>SSNS01000004.1:5404961-5710996 GCA_006937985.1 Aphyosemion australe | reverse complement strand
GAAGTTTACTTGTGTCAAAAACGTAGGGTTACGTTATGTAAACCCCGGTTCTTTGATAACAGAGTGAGGTGTTTCACTATGGGAATCGCCTTGGCGTGACCAACTACGGAAGCTCCAATGACATCACGTCTGTCTGTGACAGACCAGTTGTGCCGTGCCCGGGCTCCGCCCACCCCATATAACCACGGCCAACTGACCCCTCCTACTCATTCATACGATTTCTTACCGTACATGCAAGAAGGGAATTGTTGGTGAAACACCTCACTCTGTTATCAAAGAACCGGGGTTTACATAACGTAACCCTACGTTCTTTTTCTAACTTCGTTCGGTGTTTCACTATGGGAGATATGGCCCGCTCCCGGTTTGCGTGTCCGCCCCGAAGCGAGTTGCAGCAAAGCCTGTTTGACCACTAGGCAGACGCTTTGGATCCTGCCTCTAGCACTGAATGCGCTAGTGATGGCTGAGAAACATCCAGCCTGTAAAACCGCACAAAAGTGAGTGGCGTGGCCCAGCTAGCTGCTGCACAAATATCCTGAACAGACACACCACGAAACAAGGCCCAAGATGTGGCCATGCTTCTTGTAGAATGAGCCCTCACCCCTGCTGGGGGTTCAGCCCCTTTACACCTATATGAAAGGCTTATAGCTTCTACAATCCAGTGTGCCAGTCTCTGACGAGACACAGGCTTGCCTTTATGGGCCGTAGCCCAAGAAACAAACAGTTGGTCTGATTTTCTGAAACCAGCCGTCCTGTCCATATAAGCCCTTAAAGCTCGAACTGGGCAGAGGCAATTAAGCTTCTGCTCCTCTGCTGAGGAAAAAGGAGGTGGATGGAAAGCCAGCAGCTCCACTGGGGAGCAGCTATAAGATGACTCCATTACCTTAGGCACAAATGCTGGATTGGGCCGCAGACACACCTTAATGTAGCCAGGGGCCCACTGTAAACAAGAGGGACTAACTGACCATGCCTGAAGGTCACTCACTCTCTTCGCTGTTGTCAAAGCCAAGAGCAGTGCAGTCTTCAAAGAGAGACATTTCAATCCAACCCCATCTACAGGTTCAAAAGGATGATGACAGAGGGCCTCCAGAACGAGAGAGAGGTCCCACAATGGTACCAGTGGCCTAAAGACTGGTAGTTTACGGCGAGCGCCCCTCATGAAGCGACCCACCAATGGGTGTTGCCCCACCGATTTGTCACCAAACCCCACATGCCATGCAGAAATTGCTGCCAGATATACCTTAATAGTGGAGAAGGCTTTACCCATGTCCATCAGACTCTGCAAAAAACAGAGTACATCCACCACTGAACACTGAAAAGGGACAACATGTTTTTCCTCACACCACACCTCGAAAACTCTCCATTTACCACTGTAAAGAGAGCGGGTTGAGGGGGCCCTCACATTTTGAATGGTGTCAATGACCCCTGGGGGCAGGCCTGCTGCCCTCAGATTCCACCTCTCACAGGCCAGGCCCAAAGAGCCATGCGATCTGGGTGGGGGTGATAAATCTCCCCCCTGGCCTGGGACAGAAGATCCCTGTGAACAGGCAGGGGCCAGGGCTCGTCCCACAGCATCTGGATTATTTCCGCCACCCACGGTTTGGATGGCCACAATGGAGCCACCAAAATCAATGACAGGCTCTGTGCCCTTACTCTTGTCAGAATAGAGGAGATCAGGCTGAGAGGCGGAAATGCATACAGCAGCACTGTGGGCCAAGGGTGAGCTATTGCGTCGACGCCCAGAGGTGCGTCTGCGTCTGTCAGGGAGAAGAAAAGTGGGCAGTGGGTGTTTTCCCATGAGGCGAAGAGATCTACGGTGGCCTGACCGAACCTCTGCCATATCTGATGCACCACCTGGGGGTGGCGCCTCAATTCCCCGTACAGTGGATTCCCTCTGGACAGGAGGTCTGCTCCCCTGTTCAAGCTGCCCGCCACGTGCGTTGCGCGAACCGAGAGGAGTCTGGAGCTGCACCACACAATTATTCTCTTGGCTAGTGAGTGCAGCTGAAGGGAACGAGTCCCCCCCTGACGGTTGATATAAGCTACCACCGTGGTGTTGTCTGTCTTCACTAAAACATGACGGTCCTTTAAATAGGGCAGGAAGTGTTTTAAAGCTAGAAACACTGCTAGGAGTTCCAGCACATTTATGTTAACCTGCGTCAGACTGCGCGACCAGACGCCGTTCACTGCTCTGCCCATCAAAGTCGCACCCCAACCTGTAAGGGACGCGTCCGTTGTCATGGTAACTCTGGACGCCACCGGTCCCAGCGGAACCCCCGTCGTGAAAATGGTCCGATCTCTCCAGGGTTGGAGAGCCGACATACACGTGGGAGT
Source organism: Aphyosemion australe (assembly GCA_006937985.1). NCBI lineage: Eukaryota > Metazoa > Chordata > Actinopteri > Cyprinodontiformes > Nothobranchiidae > Aphyosemion > Aphyosemion australe. The sequence goes on along the minus strand of SSNS01000004.1, from coordinate 5,708,665 downwards.
TATTTTCACTCTGCGGTGGAGATGTCGGCGGGAGCACAGTCTTAACGACCTCACCCACCGCTGGAAATCTCTCATCATCAGGAGCCCCAGTCGTGCCACCGAAATCACAGACGCCATTAGGCCGAGAAGGCGCAGGCAAAGTCTGTATGAGACGATGTTTCCCAGCTGAAAAAGTCCAATACACTTTGTGAAGGACATGACCCTCCCCTCTGACAGCGAGACGCGATGCGAGAGGGAGTTTATCTGAAGACCCAGATAGTCCGTGCACTGCCTGGGGGTTAAACTGCTCTTTGTCCAGTTTATTCTGAACCCCAAATCCATCAGATGGCTCAACACCGCCAGCGAATCGCTGGTTGCTTGCTCTCGAGAGGGAGAACATATCAGATAATCGTCTATGTAAGAGAAAATTCTGATGCCGCGCATCCTCAGAGGGGACAGCGCCACTTCCACACATTTGGTGAAAACCCTCGGTGCTAATGACAGCCCGAACGGCATGGTTTGAAACTCGTAGGCTGTGCCCTGATAAGCAAACCTGAGAAATTTCCTGTGTGGAGGATAAATAGCGATGTGAAAATAAGCATCCGCGAGATCGATCGTGATGAACCAATCTCCTGGGCGTACTGAAAGACAGAGTGTGTTGTGAGTCAACATTCTGAACGTGTACTTGCGTAAGTGTTTGTTTAACACACGCAGGTCGAGTATGGGGCGGAGAGATTTCCCGTCCTTTTTCGGGAATGAGGAAGTAGCGCGAATAAAACCCCTGATGGGCTTCGTCGCTTGGCACTATCCTGATCGCCTTTTTGTTCAACAGTAAAGCGATTTCTTCTTCCAGGATGTGCGCCGAGTCCTCTCGCTATTGACGTTATTATCCCGTTGAAACGGGGCGGTTTCGAGGCAAACTGAAGTCTGTACCCCCGACAAACTGTGGCCAGAACCCAAGGGGGAGCTGCGCATGCGCACCATCTCTCCGCCCGAGCGGAGAGCGAGACACCGCTGGGTGACGTCATCTCCGTAACCCGAGCGGCCTCGACTCTCCCCGTGGGAAGAGCGAGGGGGCCCTCTGCTGGTCGCAAAGGGATTTGACAGGTTTTGTTCTTTCTTATTTTTTGTGGGGAGCTTTCTGCCCTCGGCTGAACGCCTGGCTGCAGAGAAGCTTTCTTTATTGTTAAATGAACCCCCTGAACAGTCTTGCACACATTTGGGAACAAAGTGCTTGGTGACACTGACTGTGTGCTTGTGTGATAACTGAAATGTGTTTGGTGACACTGGGTTATCTGCTCCACAACCTCGTCCCTCTGAACTGCAGAGGGAGGAGCGAACGAGACTCCTGCTGGACTGGGAACCCCAGGAGTGTCTGAACCCTGAACACAGAGGTCTGTTTGCCCCTCTGAAAACCTCCTCCTTTTTATGGGAGGAGAGGCAAGAGCAGCTAGGTCGTCCGCTTCTTCTTGCCCTCGCTGGGGTGTGACGAGCGGTTCTTAGCAGCTGCTGCTGCAAAGGAGTGCTTCCCCCATGGTCGAGGGTTCTCAGCCTTGTTCGGCTGACCACCTGCTGTTCGTTGTGGTCTAGCCCCACCCTGACGACCCTTCACAGCTGAAGCAGTTGCTGCAAAACTAGGTTTGGTTGCCTGAACGGGCTGAGGGATATGTTTACGAGGCAAGCAGAGATTGAAGGCCTCTCCTTCCTGCTTCCTGCGGGTGCTCGTCTCAGTCATTTTCTCCAAAGCAGGGCCAAAGAGACCTTTGGTTGGGTCATAGGCTGCGTCCATGACATCAGCCTTCTGGGAGTCACCCAGGCCTGACAGGTTCAGCCACAAGGCTCTCTCACCTGAAACAGCCAATCCCATAATACGTCCGCAGCCCTGGACTGCTCCTCTGGAAGAGCGCAGGATGAGATCATTGACCACACAGATTTCATCCCACAAAACAGGGTTTGGTGCTCCAGAGTCCAGCTGACGGCCCATTTCCTCCAGGATTTCTCCTTGATAAGCTGACAGCAGAGTCACTGCATTGAGAGAACACACAGATTGGCCAGCATATTTGTACATCCTCTGAAAAATGGACGCTGTGAGACGATCCATTTTAGATGGGAGAGCGATGCTAGATGATGCTGACACCAACCTGCGGTTGGGGTGGAGGTGGTACGCCACTGAAGGCTCCACCGCTGGGGGTTCAGCCAGCCCCAATTTCTCCATATCATGCACCTCCAGTTTAGAGCATCCTTTGGTGGGGAGTTTGCTCTTAAACGGGCTAGGCCAGTAACGGCTCATTTCTCTCATGCATGCTGGGACAGCCGGCAAGAGCTGCTTGGGTGACGAGGAGGATAGTGGGAGCCTCTTACCATCATACAGGTCCCGTTCCACCCCTTCTGCCCCTTGGGCTGCAGGCCACTGAATGTTGAGTTTTGCAGCTGCTCGTCTGCAAACTTCATACAGATCAGCGTCCCCCTGTGGAGCCACCCCAGTGCCACTGGGTGGTCTGGAGTGTTGAGCAGGGAAGGTGGAATCCTCTTCCTCGTCATCCATGTCCAGGTTGAGAAGGTCTGAATTTGCGTCACCTTCAGTCTCCTCATCACCTGCGTCGAGCAGCCCGCTGTCGACCAGTCCCTCGAACAGAGGTGGCAGCGGGGGCTCATCTTCTATCATGTCCGCCCAGCTCTTGGAGGCTCGCGGCTGATGGTTGTCACCTGTAGCTACAGGCGTGGCTGGAACGAGGCCTGGGTCCCGGTTGTTAGCCACTGCCACTCTAAGCCTCCTTTCCCTTATTTTCTCGGGCATGGAGGAGCAGTGAGGCCATGTCTGCGGGTTAGCTAGCGATGCCTGGGCGTGAGCCGCACCCATGCACGCTATGCACATAGGGTGAGGGTCCCTGCCTGAAATAGAGGCCCCACATGATGCTGGGCACAGGCGGGATGCAGCCTCCTTAATCTTTGGTTCCGACCCTTCGGTGGGGGTAGGTGTGGAAGCCATAGTTGAATTCCGGCTCGCCGTGACACGTTAGCCTGAAACAGCGTTAGCCAACTAGTAAGCAGAGTTAAGTCTGCGGCCAAAGCTGTATTTAAAATGTAGGGAAGCTCGTCGTGACACGTTAGCTGCGCCAAAAACGGACTCGCTAGCAAGTAAATGGTAAGCGAGCCGAGGACAAGCTCGCCTTAACGCGCTAGCTTGAGACACTCGCTACTACTACTCCGTCAACGACAACAGAGTAGCTGTGGGAACAGTTCGCCGTGACGCGTCCACTGTCCCTAGCGAGGTGTACAAAGTGACTTGTAAAAGCACTTACTCAGCGCAAATCCAGACCAGCGTGAAAACTGCTTTTGGCGACGTTTCCTGGTGGTAAGCCTGGGAACAGTTGAGCAGCTAGCAGATAGCCTGAAAATCGCTGAGGGAGCAAAGTGTAGTTTCTCACGGGAAGAAAGCGAGAATGAGTAGGAGGGGTCAGTTGGCCGTGGTTATATGGGGTGGGCGGAGCCCGGGCACGGCACAACTGGTCTGTCACAGACAGACGTGATGTCATTGGAGCTTCCGTAGTTGGTCACGCCAAGGCGATTCCCATAGTGAAACACCGAACGAAGTTAGAAAAAGAACTTCAAATTTATCAAATAAATATTTGAAAGATTCCAGGAATAATATGATGAAATGTGTCTTCTGCTGATCAAACTCGTTTGTAAAATATAGAAAAATATATTTGTAAAATATAGAGTCTGGTGTTTATATATATATATATATNGCCACGTGCGTTGCACGAACCGAGAGGAGTCTGGAGCTGCACCACACAATTATTCTCTTGGCTAGTGAGTGCAGCTGAAGGGAACGAGTCCCCCCCTGACGGTTGATATAAGCTACCACCGTGGTGTTGTCTGTCTTCACTAAAACATGACGGTCCCTTAAATAGGGCAGGAAGTGTTTTAAAGCTAGAAACACTGCTAGGAGTTCCAGCACATTTATGTGAACCTGCGTCAGACTGCGCGACCAGACGCCGTTCACTGCTCTGCCCATCAAAGTCGCACCCCAACCTGTAAGGGACGCGTCCGTTGTCATGGTAACTCTGGACGCCACCGGTCCCAGCGGAACCCCCGTCGTGAAAATGGTCCGATCTCTCCAGGGTTGGAGAGCCGACATACACGTGGGAGTTATTTTCACTCTGCGATGGAGATGTCGGCGGGAGCACAGTCTTAACGACCTCACCCACCGCTGGAAATCTCTCATCATCAGGAGCCCCAGTCGTACCACCGAAATCACAGACGCCATTAGGCCGAGAAGGCGCAGGCAAAGTCTGTATGAGACGGTGTTTCCCAGCTGAAAAAGTCCGATACACTTTGTGAAGGACATGACCCTCCCCTCTGACAGCGAGACGCGATGCGAGAGGGAGTTTATCTGAAGACCCAGATAGTCCGTGCACTGCCTGGGGGTTAAACTGCTCTTTGTCCAGTTTATTCTGAACCCCAAATCCATCAGATGGCTCAACACCGCCAGCGAATCGCTGGTTGCTTGCTCTCGAGAGGGAGAACATATCAGATAATCGTCTATGTAAGAGAAAATTCTGATGCCGCGCGTCCTCAGAGGGGACAGCGCCACTTCCACACATTTGGTGAAAACCCTCGGTGCTAATGACAGCCCGAACGGCATGGTTTGAAACTCGTAGGCTGTGCCCTGATAAGCAAACCTGAGAAATTTCCTGTGTGGAGGATAAATAGCAATGTGAAAATAAGCATCCGCGAGATCGATCGTGATGAACCAATCTCCTGGGCGGACTGAACGACAGAGTGTGTTGTGAGTCAACATTCTGAACGTGAACTTGCGTAAGTGTTTGTTTAACACACGCAGGTCGAGTATGGGGCGGAGAGATTTCCCGTCCTTTTTCGGAATGAGGAAGTAGCGCGAATAAAACCCCTGATGGGCTTCGTCGCTTGGCACTATCCTGATCGCCTGTTTGTTCAACAGTAAAGCGATTTCTTCTTCCAGGATGTGCGCCGAGTCCTCTTTCGCTATTGACGTTATTATCCCGTTGAAACGGGGCGGTTTCGAGGCAAACTGAAGTCTGTACCCCCGACAAACTGTGGCCAGAACCCAAGGGGGAGCTGCGCATGCGCCCCATCTCTCCGCCCGAGCGGAGAGCGAGACACCGCTGGGTGACGTCATCTCCGTAACCCGAGCGGCCTCGACTCTCCCCGTGGGAAGAGCGAGGGGGCCCTCTGCTGGTCGCAAAGGGATGTGACAGGTTTTGTTCTTTTTTATTTTTTGTGGGGAGCTTTCTGCCCTCGGCTGAACGCCTGGCTGCAGAGAAGCTTTCTTTATTGTTAAATGAACCCCCTGAACAGTCTTGCACACATTTGGGAACAAAGTGCTTGGTGACACTGGCTGTGTGCTTGTGTGATAATTGAAACGTGTTTGGTGACACTGGGTTATCTGCTCCACAACCTCGTCCCTCTGAACTGCAGAGGGAGGAGCGAACGAGACTCCTGCTGGACTGGGAACCCCAGGAGTGTCTGAACCCTGAACACAGAGGTCTGTTTGCCCCTCTGAAAACCTCCTCCTTTTTATGGGAGGAGAGGCAAGAGCAGCTAGGTCGTCCGCTTCTTCTTGCCCTCGCTGGGGTGTGACGAGCGGTTCTTAGCAGCTGCTGCTGCAAAGGAGTGCTTCCCCCATGGTCGAGGGTTCTCAGCCTTGTTCGGCTGACCACCTGCTGTTCGTTGTGGTCTAGCCCCACCCTGACGACCCTTCACAGCTGAAGCAGTTGCTGCAAAACTAGGTTTGGTTGCCTGAATGGGCTGAGGGATATGTTTACGAGGCAAGCAGAGATTGAAGGCCTCTCCTTCCTGCTTCCTGCGGGTGCTCGTCTCAGTCATTTTCTCCAAAGCAGGGCCAAAGAGACCTTTGGTTGGGTCATAGGCTGCGTCCATGACATCAGCCTTCTGGGAGTCACCCAGGCCTGACAGGTTCAGCCACAAGGCTCTCTCACCTGAAACAGCCAATCCCATAATACGTCCGCAGCCCTGGACTGCTCCTCTGGAAGAGCGCAGGATGAGATCATTGACCACACAGATTTCATCCCACAAAACAGGGTTTGGTGCTCCAGAGTCCAGCTGACGGCCCATTTCCTCCAGGATTTCTCCTTGATAAGCTGACAGCAGAGTCACTGCATTGAGAGAACACACAGATTGGCCAGCATATTTGTACATCCTCTGAAAAATGGACGCTGTGAGACGATCCATTTTAGATGGGAGAGCGATGCTAGATGATGCTGACACCGACCTGCGGTTGGGGTGGAGGTGGTACGCCACTGAAGGCTCCACCGCTGGGGGTTCAGCCAGCCCCAATTTCTCCATATCATGCACCTCCAGTTTAGAGCATCCTTTGGTGGGGAGTTTGCTCTTAAACGGGCTAGGCCAGTAACGGCTCATTTCTCTCATGCATGCTGGGACAGCCGGCAAGAGCTGCTTGGGTGACGAGGAGGATAGTGGGAGCCTCTTACCATCATACAGGTCCCGTTCCACCCCTTCTGCCCCTTGGGCTGCAGGCCACTGAATGTTGAGTTTTGCAGCTGCTCGTCTGCAAACTTCATACAGATCAGCGTCCCCCTGTGGAGCCACCCCAGTGCCGCTGGGTGGTCTGGAGTGTTGAGCAGGGAAGGTGGAATCCTCTTCCTCGTCATCCATATCCAGGTCGAGAAGGTCTGAATTTGCGTCACCTTCAGCCTCCTCATCACCTGCGTCGAGCAGCCCGCTGTCGACCAGTCCCTCGAACAGAGGTGGCAGCGGGGGCTCATCTTCCATCATGTCCGCCCAGCTCGTGGAGGCTCGCGGCTGATGGTTGTCACCTGTAGCTACAGGCGTGGCTGGAACGAGGCCTGGGTCTCGGTTGTTAGCCACTGCCACTCTGAGCCTCCTTTCCCTTATTTTCTCGGGCATGGAGGAGCAGTGAGGGCATGTCTGCGGGTTAGCTAGCGATGCCTGGGCGTGAGCCGCACCCATGCACGCTATGCACATAGGGTGAGGGTCCCTGCCTGAAATAGAGGCCCCACATGACGCTGGGCACAGGCGGGATGCAGCCTCCTTAATCTTTGGTTCCGACCCTTCGGTGGGGGTAGGTGTGGAAGCCATAGTTGAATTCCGGCTCGCCGTGACACGTTAGCCTGAAACAGCGTTAGCAAACTAGTAAGCAGAGTTAAGTCTGCGGCCAAAGCTGTATTTAAAATGTAGGGCAGCTCGTCGTGACACGTTAGCTGCGCCAAAAACGGACTCGCTAGCAAGTAAATGGTAAGCGAGCCGAGGACAAGCTCGCCTTAACGCGCTAGCTTGAGACACTCGCTACTACTACTCCGTCAACGACAACAGAGTAGCTGTGGGAACAGTTCGCCGCGACGCGTCCACTGTCCCTAGCGAGGTGTACAAAGTGACTTGTAAAAGCACTTACTCAGCGCAATCCAGACCAGCGTGAAAACTGCGTTCGGCGACGTATCCTGGCGGTACGCCTGGGAACAGTTGAGCAGCTAACAGATAGCCTGAAAATCGCCGAGGGAGCAAAGTGTAGTTTCTCACGGGAAGAAAGCGAGAATGAGTAGGAGGGGTCAGTTGGCCGTGGTTATATGGGGTGGGCGGAGCCCGGGCACGGCACAACTGGTCTGTCACAGACAGACGTGATGTCATTGGAGCTTCCGTAGTTGGTCACGCCAAGGCGATTCCCATAGTGAAACACCGAACGAAGTTAGAAAAAGAACCTCAGTTTCTTCTGTCTTCATTAAGTGATATTGATGAAACTGGGTGGAGAAAGAAAAACAAAGGAAATCTTTTTCTATAACTTTTTTTCTTACGTTACAAGCAAGAAATACCGGTTATTAATTGAAAGATCTTTATTTATAGATCATTTCCGGTGTTACAGACTTCCTCATTCCATTTAGTTGCGCTTGAAAACTTTGCCAGAACTTATCAGATGAGTTTTTATGAGTGAAGGTTTACTGACTGTCACAGATTGTTCTTTCACACAAGTAGCAAAGAAGGTAAGCTTTAACCAAATATTATACATTATGTTGCTATGCTTTAGTCAAACTCTTTATAATTTTGTATATACATGTGTATATAAATATGTTTTTAGATGGCTTCAATATGGCAAAGTGTCCTGTATGCTCAACAGAGGATCGTGGACAATGGAGGTATGATGACTGCTTTTACCTCAAATCTGTTTAGCTTTTGTGTTTTCCTCGCCGGTGTGGAAGAGGAGATCTAATCTAGTAAAAATCACTCTGTTCTGATTGAAAGTTCAGAAGCTGCAGACGTTTTCAAGTGCAGTGTTATTGAACTTCTAATTTCATGTTTATACAAAAGTGAACACGAATGGCAGCTTGCACAAACATCTCTTAAGAAAACATGAGTGGTTAGCATTGTGTGAAACAAAAGCAGATTTTCCAGCTCTCACTAAAGTTGACTTTCCCTCACATCTATTTAGCTTTTTGAATATTCCTTGCAGATGAAAGAGGAGATCAGTCTAACCTAGTAAGGACTATGTTCTGATTGGAAATTTGGAAGCTCTTTAATGTTTTTGAGCATTTAATTTTGTGACTATATCAAAGTGAACACAGTGCAGACATCTCTCAATTTGTTTAAACAAGTGGAACAAAAACATCGGTGGTTAGCAAACAGAAAGCAGATTTTCTATCTCTCACTAAAGCTGACATACCTGTCCCCCCCACCCCTCAGACAAGAGGACAGACCCCTGGCTGCTGGTCTACTCTCCTGTCTCGGTGTCACTCATCTTGCTGCTTTACCTGTTTGTGATCTGGGCTGGGCCTCGTCTGATGAATTACCGACAACCTTTCGACCTGAAAGTGGTTCTTATGCTTTACAATTTCACCATGATTCTTCTGTCTGCATATATGTTCTACGAGGTGTGTTATGTGTATTTTACATAAGTACAAATCAGCTTTGAGCACAACAACGATTTTAACAACCATTGTTTTTGCCTTACCTAGGTTCCTTTTGTTGATGGTTTTATCGTTGTTACAGTTACGACAACAAAAATATTTACATATATGCCTGTTCTTTTGTTAAACCTGCAAACACTGATTCCTTCAAACATGTTAGTAATTTCATAGCCATTCCAGTTATTTAATCAAAACAAACCTGTTAGTAACATAGAAAAAATGTGTCTCTTTTAGAGATCTAAATCTTAAAGTACGTCAAGATTCTTTGGTAATTATCAGCATCTCCTTAGGCTGAAAGCATCTCCTTTGGCTGAAAAACAGCCTTTTTTAATCGTTTGACATCAGGATCTAGACGAGTTTTTCCACATACAAATGGTGAAAAATGTTTGAGAATTATCCCAACTCACCATCTGTAGAAAAACCTGCTGCTGTTGATGTCAAAGTCATGCATCAATTCCCAGCCAGCATGCATAAGTGGGCCCCATATGGATATACATATATAGGGCGATGGTGCCAGAGGAGTTTGCGCTCCGCTCAGTCTGTCGCTGTCGTTGTGTCCTTGGGCAAGACACTTAAGCCACCTTGCCTGCTGGTGATCGTCGGAGGGACTGGCAGCACCAGTGCACGGCAGCCTCGCCTCCGTCAGTGCGCCCCAGGGCAGCTGTAGCTACGATGTAGCTCATCATCACCAGGGTGTGAATGTATGGATGAATGACTGTGTTGTAAAGCGCCTTGGGGGTTCTAGGACTCTGGAAGACACTGTATCAAATACAGGCCATTTACCATTACCATATATGAGCAAACTGTATGGGTGCCAACAGGGTTTGTCCGTGATTTCCATGGTGGCCCCATAGGGATTTGCCAACAAAGATTTTACCAAGCCCATGTATGAGTCAAACTAACTGGATCTCTCTGAAAACCCATAGGGCCTGTTAAAATCTATGTGGGCAAACCCCTGTGGGACCATCAAGGAAACCACAGACAAACCCTGTTGGCACCCATTTGGTTTGCCCATATATGTCCATAAGGGGCCCACCTATGCATGCTGGCTGAAGGGCATGAGTCCCCATTTTACACTGGGTGTGTCTGTGGCATTACGGCAGCTATTTGCGAGCTCTGTGGTGTGTCGATCCCCCACATGGTCAGCGTAGTTGCTTTCATGAGATCACAAATTCACGAGAGTCTTTTATTTAGAAATTTACCAGATGCGTTACACTGGTACCGTGTGTGATTTCTTGCTTAGTCCCATGTTAACTGCAAAACTTGATGTGTCACAGAAGTGGGTCGCGTCAAAATAGAACCCAAGGACTTGCCATAATAAGGCCCTTATATGGCAAATCCTCAATATCTTTAGTGGTGCGGCGAGACGAGACACTTCTGGGACACGCCTGAAACGTTCCACGCTGCGTCCGGTATGAATCAAACCAAACTAAAGGCTTCTATTTGCCACGGAGATGTACCTGGTATGATTTGGGGGTTGTCTTGAAACACCTTGCAAACATTCAACATCTCATGGACGTGCAGATCCTGTCTAAATTGAGTCCGTCAGTCTAGACCACGTCTGTAGGACGTCCTAATTAGGTCTTTGCACAGTGGGCAGTGTTTTTTCAAATATTTTCTGTGAATCCCCCCTAGCATTATACATACCGAAATCGGAAAATGTTTTTTTTTTGTTTGTTTGTTTTTTTGGGGTGGGGGGGTGGGGGGCTTCTCTGAGAGGAGGTGATTATTTATTATTATTGTCAGGGTATCCCAGAGCAGGGGTGGGAGTGTGGAGTGTGTTGTATCTGGCATCTGGTTTGTCTTTTCCGTTGGGGAAGCTCCAAGCCAGGTAGGGGTGGTTCGGGCACGCCCCACTAATTGAGAACCACTGTCGTAAAAGAACACTTGAAGAAAAACAAACACAAAGGTGGTTGCGATGGTTGCATATAAAAGTGTTCTTTAGGACAATACAGTCTTTCTCGATTGCTTAAACACATTTCTTGAAACTATGCCTCGTATTCTCAAAACAGTAAACACAAATCCATAACGTCTCACCCAATTTCCCAAACATCGTATTTTCAGGTCAAAATGAAACTCTACGCTCAAAACCATTCACGCACACACACACACACGCACACACACACACACACACACACACACACACACACATACACACACACACACACACACACACACATTACAACACAGTCTTACACACTGGTGCAACAAATTTAAAACAATATTAGCAAAACTGGCAAGTTATGTTGCTTGTGGTTCTTCCTCACAAAACCCTTTTCACATGATGAACACAAAAGATGCAACCAATGTTTATACAGTGGTACACACACCAACAACATTATTCCACCTCAGCATCCTGTCTTTGGTCTGGGTCAGGCCAGAGAATCTCATCCACATCACAGCCTATATTGGCCCTAGCCTCCTCCTCCCTGGTGTCCTAGACCTCCTCCTCCTCCACCTCTTCCTTTGCATATCTTTGGATCCATTGCTTCAAACCTGAATGAGCTGACTTTGGTCCTTTTATAAGAACAATAAGAATAAGAATACCTTTATTTGTCCCTCAGTGGGGAAATTGCAGTATTGCAACAGCACAAGTACAGTAAAGTAAGGTGAAGTAAAGTAAAATATGAGTAGTACCTTTATCTATCCATCACAGTTTCTGATTGGTGTGTGTTAAATTGTGACGCCCAGTGTTTCCAGTTGGTTAATTGTGTGCTAACTGAGCTCAAGCTGTGCTGACTTAATTAACATTATTGACTGCTGGTGCTTTCTAAATGACCACATGGTGTCAGCGCTGAAAAATGTAGGGATTTGTTTTTAGAGTTTTGCAGTAACAGTTCACCAAATCCAGTTGCCTTGCAGCAAGAAGGTTCTGGGTTCACATCCCAGCCTGGGGTCTTTCTGCATGGAGTTTGCATGTTCTCCCTGTGCACGCATGTGTTCTCTCCGGGTACTCCGGCTTCCTCCCACAGTCCAAAAACATGACTGTCAGGTTGATTGGTCTCTCTAAATTGTCCTTAGGTGTGAGTGTGTGTGTGTGTATGGTTGTTTGTCCTGTGTGTCTCTGTGTTGCCCTGCGATGGACTGGCAACCTGTCCAGGGTGTACCCCGCCTATTTGCCCGATGACTGCTGGAGATAGGCACCAGCCCCCCGCGACCCTGCTCAGATAAGCGGTTACAGAAAATGGATGGATGGATGGACAGTTCACCAAATCTGACTCATGTGTTAAAGCAGGGGAGTAGTGTGTATAGTTCAGGGAAATGGGTGTGCTTTTTGAAAAATTGCATTATGGTTTTGGAATTTGAGTTCAAAAGATTACTTATAGTGTTTAAGCAATCAACAAAAACTGCAAGATAAACCTGTAGAAGTTAAATAAGTGGACACTGAGGCCATTTATTTGGCATGTTTATTTGTCTAGTAACTGAACTGATAGCTCTCTAGAACACCAGGGTGTATTTAATGTTTATCTATAGAAGAAAATTACAGCTGTTTATTTTTGTATTGAATAAATAGTTCAGATGCAAATTTTCTATATGTAAGCCATACTTTACAGAATCATTTTATTCTTTTGTTCTTTTTAAAACTTTGGTTTGGACTTAATTACTCCTAACTGCACATCGTTGGTTAAATATTTTCAGTTTCTGGTCACATCCTGGCTCTCAAACTACAGCCTCCTCTGCCAGCCAGTAGATTACAGCACCAATCCGCTGGCGATGAGGGTAAGAGTCTCCCAGAGGATGATCTCTTTAACCATTTTCTCATGTCTGTTCAATACATGTCTCAGTGTAAAATGAGTTCATTTAGGAGAAAAACACAACAGCCACCATCTTGTTTCCTCTCTGCAGATGGCCAGGGTTTGCTGGTGGTTTTTCTTCTCTAAGGTCATCGAGCTCAGTGACACGGTGCGTTCATCACATCAAGTCAGTGACGATGATTAAAGATGAGACTACTGACATATCCTTGTCTCTCAAACAGCTTTTCTTCATCTTGAGGAAGAAGAACAGCCAGCTGACTTTCCTTCATGTGTACCACCACAGCACCATGATCTTGCAGTGCTGGGCGGGAGTCAAGTATGTAATAGGAGGACAGTGTGAGTTACCTGGGATTATGCAAAATTTTGCACTAATTCCATCAGATTATTTTGAACTCTACTGAAATAGTCAATGGCTGAATTTTATTCCAGCATTCTGTAGTACAAGCTGTGTATCAAAAATTAAATATTTTTTTGATAATTTATTGTACTTTTGCAAACGTTTATAATTATCAACACATTTCATGCTGCAATGGCAACCTGTCTAGGGTGTACCCCGCCTGTTTGCCTGAAGGCTGCTGGAGATAAGCACCAGCCCCCCACAACCTTGCAAGGATAAGCGGGTATAGCTAATGGATGGATGGTTTATGGATACAAATTTATTACAATTTATGGTAGAATGATTTTAAACCCTCCATGGCTTTAACTTGCATTTTTTCTTTCAAATTTTGTGCTTTAATGGTTTTAAATTGACCAAATAAACTAAAATAATAGATGCTAATATTTACATCCTGCAGCCTTCTTCGTCGGCCTGGTGAACTCATTTGTTCACATCGTCATGTACTCCTACTACGGCTTGGCAGCAATCGGCCCTCACATGCAGAAGTACCTGTGGTGGAAGCGATACCTGACCTCTCTGCAGCTGGTGAGCAACTGGCTCCAGAAGTGTTTGGATGCACATAAACACTTTGTTTTTTCTGATGGAAACTTTTGCTTCTACAGGTGCAGTTCCTCCTCTTCCTCCTGCACACGGGCTACAACCTGTTCACAGAGTGCGATTACCCTGACTCGATGAACGCGGTGATGTTTGGTTACTGCATCAGCCTCATCATCCTCTTCAGTAATTTCTACTATCAGAGCTACCTTAACAGGAAGAAGCAGAAATGAGGAGAGGGATGAAGGCTCGTCCATAGGGGCCACTTGGGCTCCGCCCTCCATGACGTGATGGGAGAAAAAAATCTTAAAAACACAAAAACCTACTAAATATATTTATATATTTATTATAAATGTGTCAGTTTTGCCTACGTGCAATCTTATTTATGTACACATCTCATTAAACTGAATTTCCAACGGCAGCATATCACAGCTAAGCAGCCAACCACAGTTGATAGGGAGAACTGGAGAATTTTTATCCAATCAGCATCACTGAATTTACTGTCTATGGTGCTGGGTGATAGCTCCCCTGCTGGACGAAGTAGCTAGCTAGGATGCTAGAAGGTGCAGGACCCCCCCCCCCTTTTACCTATACTCACTGTTGATTTGTATAGAGCTTAAATCATATCTGTAGCTGTTACATTAATATGTGTTTTATGTTATATTAAAGGTCAAACCAGGATATAGAATTCAATTTCTATGTAGTGTTGGTGCCACCTTATGATCGAACCAAGTATTGCGCATTGATGTGCGCACGCTTTGAGCAGATGATTAGTTAAGTCACACGGGCTTTTGGAGACTGAAAGTTCAAGCTGATAAACAAAATAAGGTCAAAATACAATATGAATAAGGACATGATGGACTGCAGTTGTTCTTAACAGTGCACAGTATTCTTGTGTGTTTGAGTATTATCTAATTTATCTGTAAATTTGATAATTGACCATCTGTAATTGGCTTTTTTGGAAAAGGGAAATAAATGATTATTTGGATTTGTAGTAATTTTTCAACTAACAAGGGAAGTCTTTTCACACATAGCCTCACCAATAATTTATTTCACCAACCACCACTGGTTGAAGGGTTAAAAACAAAAGGTTTGATAGATGGAATAAATGACAGGATAACTTGGTTATTATGATTTTGGTATCAATTTACTATACAGCAATGAACTCAAAATAACAGAGGTCTCTTATTAAATGACATAAGTGATCATTTACTGATTTTCATGATACATAAAAATCAATATAGGACAAATAAGGAAATGGCCCAAACTTAACAGGAGAACTAGGTCAGACAAAACTCTAGAAAAACTAAAGGAAAATTGGAATAGAGTATATGTTATGGATGTAAATACGACCTATGACACATTTCTAAAAATATATAAAACATTTTATGACAAGAATTGCCTTCTTGTCACAAGTAGTAAAAAAAGTCTTAGGCCTGGAATATACTTACTGTTTAACAGCGCGTACGCGCGTTTAAGATGGCTGCCTTGCATAACTTGCATTGATTTGAAGCGTCATTTGTCCACATCCCCCGAAATTAACGCGTTTGAACGCTGCAATATACGAGTAACCAGTAGGAGGACTTGACAAAACTAGCGAGACACGCTCATCATGCTGACTCCGTCTCTGATTTAAAGGTCTTTCATACTATCTACGATACTGCAGTTGTCTTTTTTTTTCCCGTGATCTCAAAATTAACCAGTCACTTTAAGCATCTTTTGTGCGTTCATTCTGGGTGTTTCTTCATACATCACTTGGTTCTTTTTTTAACACAGAGAAAAAATAGTTTTACCTTTCTTGCTGACGTTTCGACCACAGCTGGTGTTTTGGTTGTACCCGACAAACCCGGCTCTCTATCTGATCTGAGTACTCGACTGTGCCCCCTAGTGGAGTCCTGCAGTACTACATGCAGTGCAGTGCCGTGCAGCAGCCTGCTGCCTGCACCGTCGCTAGGTTAAAAAGCAAGTATATTCCAGGCCGTATGGGCCAGCCCTGGATAACTAAGGGATTATTAGAATCATGTGAAAAGAATAATAAATTACACAAAAAAACATTACAAGCACACCAGGTACTGCTGAAGGTTTCTTCCTGTTAAAGGGGAGTTTTCCTTTCCACTGTTGCTACATGCATGCTTAGTATGGGGATTGCTGTAAAGTCTCTGATGAAAGAAGTCATTGGCTGGATGCTATATGAGTTAGAAAACTTTTAACTAATTGGAATAATAAATGGAACTCCATGCACCATTTAGTAGGTTCAGTTGGAATGTTTGCTTTGTAAAGTGCCTTGAGATGACTTGTGTTGTAAATTGGAGCTATACAAATGGAATTGAACTGGCATTCAGACTCAATTACACAACCTATGTGAACAATTTCTATCATGTTTTTTATTAAATCAGGACAAAATTCAGTCCTTTAGTTATTTATTTATTCAACTGAGAAATGACAAGGCGTTCCCTGGCCTGCCGAGAGACATAGTCCCTCCAGCGTGTCCTAGGTCTTCCTTTAGGTCTCCTCCTGGTTGGACTTGCCCGGAAAACCTCACCAGGGCAGCGTCCAGGAGGCATCCTCACTAGATGCCTGAGCCACAAACAAAAGTAGAAAAACGGCACCCTCTACTGAGCATTTTCATTTTTATCCTTTTTGAACTTCCCTCTTTTTATTTGATCTGTTTTTTGTATTGTGCTTGTGAAGCACCTTGGGATTTTTGTCTTTAAAGGTTTTACAGAGAGATAAAAAATCTTTCTTCATAAAGTGAAACTGATTAAACTGGGTGGCAAAAAAAAACAATGGAAGTGATTCTTCCATTAACTATTTTTTTATGTTACCAGCAAGAAAAACTGGTTAGAAAGCCTCTTCCTTGTATTTTTGCACCTAATTGTATTACACTTCCTGATTCTGCTTGGCTGCACTTCAAAATGTTACCAGAGCTTATCAGATGAGCTTTAATGAGCCAGTGTCAAAAGGTTTTACTGACTGACGTTGTTCTTGCCTGGAGTAGCAAAGAAGGTGAGCTACTTTTAACCACTTTTTACATTTTGTTGCTGATCTTTAGTCACATTATTTATCATTTTTACAATCTGTTTTAGATGGCTTCATTGTGGCAAAGTGTCCTGTCTGCTCACCAGAGGATAGTGGACAATGGAGGTATGGTGACTGCTTTTCCCTCACATCTATTCAGCGTTTTGTGTATTCCTTTCAGATGAAAGGGGAGATTAGTCAAATCTAGTAAGGACTATTTGCTGACTGGACGTTTGGAAGCTGCAGATTTCTTTAATGTTTTTGAACATTAAATTTCGTGATTATATCAAAGTGAAGTGAACACCGTGCAGACATCTCTGTGTGAAAAAAGCAGATTTTCTATCTCACACTAAAGTTGATATACCTGTCCCCCCCACCCCTCAGACAAGAGGACAGACCCCTGGCTGCTGGTCTACTCTCCTGTCTCTGTGTCACTCATCTTCCTGCTCTACCTGTGTGTGGTCTGGGCTGGGCCTCGTCTGATGAAACAAAAACAACCTTTGGACCTCAAAGTGGTTCTTATTTTTTACAATTTCACCATGGTTCTTTTTTCTGCATACATGTTCTATGAGGTGCGTGTCAAACGTATTTTAAATGCATAAATAACCCAAAATTAAGTTGTGAGCACAACAGATTCAAAATGACAAAATGAGATTTCAACAACCATTGCTTTATTTCCCTTTGCCTTGCCCAAGTTCCTGTTGTTGATGATTTAAGCGTAGCTTCAGTTATGAAAACAGGAAGTATTTACAAATGTGCCTTTTGTTTACTTTTTTAAAACCTGCAAACACAGATTTTTATAAATGTTTGAGAATCATCCCAAGTCATGATCTGTAGAAAAACCTGCAGCTGTTGACGTCAAAGTCACGCATCGACAACAGGAGGGCACGAGTCCCCAATTTACACCGGCTGCAACGTTATGAAACACCAGCTGTGACGGAAGGCTCAGAGATTGACTTACTCTGACAGCGCTGGTGGCACCTGTGCTCAGCCATAGGCGCTATACAAGTGCAGGTAATTTATCATGTATCAAATATTTTCAGTTTCTGGTCACATCCTGGCTCTCAAACTACAGCCTCCTCTGCCAGCCAGTAGATTACAGCACCAGTCCGCTGGCAATGAGGGTAAGAGTCTCCCAGAGGATGATCCCTTTAGCCATTTTCTCATGTCTGTACAATACATGTCTCAGTGTAAAGTGAGTCCAGTTTGGAGAAAAACACAACAGCCACCATCTTGTTTCCTCTCTGCAGATGGCCAGGGTTTGCTGGTGGTTTTTCTTGTCTAAGGTCATCGAGCTCAGTGACACGGTGCGTTCATCACATCAAGTCAGTAAAAACGATTTAAGCAGAGATTTAATTTCTGCTTTTCTCTTGAGCAGCTGTTCTTCATCTTGAGGAAGAAGAACAGCCAGCTGACTTTCCTTCATGTTTACCATCACGGCACCATGATCTTCAACTGCTGGGCGGGAGTCAAGTATGTAACAGGAGGACAGTGTGAGTTAAATGGCGTCATGCAAAAGTTTGCACTAATTTCATCAGATTATTTTGAATGAAAAAGATCAACCACAATAGTGAATGGTTGAATTTTGCTCCTGGGTTCTGTGTAGTGAAGGAGTGACTAGTGGCATTTTGTTTTGTTTTGAACACTAGGTGTGGCAGAGAACTGTTTATTTATATATAGAGGTGTAAACATTCCAGAGTTGTTACTACCAAGTATGACCTTTTGCATCCTTTCGTGCTGCCATGTGGGGCTCTACTACCTCTACAAACACTCCAACTATGACAAACATCCATCCGTTTTCTGTCAGTGGTTTTAGGAATTATGTGTCTAAACAAGCTGTTTTTAAAAGGTGTCGTTTGTGATGTCACAAACGGGGAAATTAACCTCTCACTTGCAAGAGAGAGCTGCTGCTGGAGAAACGGAGGCTCTAGACACCCTCTCCTGGATATGAGCTTCTCAGCATAAAGGTGGGATGGGTGGGCGTGGCCAGCGCCAACTTGTTTTCTTAAAGTGACAGCGCCCGGAAACGGCTCATTCTAAAACGTACTGAAACTGCCAGTAATAAAAATGCTGAGATGGCTTTGTGTGAGAAGGATTTTGTGCAAAGAACTTCACAAACATGTTTTGCAATGACCATAGAACTATTATAACTTGAGAAAAGAAGTCATAATGTGTCCTCTATAAATAATCTTTTGATAACTTGTTGTACATGTGCAGTTATTAATTATGTAAACATTTCAGGTATTTTAGTCTTTGATCCATGCATCCAAAAGAGCTGAAAAACACACTGAGGGTGGCATTTCAAAAAATTAAATCATCTTATCATCCATGATAACTTATTGTACGTGTGCAAACGCTTAATAATTATCTAAAACTTCATGTACTTAGTTTTTGACTCACGCTTTTTGGAAAAGTCTTTAATTTCTGAATTTTATAACTTTGCATCTTGTTATAATTTAAGGTAGAATTATTTTTAAGTCCTCAATGATTTTTTAAACCATTGTCTCTTGCTTTTATGACTTTAAAATGATCAAATGAACTAAAGTAGTAACTGCTGTAATGTTTCTTCTTCATCTGCACCACATCCTGCAGCCTTCTTTGTCGGCCTGGTGAACTCATTTGTTCACATCGTCATGTACTCCTACTACGGCCTGGCAGCAATCGGCCCTCACATGCAGAAGTACCTGTGGTGGAAGCGATACCTGACCTCTCTGCAGCTGGTGAGCAAGTGGCTCCTGAAGTGTTTGGATGTACCATAACAGTTTATTTATAACCTGCACTTTTATTTGCTCCTACAGGTGCAGTTCCTACTTTTCCTCCTGCATGCGAGCTACAACCTGTTCACAGAGTGCGATTACCCCGACTTGATGAATGCGGTGATGTTTGGTTACTGCATCAGCCTCGTCATCCTCTTTAGCAACTTCTACTATCAGAGCTACCTTAACAGGAAAAAGCAGAAATGATGAAACACTGACCTGATGGAGAGATGAAGGCTCACAAAAATATCAAGGTTTGATAAATGGATTAAATGATAGGACAATTTGATTATCGTATGGAGATTTTAATATGGATGTACTAAACAAAATAAACTCAAAATGACGACAGACATCATAGATTCAATGTATTATAGAAGTGTACATCCTGGAATCCTTTAACCATCCAGAAGAGCTGACACTTGTGCTACACTAACTGATAACATGATGTGAGTGGAGGACCCAGGGAAGTGCGGCGGTTCATTGAGACCGACAACCGGATGGTCCAATGGTTGCTTTCGGTCCTAGTCGTGTTATTGGCAAAGGTTTTTAGACAAATGCAAGAGAACCAGTTTATTCATTTTTTTCATATATTTTTTAAAAATCTCCACAATATATTTATAGCTATACTATGTTAGAAAGTTGTTAAGAGGCATACAAAAATATTTTAAGCTAATTTGTTTTCCAAATTTGCTATTGCAGCTTTAACTAGTTGGAAAAATGAATGGGACTCAATGCAGCATTTAGTGGGTTCATTTGGAATGGTTGCTTATATAAATAAACTGAATTGAATTGAATTAACAGTCAGAATCAAACCAACAAGCAATGTGAGTGATTTCGGTCAGTGCACTTTTTGGTATTTGAATTTTCGATTTAGAAGCAAAAGCGAAAAAACCAAAATATAAGAAATTTTCTGATTTTTATATTTGATTAATGAATAAAATGAGGGAAAATAAGGTATTTTTTAATTCTATATTTAAAAAATAAAAGTCAAAAAATTAAAATGACTTATGCTTTTGTGGATTTATTTGAGTTTTAAATAATGAAAATGTAATTGCTTAAAAACAATAAAACAGATGTATTTTCATTGTCTTAAACAGGAAGTACTTCTGCGCAACATTTGATGATGTCACATGAAAAGGGTCAGTCTTCTGCTCCTAGACTAGAAATTTGACTAGAAATATATTTTTATTTATTTATTTTTATTTAACCTTTATTTATCCAGGTGAACTGTTTGAGAACCACTTCTCATTTACAAACATGACCTGGCCATATAAATAAAAATAAAAACGCCACTGATGAAATTAATGCATTGTGATTGTGATAATGCATAGTGTTTGAAACTATAATCAAATGCAGCTCAATAAGATTCTGCTAGAAGTTAGTTTTAGCACCCACGAGTCAGTTTTTATAAATTGTGGGAACTTGTCCCAAAAAAACTATATTGTGTGAGAGCTGAAATGAAATTATTTAAAAACTACCTGTCTGATTCCACATTCGTATCTTTCAAGATACTTTGCTGGTAAATTGTGTTTCCTTTAGGTCACAAAGAAAGCTGGAAAATCAGTGAAGTTGTCTTGAAGTACAAATTAATTTCACATTAAAATGTTCACTTCCCAAATTTTCTTTTAATTTCTGAAACTTTTAACCTTGATTAGTCAATAAGATGTAAATAATTTCATTTATAATGTCAACAGTTATAATTAATTTCACAATTGATCCTGTGGATCTTTACTTGGTGCTCAGATCAGAATAACCTATAAATAGCATGATGTGCTTTTATTCTGAAACAGACATAGAAGCACTGGAGTGTGAAAAGGCAAAAAACACACTGGAGGTCCAAAGACTGACAAGGAACTACGGAGGGCAAAACAAATTAAAGTGGCGGCAGCTAATGGTGGAGGCAAACAGCTCAGGCTCTAAAAGAAGAATGCAGCTGGTGTTTTTAAAATACTGCAAAGTACCTGATTTTAAATGTATGTATGTCACTTAACACTAAAGCTTGTCTTCTTTTCCCTGTATGGATCCTACCATAATCTAAAGTTTTATTAGGTAGATGTTAATTACCTCAGATATTGGTGTTTGTTTTAAATGACCTCATGTAGATGAATTTTTAAATAAACATTATAGAATTTTGCTATGATGTCATATTGCCAGTTATTTTATGTCCCTTGAGCTCAGTAAACGATTGTTTATTGAAATAGTAAAATTATAGACGAGGAAGGAAAATGTGCTTGTTTCTGGTTTGTTTACAAAGTTTGCTGAGATTTGTGTGATCTTAAGTCTATTTGTATAAGCAGCATGTCATTTTGTTTCTATTTCGCAGCAAAAACAAGTGGGCAACAGCGCCCTCTACTGAACATAAAGACTCTGATGAAACTGGGCGGAGAGAGAAAACACAAAGTTTCACCACCTTTTTTTACATTACCAGCAAAATAAATAAATAAATAAATAATTAAAATACCGGTTAGAACTTGAAGACACCTTCTTTGTATTTTTGCAGTTATACGTTGTAAACTTTTTATAGGCCACTTCGGTGTTTTAGAGACTTCCTGTTTCCGCGTCTATATTTGGTAGCGCCTCAAAACTTTACCAGAGATTATCAGACGTGCTTTTCCTAACCAGTGTCCAAAGGTTTACTGACTTGTCACTGAATGTTGTTCCCTTAACTCGTGTAGCAAAGAAGGTGAGCTAATTTTTAACCAAACATTTTACATTTTGTTGCTAATCCTTAGCCACACAGGTTCATATCATTTTTAAACGTCTGTAGATGGCTTCATTGTGGCAAAGTGTCCTGTCTGCTCACCAGAGGATAGTGGACAATGGAGGTATGGTGAATGCCTTTCCCTCAGATCTTTTTGTATACTTTTTGCAGATGTGAAAGAGGTGATGATTGGAAGTTCTGAAGATGCAGATGTCTGCAAGTGCAATGTTTTTGAACTTTTAATATCATGTTTACATAAAAGTGAACACACAGTGCAGATTGCACAAACATCTCAATTTGTTTAAACAAGTAGAACAAAAACAGCAGTGGTTAGTATTGTGTGGAGAAAACAGATTTTGTATCTCACTAAAATCTGTTCCCCCCCCCCCCCCCCCCCCCCCCCCCCCCTCCCTCAGACAAGAGGACAGACCCCTGGCTGCTGGTCTACTCTCCTGTCTCGGTGTCACTCATCTTCCTGCTCTACCTGTGTGTGGTCTGGGCTGGGCCTCGTCTGATGAAACACAAACAACCCGTTGATCTCAAAGTGGTTCTTATTCTTTACAATTTCACCATGGTTCTGCTGTCTGCATACATGTTCCACGAGGTGTGTCATATGTAATTTAAATGCATAAATAACCTAAAAATCAGTTGTGAGCACAAAAGATTCAAAAAGACAAAGATTTCAACATCCATTGATTTATTCCCCTTTGCCTTGCTTAAGTTCCTTTTGATGATTGTTTAATTGTAGCTAAAGTGATGCAAAAAAGAAATATTTACAAATGTGCCTTTAGTTTACTTTTTTAAAGCCTGCCAACACAGATCTGCTTTAACATGTTAATATTTTCACAGGCATTTCAATTATTTAATAAATAAAAAAAAATCTAACTTGTTAATTACATGGGAGAATTAACATTTAACCTTCTACAAGCTAGATGGATTCAAAACATCTTTGAAATGTATCCCAGCTCACGATCTGCAGAAAAACCTGCAGGGCATGCCTATGTTGTCTAAATGAATGTGTCAGTAGACATTGTGTCAAAGCCCAAGCCTTTTGGATTAAAGATGGAAATGTTCTACCATGATGCCGGTAGACATGTTTGGAACAAGCCAAAGGTGGTTGTGGACACCAACATCAGACTAACTGTACAGCATGGTGGTAGTGATGGTGTTATTTGGGCTGCTTCAAGGACTGACTAGTGATCGATTATAACTTGCAGATAAAAACATTCTTTAGGACAATAAGATAAACCCTCAAACGTCTAGTAACTGAACAGATAGCTCTCTAGAACGCCAGGGTGTATTTGATGTTATTCTACACAAGAAAAATACAGATTTTTATATTTGTGTTGAATCAACAGTTCAGATGCTAATTTTCTACTTTAGAGAATCAATTGTGATTTTTTTTTTTTGTTCTTTTT
Source organism: Aphyosemion australe (assembly GCA_006937985.1). Taxonomy (NCBI): domain Eukaryota; kingdom Metazoa; phylum Chordata; class Actinopteri; order Cyprinodontiformes; family Nothobranchiidae; genus Aphyosemion; species Aphyosemion australe. The sequence continues at coordinate 5,685,168 of SSNS01000004.1, read as the reverse complement.
AAAACTTTGTTTAGACTTAATTACTCCTAACTGCACATTGTTGCTTAAATATTTTCAGTTTCTGGTCACATCCTGGCTCTCAAACTACAGCCTCCTCTGCCAGCCAGTAGATTACAGCACCAGTCCGCTGGCGATGAGGGTAAGAGTCTCCCAGAGGATGATCTCTTTAACCATTTTCTCATGTCTGTACAATACATGTTTCAGTGTAAAATGAGTTCATTTAGGAGAAAATCATAACAGCCACCATCTTGTTTCCTCTCTGCAGATGGCCAGGGTTTGCTGGTGGTTTTTCTTCTCTAAGGTCATCGAGCTCAGTGACACGGTGCGTTCATCACATCAAGTCAGTGACGATGATTAAAGATGAGACTATTGATATATCCTTGTCTCTCAAACAGCTTTTCTTCATCTTGAGGAAGAAGAACAGCCAGCTGACTTTCCTTCATATTTACCATCACGGCACCATGATCTTCAACTGGTGGGCGGGAGTCAAGTATGTAGCTGGAGGACAGTGTGAGTTACCTGGGATCATTTTAAGCCCTTTAAGTTTAACTTGCCATTTCTTATTTAAATTGATCAAATGAACTAAAGTAGTAACTGCTATAAGTTTTCTTCTTCATCTGCACCACATCCTGCAGCCTTCTTCATCGGCCTGGTGAACACATTTGTTCACATCATCATGTACTCCTACTACGGCCTGGCAGCAATCGGCCCTCACATGCAGAAGTACCTGTGGTGGAAGCGATACCTGACCTCTCTGCAGCTGGTGAGCAACTGGCTCCTGAAGTGTTTGGATGTTAATTTACAATTCGTTTATTTATAACCTTAACTTTTATTTGCTTCTACAGGTGCAGTTCCTCCTCTTCCTCCTGCACACGGGCTACAACCTGTTCACAGAGTGCGACTTCCCCGACTCGATGAACGCGGTGGTGTTTGGTTACTGCATCAGCCTCATCATCCTCTTCAGCAACTTCTACTATAAGAGCTACCTTAACAGGAAGAAGCAGAAATGATGAAACACTGACCTGATGGAGAGATGAAGACCCAGCAGCAGTATATTTCTGTCCACTAGAGGGCACAACCTGCCCACAGTCTGCAGGATTGTCCTCAGCAGACTTAACAGTCGGACTCAAACAAACCATACATGATTTCTGTCAATGTGTGTTTTTTAATATAAACAAAAGACAAAACTCTGTCCTTCAGTTATTTATTTATTCAACTGAGAAATGACAAACATTCACGAGATTGCTGTAAACAAACTGTACATTTATTCACATAATATTAATATTAGGAGGTCTTTTTGTCTCTGCTTTATCACTGAAGTAACCCACCAACAGAGAAAACCAAAGACAACAAAAACACAAATGCAGGTTTAAAATGTTTTTACACTGCTACAAGGTCACAGCAAAATCATACATTCTTTACAACACTTCAGTCTAAAACAGAATGAACGATGATTAGAAATAAAAATGCAGCCAATGAAAGGAGTGCATCGTGGAGTGTTTTGTGTTTGAAACTTTAATGGAAAATCAGATTGAAAGATTTAGCACCGACAAGTCAAATTTTTACAAATGATGAGAACTTGCCCCCCAAATAATATATCAGCTGATGTGTGAGTGCTGAGATGAACATTTCTAAAATCCACCCCTCTAATTCCACATCTGTTTGTTTTGAGAGACTTTGATGTTACAGAATCTTTCCTTTGAGTCACATTTGAGTTTTAAGGTTAACAGAAACCTTCAAACTTTTCACATTAACATGTTCACGTTCCAAATGAGATTTACTTTTAAATTCTGAATTATTTAACCTTAATAAAATGTAAATGTCTTCATTTATAATGTCAACAAACTGTTATAATCAACTTTAAAACTGATCTAGTGAGGCTTGGTGCATAGATCAGAAGAACCTGTCAACAGCAGGATCTGTGCTCATCTGAAACAGAGTGAGAAGTCTGTTGAGGAAGCAGAGGAGTGTGTGGATGAAGTTAAGCTGCAGAGTAGCTGCTGTGAATGTGCGCTCTGCTCCAGCGTGGCTTTATGTTTCTGTGTAGACTGAAGACACGTGGCTCAGGCTGCGGTCGAAGCTGCCCACCTGGAAGAAGATGTTCTCCTCTGGGATCGATGAGAACTGACAACCGGCGCTTCCGTGCAGCTCTTGGTTCAAGCTGAAGCCTGCGGCACACGTGATAAATCATTTTTGTTTAAAGGGATATTAAAGTTTCTGCCACCACATTAAAAGTGTTCTCACTTGTGGAGCCGTTGCTGCCGGTTGGCATGTGGAAGCCGTTGTGCTGATGGGAGGTGTAGGTCTGAGAATCTCCCGGGACGTGGACACCACCGACCGTCTGCTCCATCCTGTAGGAGTCTCCAAAATGGAAGCAGCTCTGAAAGCTGGCTTGGTATTCTAGGAAATGAGACAGGATGTAGAGGAGTGGGGGGGAAGAAACCAGACTTGATCAGCTGCCACCGGCATCTGTGGGCGACTGTTTCCAATGCTAGCGAGCGTCTGCGCCATCCGGCCTAAACTTAAACGTGCAGCTCAAATCATGACAAAGCTACATTTGTGCTGTTAACCACACACTGTGTTCCATTTGTCCCCATAGTCTCAGTTTATGCTCCAAATCAACCACAGGAGTCTTGATAATGGGAATGAAGCCGTTCTTGAAGCACTTTTACGCAACTCCCTGACCACAGCCGTGGTTAGAGAGAGGCGTCCATATGTGGATCTTTACAGTGTTTTGTGCATTGGGGGGGGGGGGGGGGGGGGGGGGGGGGCTCTGGAGACAGCCATGGTCAAGAGAAGATGACTGAACGCATGAGCCAGCATTTTCTTGGCTTATTCTCCACGGGCAGAAGGCTTTGAGCATGCAGCCCTCTCTAATAAGCATTTGGAAAACAATGCAGGTGTTCAGCCTTGAGTTACTGGAATGATTTAAATGTATCAGACAGTCTACATGCTGCTGAATCACCTGCCGCAGGAAACATTACGGGATATTAAACTCCATGTTGAAGCCAGAGCAGAGTTCCTGGAACAAGTTTTGATTGCATTCAGCCAGTAAACTCTGAGTTAGCCTTACCGTCGTTGGCTGACTGATGATGATGATAGTGAGGGTAGGCCTTGTGGTGAGGGTGGACATGCTGTTTCTCCAGTGGAGGAGGAGGAGTTCCTGTTGTCTTCATGCCAGGAGACAATAGCGGGCCTGACACCCTGAAGAAAAACCAAAGGGATAGATGAAGATCAAATCAAATTAAAACTCCCAATTTACTGCATTTCTGAAAAAAAATCCCAATAAAATGCCTCATGCTTTGTGACGTCTCAATAAAAGCTGGAGCTACATGGGAGAGCGTGAACCCAGCAGAGCAGCTAGTGATGCTAACGCTCAGAGGAAACACGCCAGGTGTGCTTCCCCACACATGATCGTCCCTCTACCACATATTATAATCTTGAGTCAACGAACAGCAGTGTGTGTGTTTACATGAACTCATAGACTCAGTTTAACTGAAGGAATTCTATTATATAAACAACAGTTTACACGACTTTTGTGTAATTTGTGATTCCACTTACTGGTTTGATGCAATATGTTCATTATTCAATAGCTGGATAAACCGTAGATTGTGCAAAAGAATTTCCATCTTATTATCAGATGTTGCCTTTGAGCAACATGACAACTGCAGCCTTTTATCATATCTGAGTTTTTTTTAGGATAAAATATGAATAGAGTCTAAAAATAAAAAATAACTGAAAATTTAGAAATGAAAGGTCTAGCACTCTTTGAGGAAAGGCATATAAACCTAGCTGCTAAAACGACACCATCTCGTGCTGAGAAATGATGGAGTTGCACCTGTTTAAGTCTTGGAAAAAGGAACGTATGTGTGATCTCAGAGAAAATCACAGCTAGCTGCTAGTTATTGGTGTTTGCACTGAGAAAGGCTTTCATCTTCTACCCAAATTTAACTGCGAATGTAGTCAGCAGAGTTTCTGGCCATTTTTGAGGTTGTCTAAGGTTAACAATTTGTGATGCTAATAGGCAATGGATCTACTTCCCATATTAATCAGAGTTAGATGTACATCCTATGTAGGTTTTGTGAGGGTTTCATTAATATCTGTCCAGTGGTTCATGGATTATTCTGTTACGACTACAGATGCCGTGCTTTAGCCTTTTAGTGGTATGTGATAAAAATATTTACATACCTAACTGCAAAGAGCTGAAATATTAATATCACCCTCCCATCACCGCCAAACTGGATTGATCGATGATGACATGAATACAATTTCTGCAAAACTGACATGAATATCATCATATTATGGTAATAATATCATGCACTGTTTAATTTTCCTACACTAACGTTAAACTTTGCATAAAACTTAAAACTGTGACCCAGTCCTGTACAGGTGATAGATTTCACCAATCAGAATCAACTCTGGAGCAGCAGACGTCCCTTAAATAAAAAAAAAAGCAACTACTCACAGCTACATATCAGGAATACCAACACGTAACTGCTGTCATGTTACTATATGCCGCTCTGCAGCAGAGGCATATGGTTTGCACTAAGCAGCGTACGAATGTGATGACAGGGTTTTGCTGGAGGCGGCGAAGCCCTCAGATGACTGCTGGCCTGGCTGGAGCCGGCTCTATGACCTGCTGCTCTGTGCATGAACAACGTCCCACCCAGCACTCAGCAGCTGGCAGCGGCTTTGAGCAGGACATTTGGCAGAGTGGCCAGAAAAGAGAGACGGTAATGTCAAACAAAAAGTACAAGAAAGTGAAATGCTTTCCTGCCAATACTGAATTTGTTTTAGTTACCTGTAGGACACAGCCTGGGGCTCTCTTTACTCCTGCTTTTATCAATGGGACCATTGTGAAACTATATTTAAATGCTTTTACATGTGATGGTTTCATGTTTTTGCTCTTTTATGTCTTCCCTTTGTATTCAAAGGAAAATGTATGGCAGACATGAAAGTAAATGTTCTTTAAAATGTACCCAACTTCAGTTCATATTTGGGGAAATGCCACAAATATTATATTACAACTAAACAAAATGTGATGCATTATTACTGATAAAAGTCAGTGTAACCTTAGGCACTAATTGTACGGTTATACAATGAGAAATTAACAGCTACATCTTGCTGTGTCCAGAAAAAATGCACTCCATGTAGAAACTATCCAGAGCTCCGCATCCGGATCTGCGCCGCATCCCAGCCGATGTGAATGCTCTGATAATGATTTTTGATCTTTGTGGAAGCAAAAAGATCTGACATGTATTTTGGCCCCATGTCATTGAGTGATTTATAAACTAGCAGTAGCACTTTGAAATCGATTCTGCAGTTTACTAGCGCTTTAGCTCTTATAACAATAAAATGGGGGAATTTCACAGTAACTTAGTCACCACTTAGATTTAAAGGCATAAACATACATTCCATCAAAGTAAAACACCAGATTTGTATTTAAAATTTAGCTGGGTTAGGCCTTTGAGATTTTCGGTTATGTTAACATTAATATTTGAAGCTAAAGGTATAAAATATAGCAGTTATTTTTAAAATTTATTACAAAGCACCCTATTAACCAGCATCAACATGATTAAACATCACTTATAATGCACTAATAATATAATATAATCATTTCAAATATTTAATAAATAGTTTAAGTTGTATTACTTTTGGATTTTAGATGCAAACAGCTTGTGTGTATCATATATTTGCAGCAAACTGCACATTTGTCTGTGCTGCCTCCATAAATCTTAATTTTCCTTCTCAGAGCTCTAGTTTCGTGCAGGTTTTTAACATTTTTCTTACAATTGAATTTGACACTGAGGTATTTTCACAGTGTCAAAGTTTCAAAACACTGGCAAATCAATACAAGTACATTTAGATCTGTTGATTCTGAGCTAAATTTTTACTTGGGAGAATTTCAGGTATTTATGGTGAGAGCCTTCAAACGGTGACTTCCTTGGTGGCCAAGTTGAGAAAGCTGCACCTGACTTAACATCTGCAGCCTAAAACCTGAGGACACCAGCCGGGTGTCACCTTGAGCCACTCTAGCTCAGAAGAAGATAGCTGTTAGCAATCTTCACTAATCCGTGTGTTGGCACAGACCCAGAGCATAGACATGTGTTCCTGCAGAGAGCAGTGTTCCCCCAGGAGCTGCTGTCAGCACAAACTCAGGAAACAGTTATACTGTTCATATTTTTACAAGCTGCCTCTATGTGCAGCTAAAGTGAATCAGAAGTTAATCACTGCCAGCTGCTCCTGGACCAGCTTTAGCCAGTTTCACTAACCTGCTAGCACCTCAATCCGAATGTATGAAGCATTTTGACCGTCTATCCACTACTCTTTTTTTTTCTTTAATAAGCCCACTTACTCCCGTCCTGCTGTAATATGACAAAGTGATTTGACCAATTGAACTTATAATCTTGAAAAGTGGAGTCAGGAGGAGAAAATAAGTGAAGGCAGTCAGATTTATGAACTAAATATTACAAAAGCACTCTGCTAAGAGTGTGCTGATGAGAATAAAGTTGGCGTTTTAACAGGAAAAAGACTTGGGAAATAGTATTTTAGTTCAAGGTTTCATTGAAAATGCAAGATACAGAAGATCAAAAGAAATATAACACCAGAATTATTGTTAGCTCTACAGGGTGTCATTATCAGTTGTCTACAGGTATCACTGCTTACATGTTCTCCTAAAACATGTCTGAAATCTGTGTGTGAAGGTGAGATGAGGTCAAACTGAAGATGCATGAGCAGTGCTTCTCTGTTCCTCGTTCATCTCCCTTCACCTGCAGTGAACTGTCCCACCTGGGATCAGGGATCAGACCCCATCCTCCAAAATCTCTGCAATCCTCACAAACCTCCTCTCTCATCTCCCCCTTTGTAGCCAACCTTTAAGCCCCCCTGATGGATGATCGGGGCTTCTTTGGCACAGATTGGTGGGAATAGTTCTGTTTCTGGTTAAAACAGAGCTCGAGTTGGGAGACAGACAGCGGCATCCTGGCTAAAGCTAAACTAAAGCTAAGCCAACCCTGCAGGCCTCAGAGGAAAGAGCAAAGCCAGGTCTCAGGATGTTAGTCGTAGAAGGATAATTGCCAAAGTACCCATCTTTAATGGCAACCCTTGCATGAAGGATTCTGTCAGTAAGTCTTTTCTCTGACCTAATTATTTGTCAAATGAGGGACCACAGAATGAGTGACTGACCACGTGCTGCCATGAGCCACTGCTTTTTGTTTGGTTTGTAAGACTCAAACTGATTTTCAGGATCTCTGCAAAACGATAATGGCCAGAAGACAGACGGTGCAGAACCGTGAAGGTCCCAATTCAGAACAGGAACTCTTAATGTAGCTCTGTGCTGCCACTCTAATTCAATTAGCCTGCTGGGGTATCAAACCACCTCAGAATAATATTTGCAGAGGGGCTCTAAAATCAATACACAGGTAAAAGTAGGAGTAGCCTTCCCCCTCTCCAATTATACAGCCACACTTGGTTGAAGAAGTGAATGACAACATCTATCTCACACACACACATGCACACACACATGCACACACACACACACACAAGCTCAGGCCACGACTGCCAAATCCATTTCCACTGGCCTTTCTTGATATTAGACTCGGAGAAATCACAGTTGTATTTACAAAGTAAAATCGTCTAAATGGGCCATGTGAGCCAGAGTAAACACATTTAGCTATGAGGTCAGAGGCTGCCACACAAGAGGCAGGTCAAGTTTGATAATTTAGTCAAAATGTTTAATGTCCTGCAAAACCGTTTGGGGAAAAACAAGTGCGGCGCTGATATTGACTTTGGCAGCAGCCTGAATTCTCGAGGCTTTAAAGTCAACGGTTCCATCTTTGAGCAAATGGAAGTGGACGTTTTATGCTCGGCCAGTTGCAGAACATCGCTGCTAAACGGGCTTCTCCTCTCCGACGCTGAGTGATGATGCGATAAGAACTCTACAAAGCGCGTGTTCACTCCGGGTCTTGATTTGACGAAACCTGTAAATTTGGAAATTGCTGCGATCTTAATGGTGCGTTGTCAGCACGTCACAAGTATGTCAGAGATGAAAGCAGGGACAGAGATTAGGGGATTTGGGTTACACGTGGAAGGAAATAAAAGAGGGATTCCCACCAAACTGTAGCCTCACAAACGCAACTATGATCAGATGTTCCTCATCAAGAACCCAAAACAACAGGCCCATGTCTCCAACCCAATATGTCACCCCTTCCTGTGTAACTTGGTATCCCCTTACTCAGGTCCTTTTCACTTTCCATGCCTACACTTAACGCTGGTAATCGTGCATGCTGTTGAGAAAAAGAGCCACAAGAACCGCGAGGTAATTTTGACAGCGTTCCCCTCCTGCTTTTCAAGGCTTGAAACAACACACCACCTTCCAGATGCTCGCAGGCCGCCCTGACGTCTCTGAGCGGCCCTGGAACGTTTACGCCGGCCGCGCCGCTGCGCTGCAGTGTTTGTGCTGGAGTGTCGAGCGGTCTGCCGTGCCTCACAATCACAAGCAATCATGTGTGTTTCCTGGACAACTATATGTAAACTCACACACACACACACACACGGGGGGAGACATGAGTCTGCGCACAGCTCAAGAAAGCCATCAAACCTCATTCTGGTCAACGCCTATGTGTTGTATATACTCTCATTAGAGGTTACATACACACAGACACCCAATTTCTGCACCGCAGATTTAAAAGAAAGCATGATTATGTGACACAATTTCTTTTGTAACCCACAGTTTATGACGCTTGATCCCATCTGCTGTTTCCCAATGTTATTAAACTGTAAAAGGATTGTTTTTGTTCTCTCCCTCCCTGGTTTTAGGCCCATCGCTTTGTACAGGACACACTTAGCCTCCTGACGACACTCAGGCTCTGTAGCTCATGTGTCAGCTCTCTGGGGAAATCATCAACACTAATAGGAAACATGCTGTGCGTCACACACTCAAACACACATGCAAAATGCTGCTCTAGTGTCCTTTAGCAACACTTAAAGATGCCAAGGTTCTGCATGTTCTCTATCTCAAAAGACAACTATTGACTGGATTGAATTTGTAGTTTTTATAAAAGTTTAAACTATTTTTTGCGTTAAATGTAGAAAAAGATTATCTCCACATGTTCTTGTTTTTACAATGTTCAAAACTACCTATCATCTTTTATGATGGTATAATAAATATTGTTTGTCTTTTAATTGTTTTATGACCGATTCTGATCAATACCAGCGCACGAGGTTCAATAAAACATAAGTAACGTTAATAAATCAGAACATTAGGCGTGTTTTGGCTTAATTTTCTGGGTTTAACGGACAAAAAACGATGCTCTCACACTGTTTTGACAGTTTACTCTCATTAAAAGTGTGTTTCACATCCGGCCAAAGCAGCGCCGGTCATGTGTCACAGTGACCGGTACTGACCCGATTCCCTAGAGGAGCGTTTCAAAGGTTTAAAAGTTTATTTTGTTTCAAGAATCAAAGCTGGAATACGAGGCTTGGTTCAGCATGAGCTAAGAGGGTTCGTCCTGGATTCAAAATGATGAAAAGATGCTAAACAAGAAGGTGAAACGTGTGACTGAGGTTAGGGTAAACATGTAAGGAGAGTTTGGGTTTGAGACTTGAGAATATTTTCATACACAGATTTAAAGGTGTCCTAGAATGCAATTAATGAACAATCTAAAACAGAGCCTTGAGCCTCTAAAAAGCATAAGAAATTTTATTTGGCTTTCATCTGTCCCAGGAGCCCTGATACAGGCCATTCTAAACCCCCTTACTCAGGCCTTCAGTGAAAAGAGCCGTTTGCCCCTCCCACTCGGCCAGGACATGAATATGATAATGAGCTGCTTGCTGATTGGTTGGTTTCCCCAGAAGGCCTCAGACACTGGAGACATGCAGGTTTGAGGAGGCGTGGCTCCCCCTTATGACGTGTTAAGGAAGGTTTTCTCAGATCAGACGTTTTTCTCTCACCTCTTTCAACTTTCTAATTTACATAAAAAGTAGGTCACACACGGCTTTGACTTTTTAGCATGCTACTGTTGACCACCCAAGCTGTCTTATTCAACAACAACAAGGGAAATGTTGGTTTACATTCTAGTTAATGTAACAAAGGCAAACATTCTGTCCACCTGACATGAATTAGATCCTTTTTCTGTCAAAAAAAAGGAAAAAAATATTTACTGGACTGATTCCATGTGAACGTTTTGAATCACAATTATTTAGAGGAATTTTCCTCTCATTAATCAGAAAAGGCACTTCCCACCCAGCTGACTCATTTATATTTCTCCCACCCTTCTCTCAGAGCGAGTGTGACAGATCTCTGCATCTGCACGGTGGGTAGAGAACTCACCCGTCTCTGACGCCATCCATGGCAGCCAGCGGGGACAGGTGATGAGGGCTTCCCAGGTCCCGGTCCATCCGGTGTTGCCGGGAGGGCAGGTCGGTGACGGAGGTGGAGTTATTGGTGGGGGACAGGAGCTCCACCGGAGCGCCGTGGTGGGGGGTGCTGGAGCCGGGGTACAGCCCTAAAAGACAAACAAAACTAATTTGGTGAACGTGCCAAATGAACTCAAGGGTCAGTTTTCCTTTGAGCAAATTAAAAACCATTTAATGGTGACGAGATTTTGTTTTGGCAGCCTTCATCCTATCAGAGAGCTTTGAGAAATAAAATGTTCTTTTGCTTTTGCTGTTTATAATTTAGGATGTATTATTTGTGCAGCCACAGGGACTGGTTTGGTTGGTCTTTTTCTTACTATAAAATAATAAACTAAAAACTTGCAGGTGTTTGAATGATGAAAATATTCAGTGGAGCATTTTAAACATTTGTTTCCAACAAAATGTTAAATGAAGGTAAAAGGCACAATAGTAGCCTAGAATCTAGACCGTCACTTGCCAAAGCAAAACTCTCTAGCAATGCTCCATTGGAACCTCGCAGCCCCTGCCAGTATTGTGACTGGCCAATCACAGCACATTTATTTAGAAAAATTATGTATTATTTTATGTTTTTTTATGTTTTATTTAGTTCTTCCACGATGTATAGCGGACTGCCCCGTTGACTGACATCCATAGCGGTCCAATCATAGCGCTCTATTGGTTTGGTGGGCCAATCACAGCACTCTGTTGGTTTGGTGGGCCAATCACAGCACTCTGTTAGTGGGAGGGATGCTAACGAAAAAACAAAGATGGTGACGACTCGTTTGAAACGGCTTTGTCATCAACTTTGGACCATTTAGACTTGGGCTTTTCTTTGAGTCAAGAGCAGATAGAGGTACTAATTTAAATTTAGTAATTTATTTAGAAAAATGCTGTATCTTTAGTATGGTGGACTGCCTCACTGACTGACATCTGTAGCGGTGAGTGCGTCATGTTTGTTGTCCAATAGCATGTGGAGACCGTCTAAAAGACAACTGTAGGTCCCACCCCACGACTGAGAGCCATCAATGGACCGTGGCTAGACTATATGGTAAATGGTAAATGGCCTGTATTTGTATAGCGCCTTCTTAGGGTTCTACAACCCCCCAAGGCACTTCACAACACAATCAGTCATCCACCCATTCACACACACATTCACACGCTGGTGGGGATGAGCTACAACGTAGCTACAGCTGCCCTGGGGCGCACTGACAGAGGCGAGGCTGCCGAGCACTGGCGCCACCAGTCCCTCCGACCACCACCAGCAGGCAAGGTGGGTTAAGTGTCTTGCCCAAGGACACACAGCAGCATTCTCTGGCCGGAGCCGGGATCGAACCTGCAACCTACCGATTACTGGACAACCCGCTCTACCTCCTGAGCTACTGCTATATATTATCACATATATAAGATGGCTTGCCAGGCTAGTACAATAGTGTATAAAAGTGCTCCAAATGAGGGTTTATGAGGGTTGTTTTCTTCTGTTGTTTACCATTTTTTACCCCTTTAACTCATTCACGACTTTAGTCGTCAATGGCATTTTTTACGGGGCGGGCGTCGGAACGAGCCCCCGCACCGTGAGAATAAACATCACGTGTCTAAAGCGGATCTTCATCCGTGTAAGTCACACATCACGTGATCAGGAAGCAGAAAATCAATGAATTTGGAGATCTTTTTGGGACGCTGCTGTGAAAAAAGCGATGCGCCAACCAGAAATGCTTCTGCAGCTCACGCTTCGACAACAGATTGTGAAAGAACGGATAACGCTAGAAATACGGCGATTCTTCCTGATGTAAGAAGTGAGTCTACTCTTTCTTTTGGTAGTTTTGGTGTTTACATGATCATAGAGCACAATGTTCTGTGACTCTTCAAAAAACAGTAAAAACGCTCAGTCAGGGGCTTTCTGATCAGAAAACGGCTGGCAGTGAATGAGTTAAAGTAGAAAATAAAATAAAAACTTTTAATTGTCACTATCCACTCTCTTTTGAGTTTGAAGGAAACAGCTTGTTAAAATCCCAGAGCGACACGTTGTTTCCTTTGGCCACTGGTTTTAGACCCAAAGGTGTTCAGTTTAAAGGATAAACCAGAGACGTTGGAACCCACAAATGTTGACCATTTTTGCTCAAGCGTGTTTTCACAAAAAGTGCTTTTCACTTCTCACCACTTTGTGGATACAGCTACCATTCTTCAGAGAGTTTCTTGGACATTTTTACTCTACAAATCTTGCTCCAAAGTGTCTAACCTTTCAAAAATAACAATTTTCCAGTAGTTAGATTCCTCCAGTTTTTAAAGAAATGTTGCTCCAGAGGCTTGTTCATTCAAGAACTTCACATTGCCGACATCAAATCTTGTTAGAAGAGACTCCACTTGATCATCTCTTTCCCTCATATCAGCGTAAATTCACTTTTTTCACGTCCTCTGCTCAGTTTATGTTCTAATTTCTTTCCCAGCTTCGAAGGGGACGCTAAGCGTCTGTGGCAGCGAACCTGGAACAAGACAAGAAGACGGGAGGAGATGGAAGGACGAGAAAAGCGCTCCTGCTTTTGCAACTGTTCTCAAGCAGAAGCATGCCGAGGCTTGGTGTGACAGCGCTCCGAAATGGTTACAAGCTTGATTCATTATCCCCAAATCATCAATCACACAGCTTAAATGTTTTCCCCTTTAGCCCCAACATCTGCTACCAAACAGGCGAAGCAATTGACAAATAATGGCTGTGATTGCCTCAATTTTATCACTAGTTGCTGTTTGGCAGCGGGGGTGGGGGGAAACAATGGTTCGGTTTACAGTATGAGTGTGTGGATGAGTTTTCTCATGAAGATGTTTGTGGATTAAAAGCTTTCTGAATGGGAAGGAGAGGTTTTTCAACCAATAAGAATAACAGCAGGAGTGTGTAAACCTCTGAGCTAATCGGGTTAATCAGGAAACACGCTAATCATGCTCTATAAAACAGGAAGGGGGGTTCTCGTAAGTCGTATGGGAGACGTGTGAATAAGAGCAGACCTATAAGCTGCAAAGAGGAAAACAAGTTAGCTCTGACTGGAAGCGTGACTCACTTTCTGCTTTACAAGTGTTAACGATTGGATGCCTGCCCACTTTGCCCCGGTTCTTTCATGCACCCTATTAGCCCTTAACGTGAAACTCGTGAATGCCAACCTGAAACCTGCTGCCCCCTGGCCTGAGTAGCACTTTGGTGTTCATGACTGGGCTCCTTAAGGGTTTGAAACCATTTAAAAACCAAAGCATAATCCAGTCAGATAAAGAGGAAGGGAAGCATAAAAGAGGCTCACAGGCCATGTTCATCATTCAGAAATAAGTTTAGCAATCTCTCTTGTTGAGAGACCTAGCATCTCTGCAGGGCATCCTGCTTGTTCGTTAGTTGTAATCAATCTACAGTCTAACAAATGGAATGTTGAATTTACTTAACCAAGTGGTGTGAACTGGTTTCACTAATCCTTGTTGGTAAAATGTAAAGAGTACTATACATTTTAACATAACGTATAACACACTATATTACTCTTCACAGTTAAAGGTCGAGTTCACTGAGAAACTGTTCTTGACTTGTTATTTTGATTATTGACGATCGGTCACTCTGAGTTTCACGTGTATGAACGTGAAAATAGTATTCTACCCCTAGCCTGGCAAGCCATCCTATATATGTGAACATATAGTCTGGCCACGACCCATAGACAGCTTAGTCATGTGGCGGAATCTACGGTAGTCTTTCAAACTGTCTCTGCATGCTATTGGACAACGAACAGCGCTACGAATGTCAGTCAATGGAGCAGTCTGCCATACACTGTTGAAGAAGACGCAAATACATCCTTTTTCTAAATAAATCACGTAAGTACCTCTATCTGCTCTTGACTCATAGAAAAGCTCAAGTCTAAATAGTTCAAGTTGATGCCAAAGCCGTTTCAAATGAGCCGTCACCAGTTATTTCCTGCATTAGTCGCTGATAGAAAATAGATGGGAAAACACTCGTATTAGAAAAGCCAGTGACAATTTATTTATAAACTCACCCATCTTGGCTCGGGACAAGGAAGACCTTCTGTTGGTTTAGCGTCCAGCAAACAGAGCACGTCTCAGCTAGCAGAAGCTAATCGTTAGCATTAACAACTCCACCACACAGCAGAACTCCTCCAGGCTTGTGTTATTTGTGGAGATAAAACATCAACGTTGCAAAGCAAACTGAGTCAGTGGTAGAGTCGTGTTGCTGTTAGCCAATAAGAGGTGAGCTGTCTGAATATCTTCTGCTCCCCTCTCCTCTGGCTCACTTCTACTTTCTGAAACAGGAGCGCCAGAGCTTTTTTCCCCACAGAGATCGACTCACAAGGCATTCATTTATACTAGAAACCACTGCAAATGTGTTGGAAAAAAAGAGGGAACTTGGTCTTTAAGCAAGTAGGTTTAGTGGAACCAGTTCACATAGCTTGGTTAGATAAATCCAACATTTCATATTAGAATGTATTCTCTAGTTCCAACTCAGAGTGGCGCTGATGTTTTTCCTCACAGCAGCCAAAGTCATAAGGTGAAAAGTCAAAGAGCTCGTGATAAATACAATACCCTGTTTGTAGACTTTTGCCATCTTTGCTTGACAAGCAGACAGGTTAGTTGAATACAAATCAAACAAAATCAGGAGGTTGTAACATTTTTTTATATCAAAACCAAACACAATCATATAACTCAACTGTTGAAATTATTTATGCATAAGCAATTAAAGTTACACAGTAAATGCTGTTTGTTTGACCAAAAGTGCCACAGGAACGGTTTCCATTGCCCAAAGCTCTAAATTATATGTGCAGGAATGTTGACGTGGCTGTTGATTACCACCAATGACTCAGTGATTGCTTTGCCAGGTGTTGGGATTTCTTTTGGCCAGAATATACTCGACTCCTCAGTTTTGGAACACTTTGAAGCAACTCTCTTCTCATATTTTAAATACCTTACACACAGATGATAAAGGTCTGACTGCTGCAGTCAAACTTATAGAAGTTTATTAAAATACCAAAATAGGGGATGGAATGATAACTATCAGCATTCAGAGTTGGTCCATTTGAGCTTAAAAGTTATTCAACTGTTTTGTGAGCCACAAGCAGCAACATTTTTAATGATAGCATCTTTCATTATGTCTGTATAGGTGAGGAGAGCTCAGGGATCATTTATGGTGACCTGTTGTGTGTTTTTTTTTATCCAATTGCTGTCGACTTAAAACACTGTATGACCATCAGGTATCTGCTGATTGGAACAAGAACCACCTGCAAACACTGGAGTTATCAGAAAGAACTGAGAGCTCATTTAAAGGCATACTATGCAAATTTTTCATATTTTTAAATCATGTTCTTGAGCCAGTTTGTGCTAAAATGACCCTTTACAGGGTTAATGAAATGTCACTCAGACCCCCACCGCCCTCTGTGGCCAGAATATCGCACTTGCAACTTCAGAGTGGCGAGCCGATCCCTGTTGGACTTAGAAAAAAAAGAACTGACATGCCTGGCGCTGCAGTCTGCTTCCAGCATGTTTTAGATCATGAACACAGCTGATTTGTTTGACCGCTCCTGTAGACTCTAATGAAGGCTGAGGAGACATTTCAGCAGTTAGATTAAGGTGTTAAAAAGATGAACGCACAGTGAGGAGATAAGTTTCACTTTTGCTTTCACTGACACTAGAGGGTGCTAAAAGCAAGCCTACGTAGTATCCCTTTAATTCTGAAGCACTGACAATGGAAGCCAGATTTTCAATTTTTTTAGGATTACTCTATAAGATACAAATATTTGCTGAATGCCTTTTCAGTTGTTGCATGCTTTACTAAGACTTCACTGTGTGTAAGTCTTGAGTTCACCTGTGAAGATGTCTAGACCAAGTGCAGGAGAGCGAACGTCTTTGCCGTTGTAGAGCTGCTGTGAGGATGCAGAGTTCTGCATCTGCTGCAAGGACAGACAGTCACTCAGGACGTCCTGCTCCAGGTGAGGGCCGGGCCACAGCTGAGAAAACACACCAACAGATACAAATAAATATCTTACAAAAGAACAAAGACATTTCTCCCCAAAACTCCATGTTTGCTGCGTTAAAAACAAAACATAGCTTCAGTTTTGTCTATTTGCAGGTCAGATTCTTTGTTGTTGTTCTGTTTTCTCTTTGTGCTGTAATGTGATTATGATGTTAATGTTAAAAAAAGAATTGGAGAAAATAAGACTTTATTGTAAATAAAGGGGAGTAAATAGAAAGATCATGTTGCTCCATTCTGAGTCATGCGCTGGCCTTGGGCATTGTGGGTAAATTATCACCATACCAACTCGGAGCCAACCTGAGATTGCTTCTGTTTCTCTTGCTGCCAACAGTAACGAGGGCAACTAAAGACACATTTCAGCTGGAAATTTTATTACACAGCACAAGGAGGAAACTTGAGCCTGAGAAAATCAGAGTGAGTTGGCGAAATGCAGCATCTGCCTTAGAGATCTGTACAACAGCTGACCTGCAACGTAAACAGGAGTGAGCATTTCTGTAATAAAACATTATAGCTGCTGAGGGTACACACACCAGCGCCGTCCAACAACCACATAGTTCCTGTCTCCAGTAGATTTAGCTTCAAAGACCCTGAAAGGTCAGGACAGAGACTTGGACATCTCTGTTGCTGATTATCTGATGTAGGCAGAAATAAAGTAAAGATGTAATGCAATACAGCCAGAGAGAATTAAAACAGGAGAAAAGAGGAATATTACTGCCATCAACTGGGTCGCTCTTTTTGTTGAGATGTTGGAAATCTACTGGTCAGGAGGAACAGGAGACTCAGAATTCAAACATTACACAGAGCTTCAGCCTGGTTTCTTTGATTATTTATTTAAAAATGTTTCATGAACGTAAGATCAAATCCAACAATGTTGGGAGGTTTTTATCTAAAGTCACTGGATATCAGGCGAAGCCAATGGGGAGCCTAAATCACGCTCATCTACTTCCAGACCATGGGTCAAAAAATGAATGGGAGTCGATGAGAGGATAAAAGGTATCTTCTGATCCCGTTTGATATGTGCCATGGAGTTCACATATGATGTCCGTGAATCTTAAAGACACATTTTGAAACCAAGAAAGTGCTTATTTTTGACAGGCAGCAAAAGTTATTTTAGATTTTACATTTACAGGCCATTTTTTATTTTAAAAGATGTAACGGACTACAAATGTTTGTCTCACCAAATTGAGATCATGAAACCAGACACGGAGAAGAGGAGAGAGATTAAACTAATGCGAGCTTCGCATCCTTCTCCCAGCATGACAGAAGGAGCATTAAACGTGGAGAAAACCAGTATAAATCTGGCCATGGGGTAAGTACAGCTACACTGGGAGAGAAGAGATTCTGTGGTGACGTCATTTATGAATGTCTGATTTTATCATTTTAATTATCAATTTTTACAAGCTAATAAATCTTAAATTCTGTGACAAGCATAGTCGAAACACAGATACTTTTCAACTAAATTGAAGTTATGTGTGATTCAGACCGTAAGGCAAAGCGGATTAGAAAATAATTTGTATAGCCCCGTTAACTTGAATTCATTTTTTCTTTGTTCCGGGGACCCGTGAGTCAACCGGAAGGGGAGGAGACTAGGATCCCCATAAAGGAAAATCCTACCACAACGTTGTACTGATGAAATGTGTTGTTAATATGATGGACAATACAAAATATGTCAAAAAACACGAGAAAATATTCAAATTTTCTCAAACTTAATGACTTATTGGTACTCTGAGAGACGTTTGATGAATGACCAGGTCATGGGACATGTTAAAAATTGCCATCAAATAGCAACTATCATCAAGTTTTTTGTTGGAATTTATTCAATTGGTTTTAAGTTACCCCTTTTGTTAGTTTACTATTTGATCACCAACCCCTCTTAAAGTTATCTCACATTTTGTGCGCTTCTGATTTGCAAAAGCTAGATTGAGACAGTTTCCTGATGTGTTCCAAACAGTTAAGACTATAACCATAACCTAAGGCTGTGGTTGGCACTAAATGCACTATGATTTATTACTGTGTGCTTTTCAGTAAAAAAAAAATGCTACTATTATATATCCTCATGTTGTTGGTGCAGACAGTGATGTTTTGGTTCTGTTTTATTTTGTGTCCCTATTTTTTCCTCTCTCTCTTTCTGCAGGTCTAGAAGCGGATTCTTTTGCATCCATTATTGTTTATTTTGTGAACATTTCCCCCCCACCTCTTCCTTTCCTCTCCCCCCTTTCTCTTTCATTTTCGTGTTGGGATTTAAAACAATCAAAAGCATTTCTAATAAAGTTTTGATATCAGGCGGGACATTATAGCTGAATCTATAACGCTCCATCTGTGAGAGTAAAACTGTAAGGCTTGTTTTCGGGACTCAGACATAATTTCTGATTGCTATACAGCCGGACAGGACATGGTAAAAACAAAAAAAAAACAGTAAATGTTTGATATTTCAGCAGCACAAAATCGAGAAAACCCTTGCGAACAAGTCAAGGTATTTTGGAAACTCCTTCAGGAACGATGTTAGCAATTTGTCACCAAAAGTCAAAGCTAAAGGTAATAAAGTCTTACAGGTTTTTGTGTAATTTGGATTATTAAATATAAGTCATCTTTTTTAAACATATAAAACCACCAAATGTTGCTCCCTATCCCAATTTTAACATTTTCAAACATTTTCTTCATTTACAGTCTCAGGTACTCCATAAAAATCCGTTCCACATTCCTCATTCGTGGTTGGAAACATTCTTTATCTGCATCATCAAGACAAATCCTCTGTTTACCCTTACAGAGGAACTAAAAGGACAATCATTTTATCTGATTTGTGCACAGCTTCTCCTGCTGCTGCCATCGACGTTACAAGAGTCGTGGCCACATTTTCAACGTGTTTTAGCTTAACGGCTTCACCGCTGGCATCATCGTTGTTTGATTTCACACTGAGAAGCTTCATGTCAGTAAATGTGTACGTTTGAGTCCTGCTGGGGATTATTATCAGCCGTCCTGCAAAGCATTCATCACATGTAATTGAGGCTCTGTGTGACACTCTTAACAGTTTTCTTTTCTGGGCCAACTCCAGGAGTGGACTCAGAGCGTTTGTTTGACATTTGTCCATAACATCTGGTCACTGGGGTATTCTGCGCTACAGCTTATTAACAATGCTACAAGCACACATGTGTTTCCCTTTACGATGCAAAGCAAAGGAACACATCATCCAGGCTGCCACTATCCAGCCCATTTCCACAACAATGAGCTCTTTTTCCCTGTTACCCACTTCCAGTCAGGGAGAGAATGGGCTTTTGACCATAAACATGATGAAACGTGGTCGATCTGATCTATTGCTGGGGAAATGATTCTAAACTGCTCACACCAGTTGTGTGGATAATGTGCACCAGAGAAGGACAGATTACACAAACTAGGTTAAAAGATCAACACAGGAACAGATGCAGAGATCCTTCTGACCATACATTGTTTTCAAATTTAGAAAAATTGTTACTTCAACGTAAAAAAGGGTTGTTTGGGTTAACGCTGGGGTATGTAGTACATCGTTTTGAAAGTACAACATTTTTTTAAAATGTGACTACTCTGTTCTATGACATAAATTAGGTCATCTTTCATAATTTATATTTCCCCTAATTCCTCAACAGGAGGCTCCCTTATAATCAGTACAGCTGGAGAAGCTGCTGCAACTCTTTAGGATCTGACTTGTTCCTATAGATACATTCTGTGAATATGTAGATCTGGAGTATGAAAAAACAGCTCTGAAATTTAAATTGGACCAAAAGTAGCCTCAAACCTTCCAAAAATAGAAGAAATTCAGAAGCGGTTTAGGAGTTTGCAAGTTTTATCTGTTGATGTTCCTCTGAGGTACCTCAGATGGTTTTGAGTAATTCATAACTTCTATTAGATTTGTTGTTTTTGGAATACTACAGAACCAGACGTTTGTGGTTTTCCTCCCAGTCTGACTCATCTGAGTTAAACTGGGTTGGTCAGACAGGTAAGCCAAATGCACAACATCCTCAAGTCCTTAACGAAGATGCCACATAACAAAAGTGTAGGTTCAGCACCTCCCCAACCAGGTTATGCTTGTCAGCTAAAATTGAATACATTATATATTTTATTTTACTTTCACCCACTTTTAGAGAGTCTCACCTTTCGATGCACCTGTTGCTCTTTGGCTGAGTGGATCTTGACATGTTTGCGTAGAGAACTGGGGTCTGTGTAACGCTTGGTGCAGCCAGAGATCTGACATGCATACGGTTTCTGTGAGGACAGACAAAATGATTCACAGCAGGTTTTAGCTTTAAGGAATTTAAACTCTAAAGGAATATAGACACACACACAAAAAGACAAATGTAATCAATGGAAGGAGTTAAACAAACGTACTGGAAATAGGAAACCTGAAATAAAGACAAAGTCCTACCTTTTAGCTGAGATGGATTCATAATTTGAAGTAAAAAGGAAGAGCAAGAAGAAATAATAGAAAAGGACATCAGTTACGGAAAATTTAAACACAGGAGACTCTTTTAAAACACAAAGCTGACTGAACTAGGGAGTCTAAGTCATGCCCATCTACTTCCGGACCGTGGGTCCGCGGAAATAAGAAAAAAAGGAATGGAAGTCAACAGGGCTATAAAAGCCATTTTCTAATCCCGTTTGATATGTGCCATGGAATTCACATTTGATGTTCGTGAATTTTAAAGACACATTTTGATGCCAAAAAAGCGCTTATTTTTGAACTGCAGCAAAAGGTTTTTTAGGTTTTGAGTGAAAGGACGTATAGGACTACAAATGTTCGTCTCATTATATTGATGTCATCAAACCAGACATGAAGAAGAGGAGACTAGCGAGCTTCCAATCCTTCTTCCAGGATGACAGAAGGAGAATTAAACATGGAGAAATCACTATAAATCTGGCCATGTGGTAAGTAGTATGTTAGGGGAGAAGAGATTCTGTTGTGACGTCATATAGGCGACGTCTAACAAATCTCAAAGTACATGACAGACAGGGTTCAAAATTAACACCTGCCAACCCGCCAAATGCGGGTTAAAAATCGTCTTGGCAGGTAATGATAAAATATTACCAGCCGGTTTGGCCGGTGATGCGTGAGGCAATCACGCAATTCATGACTACCATAATCTGTGTGCTATTTGTGACGTTTTAGATGCCTATTGGCTGCAGCGCACAGGCACGCTTCGGTCTGCGGTGCAATTTGGTCCAATCAACGACGAGAGCGCGTGACACCAGAAACGCCTGAAAACACAAGCAAGAAATACCCAGAAATACCTGATGGAGAGCGAAGGCAAAGAAAGAGCTGGACAGCGAAGTTGGATAAAATGATGGTGGTTAGGAGGACAGACGCCTGGAGGAGGTGAGAAGAGGAAGGAAGTAGAAGAAGAGAGTGTTGACAGAGCGTGAGAACAAAGAAGAAGAAGAACAAAGAGAAGAAACTTTAACATTAAACGGCAGACAGGTTGTGAATGGCTTGTGTTTGACAATGAAAATGCAGTAATGTTTTGCAAAATTTGCCGAAAAAACCCCCCAAAACTAACAGTTTTGTGGTGGGGACTAATCATTTTAAAGTCGAGGCTGTAAAGGACCATGAGAAAGCTCAGTCACCAGGCAAGCCTCCAAATGAAAATTGCTAAGGCAGTTCCAGTTGAAGAGTGTTGCTGGGAGAAGCCTCACGTCACTCAAAGATTTAGAGTTGGAAAAGATGCAGCTTCTTTTTAGAAATGCCCATGCTATCGCAAAAAAAGAGAAGGCCTTTCACCGACTTTGCATGGATGTGAGTAAGTAAATCAATCATTCTATTTGAATTTGTGCGCAAATATGCTACAAAAGAAACGGATGCTTTCTCAGATTCAGAAAAAGAAACGAGTTCAGAGAGCTCTGAGGATGAGGATGTTTGATTCAGAGGGAAGAGATACAGTGAAAAAAATAAATGAAAGTTGCCCTTTCTATGTTTACTTTCTTGTGTGTATTGCACTATCTGTGCGTTTTTCATGACAGCAGTGTTAATAAAATGACCAGGTCTTCATTCAGTGGCATTCATAATCTCTTTTTTTACCGCAGACAAAATTGGCTAGTGGAAAATTTTGCTGGTGATCAAAAAAGTGAATTTCGAACCCTGATGACAGACATGGTCGAAACTCACGTAATTTTTTTTTTCATTTAAATTGACGTACAACATTTGTGTGATTCAGGGCGTAAGGCAAAGTGGATTAGAATATAGCTTTAATAGCCCCGTTCACTTACATTGATTTTATTCTTTGTTCTGGGGATCCATGAGCCGACTGGAAGGGGAGGAGACTTAAAGCTCTCTATACGGATTTTTTCACACTGTAACATCTGATTAGTTATGCTTAGTTGAAAAAAGCATGCAAACCGATTCAAAGGATTTAAAGGGACACTAGTTAGTTTTGGCTTGTTTTTAGCACCCCCTAGTATTTGTTGGCGAAACCGAAAGTAAAACGTATCTCTCCTCGCAGCGCGTTAATCTTTTTAACACCTTAATCTAACTGCTGAAATGGCCTCCCAGCCTTCATTAGTTTCTACAGGAGTTATTCATCACTAAATCAAACAAATCAGCTGTGTTCATGATCTAAAACATGCAGGAAACGTGCTGGAAGCAGACTGCAGATCCAGGTAAGTCAAGCTGAAAGTCCCAGCAGACCGGACCGGCAACTGTGAAGTTGTAAGTGGAATATTCTGGCTACAGGGGCCAACAGGGGCTGGGTGGCCTTTCATTAACCCTGTAAAGGGTCATTTTAGCACATACTGGCTCAAGAAAATGATTTAAAAATATTGAAAAGTTGCAAAGTGTCCCTTTAAGGATAGAAAATTGTATTCGTCACATGCTCAGTCATACAAGTACTTGCAATGAAATGTAACCCTGAGTCGATCCATAGACTGTTACAATCAACACAAATACATCTAGTAATGTTCTACAAACAAACAATATATGTACAAGCAGTGATTAAGGCACACTTAAAATAATCAGTACATGGGACTAGGTAATCATGTGTTGGATCTAATACTTACAAAGTAAAATGCACTAAAATGTAAGTTACTATAACTAAAACAAACTTTACTTACTGAACTAGTATTTCTGAGTTGTATATACTTAAGCAACAGTAAACTGTCTAGTTTGTACTAGTTTTTCTTAGTTAAAATAACTTATAAGTGCATTTAAATTTGTATGCATCTGTGACTCCAATAGACAATTACCCAGTCCCATGTACTGATTATTTTATGATGTTCCGATTATTTTACTGTTCTGAATCCCAATGGGGAATTCCCATATCAGATAAATGGATTCCCCATTAATCTGATGTTACATTATCAGTAATGTGTGAATGATTAAAATGTTCCTGAAATGATGAGGAAAACAAGTGTTTTACGACATTTCTGTGGTACTCTATTTGTGACTAATGCATTTGTAAAGGCATTTTGAGTCATTTTTAGATAGAAAATGCTTACAAAATTTCAGAAATTCCTCATTAAAGCGTAGGAGGAACACATTATCTCTGCTCTTTTGTGCCCCAGAGTTCTCTTTGAACATTGTTCTCCCAAGTCAAACTCCAAATGTCAAACAGAACCTGGAATTAAAGAGGAATAAATCCAGAGCTGCTTCTGCGTCGAGTAAGAGTCATTAAAGCCTAAAACTGTAAAAACCTGCACACTTTATATACATCATATTTGGCTGTTTCACGTATTTAATTAGAACCTTTTAAGGCTCACAAAACAACTCTGAATGAAAAAAACATTCATTTAACATTAAACTTTTCAATTCTTATTGTTGACCACACATTGAACACACTCCACAGAATCTCTAAATCTCCATTTAGAATTGTGGTGTAAAGGGTTAATAGAGCAGAACCTGAAACCTCCTAATTTTGTTCCCATTTTGACTTTCATTGTGCTCAAATCAAATGTTATGTTGTTTTAGGGAGATTTTTATTTTAAAACATACAACTGCATATGATTTGAATCACTCAGTATCAGAGGTGGAAAGTAATGAATTACATTTACTCGCGTTACTGTAATTGAGCTGCTTTTTTGTGTATTTATACTTTTTAAAGTTGTTTTTAAACTCTGTACGTTTACTTGAGTATGTTTTTTTAAGTACTGTATTTTGCTACATTTTCAGTCATGTCTGTTTTTTAGGCCTAATAAATAAAAAATATTAAGAAAAAAAATATCCTGCCACAGCCTCCTGAGAGCATCTCCCAGCTCTGCTGGACTGCTGTTTACTGCAAAGTGGGCAAGGATGAACTCTGCTGACTTTAAAAATCAGCTGCTCTAAATAAGCATGAAGTTCAGAGAGAAACACAAGGATGGACACGAATAAAGGAACTGTAATGTAGAGGTAAAGTAGGGAAGGCCAATGTTAGCAGCAGCCAATGTTTTTTCTGGAGAATGTTTTTGCCAAATTGCTTGAAATGCTCTTCATACCGATGGCATCTAATAAATTAAATGTTTTGTAAAAGAAAAAAGAATAATATTAATCACATTTGAAACGTACAAGCCTGGAAAATCCTCATCCAATCAATGTGAACGTCCTGTTCTCAATTATTAGATCATAATCCATCCATCAAACTGTCCTCTGTTGGCAGAGCGGTGTGTCTAATGTGTGCGTGTGTGCATGCGTGCGTGAATGTGTCGTGAGCCGGTGTTATACCATTTCCTGCGACCATCAGATTCTCTGTCTCTAGGGGGAGCCTGAAAAAAGGGGTTCAGACATTTGAATTGTTTTTTTCATAATGTAACTTGCTAATATTCCACCTTAAACTGCCATTACACTTTAATTTATAAAGTTGTTATTTTAATAATTTTTTGAGCTGTTCTTTTAATTAATAAACAATCAGTTTGAGATTGATATCCCGTTGTGTTTTTGCACTACTTAGTGGAGGCCATCCTTACGCTGACATAAGAGTAACTAAGTAACTTTTACTTTGATTCTATACACCAGTTAAAGTATGGCAGTAGATTCAGATGCTCTAGTTGCCTCTTGCAATGCATGCACGTCTCTTTCTTTTAATTAAATTTTTTTTATTCCTATTTTTTCTTTTCCTCCATTTTTGACTCACTAGGTATACCATGAAAGAATGTTTCATTTGATTACCATGTTGAAAAAAAATCAAAAAACAAAACAAAGTTTAAAACTTTTGCCATGAAAAAAAAGCTCAAATAACAAAACATAGTTTGATTTAAAAAAATTTTTTTTTCCTTTTCTTAAGCATGAATGTGGGTGAAGTGGGTGATAAACATTGGAGTTACGGCAACAAAATGGGTAGAAATGAAGGCTGACTCAACCTTTCCTTCTTATTCCAAATGTCTAGAAAACAGACAAAGCTGTGTGTGAGCTCGCAGCCCAGATCCAAGTTTGTTTAGGCTCAAAGTGCAGCTTGGCTTGATGGCTCCGATCATTAAATGATCTGTGGTTTGTCGCTAGTGAAAATGCCCCATTGGCCCATGAGGAAATTAAACCAACTCTGTCAAAATGTGGAAATGGGTAGAGACAATTGGCAGTTCAGTGTTGGGAAAGGAAAGAAGGCATACACATAAACCAGATATGAACTCATACTGTATAGAGCTATCTGCAAGTTATTTCAAATTTTCATTGACATTTTTACATTTCTATCTATCCGTTTTATCTTTTGCACCAGTATAGACATAATCCAGTCAGGTGAGAGATTGAGAGGTGAGAGAGCAGAAGCTTTTCTGACCGTGTCCAGGTGAGTGCGCTGATGCTTGGCTCGGTCGCTGGAGTTGCTGAAAGCTTTCTGGCAGCCCGGGTGCTGGCACAGGTACGGCTTCTCGCCCGTGTGGCTCCTCAGGTGGATCTTCAGGTTCTCCAGACGAGAAAACGCTTTGTTGCAGCCCTCGAACTACAAGGAAGAGGGAACGCAGTGAACTAATGACACGAAACATGGAAAATAAATCAGTGTAAAGCTGGTGAACATTAATCCAGTTTGTGTTTTGATTTCCTCCAGTCAGCTAACTCTACACCACATATTCACTGAAGAAAGGGCTTGTAACTGTAAGAGTTTTTTTTCCACAGCTCTTAAATTACAATCCAAAAACCTTTGTTGCCACCACATCTACCTGAGAGCACAGCATCACACTAGAACGTCCTCCTGCTGCAGGGCTGTCACCTTAATTGCAGGTGGAAACTGGAGTGTGCTGTACAGTGCAAGTGTTTCTGCTGTTTACAGTGCATTAAGACTGACAAGTGACAGCGCCTGTAAACAAGCTCATATCTGACCCGGCTCGGCTCATTTGATCCCAAGCACTCAGCCAATGAACACCACAGATTTGTTAGCGTGTGAATCATTCATGAGGCTTCTCCAGTGTCTGCTTCTGCTCTTAAAAAGGAAACAAAACAGACAAATAAAAAGCTGCTGAATGGTGGAAGAGGCTCGTTTTAACTGGAACAGTTACTTATTTCCTGATAAACCACCCACGTAGTTTAACTGAGACGACATACAGATTAATGAGTATATAGGGAGTGTTTATTTTGTTGATTTAGCAAAACTGTCGAGAAGAAACACCAACAACAAAGAAGGAAAGGATTCAGCTTGATTAAAATGCAGATGTTTTATCATAAATATCAGCAAGGATTTTAAAGAATTCAGATTTTTTGATAGAATAACATCACTAATATAATTTCACCCACATCTTACTGCAGAAGGCCTGTAGTCTCTACTGTCCATTGTACGCTGACCTTTAGTGAGTCCTGCTGACTACAGGTCGGGTTACAGCTAAGAAGAGAGCGAGAGAGAGACACCATTCTTCTAATGGGCCTTCAGCTCCATCTGGGCTCAGTACTCATCTCTGGTCTCCTTCATTCACTCAGGCAGAGCCTTTTATTCACGAGGCTCCATTTAATATGTGCGAAACCTTAGCCTGTCATGGTAGAGCCGTTTTGGTTGACCGTGGTGGTAGTCGGAGCTCCCGTCGGAGTGGCTCTGTGGATGAGTCTTAATCTGCTCAGAGAATGTTTGCAAAATGTCTGAGATGATGAGCTCGAACACAAAGATTTTTAGTAGTAATTCATTTTATACATATTCACTCACCTGCGATGGACTGGCAACCTGTCCAGGGTGTACCCCGCCTGTTTGCCCGATGTCTGCTGGAGATAGGCACCAGCCCCTCGCGACCCTGCTCGGATAAGCGGTTACAGAAAATGGATGGATGGATCTTCACTCACATGACAATTCAATCATAGTTCTATACGATCATTGATTTGTTTGAAAATGGAGTAGGTACGTTATTTAGCCTCCTTACAGGTTACTTATGTCTTCAGAAAGAAAAAATAGTTTTCACTTTACAAAAACAAAAACTTTCTAAAACATAAAAAAATAATTTCTTCAACTAAATAGAAGGTGTTATTTACATCCCCGATAAATAAAAAGAGCGCCATTTATTTATTTATATACATTTTTTTATTTATAAGACCTCATGAACCCTCTGGCCTTCTCAATGTGATCGTGGTGGTCGGAGGGACTGCTGGCGCCTGTGTACGGCAGCTTCGCTTCTGTCAGTGTGCCCCAGGGCAGCTGTGGCTACATTGTAGTTCATCATCATCAGTGGGTGAACGACTGTAGTGTAAACCGCTTTGGAGTCCTCTGACTCTGAAAGGCGCTATGCAAATCAAGTCAGGTTTTTTTTTTTTTAATAAAGCACTTATAAAACAGCATGGCAGCTGACATAAAAGATGAATACATAAAATACAAAACAGGTATAAAATTATAACTGTAAGAAAAAGGCAATCAAACAGTGTTGAAGTACAAAAAGATATAAAAACCAGAAATATAAAATAATAAACCTAATACCAGAAGTCCATCCTAGACATCAATAAAAGGCATAACTAAGATACCTACGTTAGCAGGCTAACATCCTCCAAAAGCTAGATTAAAAAATGTGTCTTAATCCCCAGGCTGGGGACGCAAGGCTTGAGCTGAATAGTTTTAAAGGGGACCTAGAATGTAAATCAACATTTCCCTTGTTGTTGTTGAATAAGACAGCTTGGGTGGTCAACAGTAGCATGCCAAAAAGTCAAAGCCGTGTTTGACCTACTTTTTATGTAAATTAGAAAGTTGAAAAAGGCGAGAGAAAACCTCCTGTTCTGAGAAAGCCTTCCTTAACACGTCATAAGGGGGAGCCACGCCTCCTCAAACCTGCATGAGGCCTTCTGGGGAAACCAACCAATCAGCATGTCCTGGCTGAGTGGGAGGGGTCAACAGCTCTTTTCACTGAAGGCCTGAGTAAGGGGGTTTAGAATGGCCTGTATCAGGGCTCCTGGGACAGATGAAAGCCAAAAAAATTTTCTTATGCTTTTTGGAGGCTCAAAGCTCTGTTTTAGATTGTTGATTAATTGCATTCTAGGACACCTTTAAAAGTCTGTACTTTTACTTTTTACTTTTTTTTAAGTATTGTACTTTGCTACAATTTCAATCATGTCCATTACTGAGTAAAAAAAATACATTTATAGGCCTAATAAATAAAAAAATGGATATGTATAAAAAAAACGTCCTGCCACAGCTTCCTGTGAGCATCTCCCAGCTCTCCTGGACTGCTGTTCACTGCAAAGTGAGCAAGGATGGACTCTGCTAACTTTAAAAATCAGCTGCTCTAAATAAGCATGAAGTTCAGAGAGAAACACAAGGATGGACACGAATAAAGGAACTGTAATGTAGAGGTAAAGTAGGGCAGGGCCAATGTTAGCAGCTGCTATACGGTTCATTTGACACGCCTCATGTTAGAGTTTTGTCATGAAAACATTGAGAGCCATAACAACAGTTTGGTTTTCTTTGAGTCATTCAGGGAAAGTCATTCCCTTTACATACCGATGGCATCTAATAAATTAAATGATGTGTAAAGAAAAAAGAATAATTTTAATCACATTTGAAACGTTCAATCCTGGAATAACCTCATGCAATCAATGAACGTCCTGTTCTCAATGATTGGATCAAAGTCCATTCATCAAACTGTCCTCTGTTGGCAGAGTGGTGTGTCTAATGTGTGTGTCCGTGTGTGTGCGTGTGCGTGCGCGTGCGTGTGTGTGCATGTGTGTGTGCGTGCGTGCAATTTTCTTTCTCTAGGGGGAGCCTGAAAAAAGGGGTTCAGTCATTTGAATTGTTTTCTTTTTACAATCTAAATTACTTGAACTCATATTCCACCTTAAACTGCCATTACACTTTAATTTATAAACTACGTAGAAGAGGCCAACCTTATGCTGACAAAAAGTAACTAAGTAACTTTTACATTTTATTTAAGATACTTTTTACTTATATTTGAGTAAAAATTTAGGCAAGTACTTATACTTGTACTTGAGTAAAAATTCATCAACGTATTACTATTATTTACTTAAGTAGAACATCTTAGTACTCTTTCCACCTCTGAAAACCAGTTTTTAATCGCAGAAAAGCAATCCTGAACACAGACCGTAGAAGAGTTTGGGCTGAAGTAAATTTTACGGTCGTCTGCATGAAAATGATTTTCTTGAGAATGATGCCAAGAGGTAGTATGTAGATTGAGAAAAGCAGGGGTCCCAAAACTGAACCCTGGGTTCCCCAGGGTAGAGAAGCTGGTTAAGAAAAACAGTTGTCAATGCAAACACTAAAAGATCTGTTATTTAGGTTTGAGCAAAACCAATCAAGGGTCTTCCCTTTCAAACCGATCCAGGTGTCAATTAAAATATGATCAACAGTGTTGAAAGTTGCAGAAAGGTCAAGTAGCAGGAGGAGCACATAAGAACCTGAATCAGTTGCTGGTAGAACATCATTGAGTACACGAATGTGTGCAGATTCTGTACTGTGCAGCCTGAACCCAGACTGAAAATGATCTAACAAACAAACATGTAAGTGCAGGTCACGGTGATGACCTTGACAGCCTGACCCACTGTGTGACTGATTATGTAAACTTCTGTGTAGAAAATACCGTCCCAACACGAAGAGTGAGGTGTTTCTCAAACAATAAACCTTGGCTGACCACAGAGCTGAAATCCCTGCTGAATGAGAAAAAGAAAGCTTTCATGTCTGGAAATAAGGAGGAGCAAAAACGTGTACAGAAAGAACTTAAACACAAAATAAGACAGGCAAAAGACAGCTACAGGAGGAAGCTGGAGAATCAGCTGGGGCAGAACAATGCTCGTGGTGCCTGGAGAGGCCTCAGGAACATCACAGGTCACAGTGGGAGGAGTGGTGCCAGTGGGTCTGCTGACGGGGACCAGAACCGGGCCAATGAGCTTAACCTGTTTTTTAACAGATTCGACTCCACTCCCCCCACTGCTGCAACAGGCACAACCAACACCACCACCCCCAACCACCTCCAGTCAGCCAGCCAACCCCCCCCCTCCCCACTTCACACCATTCATCAGCTTCTCCCCCCTCCACCAACTCTCATCAGCAACAAGCCCCCCCTCTCTCCCCCCTCTCAGTTACACCGGACCAGGTGAGGAGAGAATTGAGGCGGCTTAAGAGCAGAAAATCAGCAGGTCCTGATGGAATCAGCCCCAGACTGCTCAAAGACTGTGCTGACCAGCTGTGTGAAGTGGTCACACACATGTTCAACCTGAGCCTTCGACTGGAGCAGGTCCCCATCCTGTGGAAGACCTCCTGTGTGGTTCCAGTCCCCAAAACATCACATCCCAGGGAACCAGACCACTACAGACCAGTCGCCTTGACCTCCCACCTGATGAAGACTATGGAGAGACTCATCCTCACCCATCTGCATTCAGTGGTGAGCCCAGAAATAGACCCACTTCAATTTGCATATAAACCAAACATGGGGGTGGAAGACGCCCTCATCTACCTGCAGCACCGGGCTCTGAATCACCTCGAGATGCAAAAAAGCACTGTGAGGATCATGTGCCTTCAACACCATCCAGCTGTGCCTACTGCAGCAGAAGATGAGGGGTGCAGGAGTGGACGAACATCTGACTGCATGAATCATCAACTACCTCACCAACAGGCCACAGTACGTGAGGCTGCACAACTGTATATATGAGGTGGTTGTGTGCAGTACTGGAGCTCCGCAGGGTACAGTGCTCTCACCCTTTCTCTTCACCTTCTACACCTCGGACTTCATGTACAACACCAGCAGCTGTCACCTCCAGAAGTTCTCTGATGACTCGGCCATCGTCGGCTGTGTGTCTGAGGGGGATGACCAGGAGTACAGATCAGTCATCATGGACTTTGTGGACTGGTGTGAGCGTAACCACCTTCGCTTGAACACCAGTAAAACAAAGGAAATGGTGATTGACTTCCAGAGAAACACTCCTCCTCACTCACCAGTAAACATCCAGGGAGCAGACATTGAGGTGGTGGACACCTTTAAGTACCTGGGTGTTCACCTCAACAGTAAACTGAACTGGTCCCACAACACAGATGCTCTGTATAAGAAGGGCCAAAGCCGCCTCCATCTCATGAGGAGGCTGAGGTCCTTCGGAGTTAACTCCCAGCTGCAAAATCCTTTTATCACTCTGTTGTTGGCTCTGTTATTCATTCTGCTGTGGTCTATTGGGGTGTAGGCAGCTCTGACCGAGACAGAAAGAGACTGAACAAGCTAGCTACCAAAACTAGCTCGGTTCTGGGCTGCCCGCTGGATTCTGTTGAGGAGACGTGTGAAAGGAGGATGCTGGGGAAGATGACCTCCATCTTAAGAAACCCCTCCCACCCACTGCACTCCACTGTGGAGATCATGGACAGCTCCTCCAGAGGTAGACTTAGACATCCCAGATGTAAAACTGAGCGCTATCACAGATCCTTCATCCCCTCTGCTGTAAGAGTGTATAACTATTCAGTTTAAGCTGTACTGTTATCATCCTGGTACACAATAACACCAATGCAATATTCAGTATGTGTTCTATACTTGTGCAATACCAGATTCACATTGTTGTCTGTGTCTCTTACAGTATGCTGCATAGTGTTGGTACCAAGTTTGTTTTTCATCTTTATTTGTGGTTTTATTTTTATTTTTAGTGATCTAAGATTACAATACTAGATTACTGCCTATGTGTATATACATGTATCCTTGTTTTTTTAAAATTTTTTTTAAATTTTATCTTCTTCTAATTACCTTTTGAGTGATAGTGCTGCTGTGACAAGTGAATTTCCCCACTGAGGGATCAATAAAGTCTATTCTATTCTATTTATCATTTGTTTTATGTAAAACTACTTATTATTTTAAAATGTATTTAATGTAATGTTAATTTTATTTTAAACACTTATGATTTAATATTATATTTTTGAATCCATGTTTTCAGGCTTCATGCATTTAATTATTTTATCTTATTATTTGGTGTTTCCTGATTAATTAAATTGTTTTTAAGGACATTGAATGTGATTTTTAATCTCCATCCATCCATCCATTTTCTCCCGCTTATCCGGAGTCGGGTCGCGGGGGCAGCAGCTTAAGGAGGGAAACCCAGACCTCCCTCTCCCCAGCCACTTGGGCCAGCTCCTCCGGGGGAATCCCAAGGCGTTCCCAGGCCAGCCGAGAGACATAATCTCTCCAGCGTGTCCTGGGTCTTCCTTTGGGTCTCCTCCCGGTTGGACGTGCCCGGAAAACCTCACCAGGGAGGCGTCCAGGAGGCATCCTAACCAGATGCCCGATTTTTAATCTATTTGTTGCAATTCTTTTGTGTTTGTTTATCTACTGTAAATCACTTGGTGTTGCACACTGCTGTACAAAAGTTGTGCTATAAATAAAGTTAGATTGATTGCAGAATGAAGTAAAATGAAAATATATTTTGCCATTCAAATGTGTTGGATGGCAAAAAATGTCAGAATTTGAAAATAAAGCCTTAAAAAAACTAAAAACAGAAAGAACATAATAGAAAAGGTTTATGACGACTGATGGATTTAAGTGCCGAGCATTCTGCTTTGGTTGTTATTGAAAGTCCAAAAATGTGTATTTGTGTAGGGACTGTTCTCCTTCTGAAATGTAAGCCTAAATTACCATTTGACATCCGTGGAGGAAATCGTGTTAATCGTGAAAGGCATTTAATTAGTGGGAACACGATGTGCAGGGAGGCAGCCTGAGCATGAGCTGTTCTTGGATGCTGAGAAGCATAAAGCCACCTCTGGTATATTACCCACACACACACACACACACACACACACACACACACACACACACACACACACACACACACACACACACACACACACACACACACACACACACACACACACACACTTTAAATGACCTTATTTTAGAAAAATTAAGAATTTTCTGTATATAATGAAAATTAAATGAAATACATATTTTTTTGTGATAATGATAAAAGCCTCCTTAAATAATCTATTCATTAAGAAACTGTCAATCATCCATAAGAAGTTGACTTTAATTTTAAATAGTGTAGAAAGTACACACAGCTTAAAGTAGTATAACAGACAGATGATTGACTTTTCTCTTTGATTTGACCTATAAAAACACTTTAAACGGCACTAATCACATTAATTGCTTTAAACGTGTTTAGTTTTCCTTCTAAATACCCTCCGTCTAGGTGGAAACCAGAAGACTGCCACATGAGGGGAGCGGCGTTCTGGAGGGATTTCAGTCCTGTCTGACACCACCTGAGCTCTGTCTGGGTCGCTCAGAAGCTCAGTAAACATTAGGGATGACAGCAGGGTCCTGACGTGGCTGATCGGAGTGAGAGAGGCTTGGATTTGTGCATGGGCAGCTGATCACAACAGACAGATTATGGACCCAGCATTTGGACCTGAGGTGGTGCGTCACACCTGAGGCCTTCATGGGAAATTACTCCTGACTGGCGAGGAGGGACAGACCAAACAGAGTCAGTACTAAAAGGCAGCAGTGTAGGACTCTCCACTGAAGGAGCTGAGTTATTATCAACCTGCAGGAGCCGAGCACGGCAGGAACAAACCGTCCGTTATGGACGGGTGCTAGGAGAAATGTGGCTGCTGAGATGTGCAACAGCAATCTGGCTTTTAGGGTCAAAGAATGACCGAAGAGGACAGATGCATGCAAAGAAAAAGAAAAAAAATCATCTCTTTACAGTTAATAATTTAAGGTTTTGCAGCAGTTTAAATTGTAGCATTTTTTCAACTGGATATTCATAATTTTGCTAAACCTTTACTCAGTGGACATAAGCACTAATGTCATGTCCTGTGTGTCCCTCCCCCACTCCCTCCCATGTCTTCCCTTGTGTTTCCTGTCCCTCCATATTTAGTCTCATTCAGTTTTCATATTCACCCCCAGATTCAGTTTGTTCTTTTATGTTTTAGGTCTTTTGCTTCTTCCATTGGGTGAGTTTTTCCTTGTAAGTGTCCCCAATGTATTTATATTGGATTCATTTTCTTCTCTTCTCTGTGTGTTTAGTCTGTTCTGTATTTTGTTCTTATTCTCTTGTGTCCACGACCTTTGACCCCTGTGTTTCTTTAGCATTAGTTTTTTCCTTTGTTTAAAGTTGTCTTTTTTACTGATCTAAGTTTATTCCAGTTAGCTTTTGTCTTTGTGTATATTGCCTTTGCTCCTTGGTTGCATTTGTAGATTCTGGTTTTAGCGTTTAGTTTGATCAGTTTCTTAGCCTGGCCTGCCAGACTCTCCCTCAGTCTGATTTACACAGCGGAACAGTCTGGGAACTCAGAGGCAGCGAGCACCATGAGGGGCGGGACTAGCCAGCTCAAAAATAACCAATCCGAAAAAAGGCGGAAATGATGACTTACGCTGTAGTTTTTTAGCTGTAGTCAAAGATGGCGTCAAAGGAGCGCTGCTAACAATCCCACTCTCACTGTTCACGCCGAGCTGCACTGCAGTTAACCCCGGGTTTTCCTGAATTTTTTTACTTGTTGCTCCATTAGCGCAATTAATGGTGACACCACGATAAGGATTTTAGCTGGGTAAGCACCTTCCTCAGTAGAAATGAATGCACTGGGGGTGAATGGAGACCCATCTAAGATGGCGGCCGGCCACTACGGAAGCGCCAGTCCACGAGGCGTCTACGTATATGCGTCTGTGGGTAGCACAGCGCAAACATCTTTCTTTAGAAAAAAGGCTTTTAGCGCTAACTCTTGTTGTGGTTTTAAAGACATGTCTAAGTCATTTAGGAAAGAGCCGCAGCGAATGCCGCTTCAGACGCCGTCTTCCTTGTTTATGAGAAACTGAGCGTCGCGGTGTGTGACGTACGCTGCTCAGCGCTGATTGGCTCGGCTAGAACTCTCAGGGGGTGGGGTTATTTCAATGGGAGCGTTACCAGACCAGTTCTCTGTGAAGAATTGACAGAGGGCGTGTCTGGCAGGCCAGGCTATCAGTTTCTTAGTTTATCCGGTTTTCAGTTGTTATTGATATATTTAGTTTGTTTTGTTATCTGGTTATTTTATTTAGTAATCCTTCCAGTGCCTGTGTTTGCCTTCCTCAGTCTATTAGCCACACCTGTGCGTCATTGTCATTAGCAATCATTCATCACACCTGCTTTCTGTCTCATCTCTCCTCTCCGTATTTATACCAGGTTCAGTTCAGTTGCTCTTGTTGGCTCCTCTGTTGTACTTAGATTTATCCTTGTTATGTTCCTGACTCTGCTCTTTAAAATAAAGACATTTTTATATTTTATATCTCTCATCTGCATTTGTCAACATCATGACAACAGGCTCCTGATTATCAATAGAGACCATTTTTTTTCCCAGTCAATGTTTTTCTGCAGTATTTTTTGCTATATTCATTGGCTCATGATCCGTCCATCAAACTGTCCTCTGACTGTCTCCTCCCACTCTGCACATTACCCCCCCCCCCCTCCCCCCCTGTGTGTACGAATAGTGGGTTCTTGGCTTTGAGCAGCCTAACAGGAAGTGAAGCCACAGCCGGCCTACCTAATGTAACGGACTGAAAGTGCCATTTTGTTTGTCGTTTGCAATTTTCCTTTAAGAAGTTGTTTAGAGTCAGGTTCCGTTCTTGATGGGATAGGTGATGCATCTGTTGCCTGTGAGGGCAGCCTGTCCTCTGTCGGCTGACAGAGCTGTTTGTCGCCTTGGCAGCATGCAGGTGTGTGTGTGTGTGGGGGGGGCTTTCCGACAGGAGAAAACAAAATGAGTTGAAGGAGGTTCAGGTAGAAGTTTGTCCATGGGGTTTCCCAGATTTATGGTTTAATTAAAAATTAACCCTCAATAATGAGCATTGCACATTCCTGTATTCCAAACAGTTTTTACAGGAACTCCTATCCTACCTTTAAAGTCTGAAATTCACTGTGACACAGGTTCGAAGTAATCCTTAAAAGAAAAAAATGTCCTCTTTTCTTGACAGTAGCAACCATTTTGGCAGTAATTAGCTTTACCTAACACATTCTGCAAACCCTGACGGACACAGTGAAGGGCTGCGGTGCAGAAAGGAGGTTTTATAACGCTATAAGTATGTCAAACGGAGAGATTTAGAGGAATAAGTTGTCACATGGTGCCTTTCCCTGCCCTGACCAATGAGGAAAATCATCAACACTTCAGGATCTGTTCAGAGGGGAGGCGGTGCAGCCGAGTGCCCCGGCTACGGATGAGAGGAACATGTGCGTCTAATCTGCCCACTTCCAACTGCCCCGTGGCAACCACAGCAAAGAGCAGAACAACGTAAATGGTTGAAATTAAATCCATATGATTCAACGAGACAGCGAAGGAGAGTCAGGCTTCCCGGGCACTTTGTTGGGAGACGATATTAAACCGAGCCTGGTTATTATTGCATTAGTTTCCACTGGGATTTGAACACTTTAGCAGCCAGGCTCATCAAATACTCTGCTTAGAACTGATAATAGTTGAGGAGATTTTTCATAAAGAGGATAATTTCAAACAAAATTTCTTTCCATGTTTGATTTGTCCTCTATTTTCTGTTTAACTTGATTTTTAGTTTTTTTTTTTTTTTTTTTTTTTTTTTTTTTTTTTTTTTTTTTTTTTTGCATTTTTAATGTGCAGCTGGGAGGGAATGTCGTCCAGATGCGAAAACACAAAAAAACAGAACTCAGATAAATGGGGAGGAAGTAGTCAGGTAAATGCCCAAAGAGATTGTTCTTAACAACCATTTAGCACTCGTGCCTGAATAGTTTTGGGGCCAGATTTGAAGAAAATCTGGATGGCACAGCAGGAAGCCCTTGTATGATGACTAAATTGGTGCTGCTGAAATAATGAGCCAGCTGAGCTAGTTTCTTCCTCTAACAGATCATTTGAGAAGGAAGTGCGGTGATGGATCTGAACCCCTGCTCCTGCAACAGTGACCTGGAGAAGTGGGTGCACTGATGTGCAAGAACACGAGGAGACTTTATGATTCGGAGGCCTTTGTTCAACCTGGCAGCCTGCAGGTGATGTTGTTTTATGTACACAGCATTCAAAAGAATAATGCCCCAAGCTGATTTGAGGTGTCAGAGTCCTGATCGTGACATTTTCTTATTTCAGTTTGGAAAATTCCAAGCAGCATTCCATTTAGAAGATTGGCCTGTTAGCATTTTTACAGAACTAACATGCACAGCTGCAGAAATGGAATGCAGCCCTCTTGCTTTCCCTACATTCAGTGGATAATTATGATTTAGTTTCTTTTTTGTTTTTTTGTAATTTTGAAGAAAACGCTTATAGGAGCAATAGCGCTCCCTGCATTCAATCCATTCATTAGAGTGCAACACAATGCATCCAAGGCTGCGGCCATTAGCAACCATCAAGGCATTAATTATGAACCCATTCACGAAATCCGAACCCGCCATGAAAAACACAAACTGGCGGTTACGCAATGAAAATCCTAAACATGATCTGTGCTCTGAGCCGGCGCCTCGACTGGTGTTACTGGCAGTCAATGCAGGATCCCGTCTGACAGAACAGGAGCTACGGGCCCCTGTGACACTCGGGCCTTCAGCCATTCAGCACCTTTCACTCACACCTGCCTCCATTCTCACTCTGGCTTTCTCCTGCTGTCTCTCTTTCACCCCTTTCAAACCAATAAGCTCCTCTCTGCAGTGTACTCTCCATTTCATTTGATTCTAATGAGCTAAATCACACACAGCCAGTAACAACAATCATCTTATGTTCGACTAATCCACTTTATTAATCTATTTCTACAAACATTTCATTACTAAAATGCAATGATTAGATGCTATGAATTGATTTTTGTTCCGCTTTCTTAGTAAATGTGTTCATTTTTCTAAAAAGGCTGCCAGTAATGAAGATATTGGCATCTTTGGATATTGCCACAGGTCTGGAAAGGTGCCCTCACTTTGACAGCAACTCCCCACATTAACCATTCATGCTCCAAAGAAAAGAAAAACATCCACCTCTAGACCACAGCGCCTGCTCCAGACGACCAGTAGCTGTTTTCTAACGGTTTTTAGGTTTGAAATCATGAATTCTTGCTGTGGTCAGAGAATGTTTATTCTGAAATTGACCAAATTTTCTATCCATTTATCCTCAATCGCATTCTTCTTCTGACCTTTCAAAATCATTCAGTCTTACCTACTTTCATTTTGCTAAGAGACTGGAGGTGATCCAGTATCACCCGGAGCCGCTTGGTAAAGAAATAAAACTTTTCATTGTCCAAACAGTTTAGGAGTTGACACAGCTGTTTAATGCCTGCTGTAGCAACTCTGTAACTCTGACGTGATAACAAATAAACCCTGCTAAAGCTCAGAGTGTTGCTGCCAAGGCAAACACCTTGGTGCCAGAAGGGCCGACGTTCAGACAGAAAACATGCCTGCAAAATTAAACAATAGGTCAAGATGGCATTATGATCAACACCAGCCCAGAAACTCAAGGAGACGAAAGTGCATTTATGCAATACCCCTGGACTTGGACCAGACCACAAGGCCTTCTGGGTAAAAAAAAAAATGCTGCTGCCTAAAAAATGTGGTGCAACTGCAATGCCACGATGCCCTTTAGAGTTGTTCAGTTCTGAGTGTGCCAAGGTTCTGTTCTTTCCTGCTCTCTGAGGGTTTCAGAGTCGTGAAGCTGGTTGAAAAACATCAGACTGCATCCAGCATCCACCCAAACAACGGCTCGGTCTTTCTCAGAGACATCAGAGTTCGTTCAATAAATCAGTCTGCTACATTTCTGCAGCTCTTCGGTCAGATTTGGTTCTTCAGCTGCACTCAAAGGTCTCAGTCTTTCTATTATGATTCACTTGTTCACTTTTGCAAGATGGTGGCTCGGGTGTTAGGAGTTCTCTCAGCAGGTTGACAGTTTGAACCCAGGCTCTGACTCAGTCGTTGTGTCCTTGGGCACGACGCTTCACCCTCCTTCTGGTGGTGGTCGGAGGGACCGGTGGCACATGCACACGGCAGCCTTGCATCGGTCTGTGTGTCCCACGTCAGCTGTAGCTACCTACCATGTAACCATCACCATCATCAGTGTGGGTGTGGGTGAATTATTGTAATGTAAAGCACTTTTGAGACCCTTATTCTTATTAATGTTATTATTTACTGTTATCAAAAATGTTCAAATTAACGATATCTGTGATCAAATCCTTGTTTCATCTGAAACTGAACATTCGTTTCACTTTTTTTATCTTTAACTGTTGAAACTAGTTTGGGAGACAAAATTGCACTAGAAACATATGATTGCAAATTTCCAGTTGAAGTTATACCTAGTTGATATTTTGTAATACTGTGTTGAAACTATGATGTAACTGAGGAATTATTTTAAAAGGATATAAATTTTCTTGTCGCAATTTCTTCTCTAAACATCTGAATTATGTTTTAATTTGTTCGCATTTTATCCTAATTTTAATTCCCAATGTTGTCACAATTTAATTTCTTTTTAATAGCAGGCAGTTTCTACTTAATAATAATAATAATAATAATAATAATAATAATAATATATACTATTATTTATAAAGCACTTTCAAAAAAGTGCTGAACAGCAAAAAAAACAGTACATAAAACTGATTGTAATTTAAAAACAGATTAAACATTAAATAACTACAGTAACAACTAATAAAACTATGCCTGGAAATTAAGACACATAGTGTAAAAAAGTGGGTCGTTAGCTTAGCTTAAAAAACCTCTACAGAGCATGAATGCCTAATTTCTTGAGATTATTTCAAAATGCTCATTCCTCAAGCTTTTGGAGCTTTTAAAAGGCCCATGCCTGAGATCTCAGAGCACGTGATGGAGCACACAAGTGCAGACGATTAGACATGTATGAAGGGGCTATTTAAAGCCTTGCAGGTGAGGACTTTAAAATCTGCTCGAACCAATGAGGAGAGGTCAGTATTAGAGTAATGTGCTCATATCTCCCAGTTTTCATTAAAATATGAGCAGCTGCATTTTGCACCATCTGCAAACCTCTAAAGCTTTTCTTTGGTATAAGCCAGAAAACAGAGCCTTACACAAATGCATGGAAAAGAATCTCTCCAACTTCAAATGATAGAATTTGACAGATTTTTGCTACGTTCCAATCCAGATTATTCCTTTTTACCTTAGCTTCATAGCGGCAGCCAAATATGAATTTTTCTAGGACTGCTACCCTCCTTTTAAAATTTGCAACCAACAGCCACAGCTAAGGAGCACTTTAAAATCACATATTAGCTAAACGGCATTTCCTGGATTAATTCCAGGGAAAATAAAGCTAATAACAGTGATATCTGGTCTGCAACAACACAAGAATATGCTCCAACTTAAAGTTTTATTCACTTATATCCCACCCCATAGCTGATCTGGTAATAAACACTGCATTAACCGTTTTCACATTGATGCTATACTGATTCCAAAGCTCTGCAGATTCAACATAAAACAGATGTTTTTTTTTAAACTGAACAGAAATCTGAAACATAACATTAGGATGTAAAACTCTACGGGGGAGAGGTAAATCCCAGCTTAAATGTCAGTGTCTGAGTTGTGCCAGTGCTGCAGGGACATTTGATCATAAAGTAAGAAACTGGATCATTTTGTGCCGTGTCCCTGTGTGCTCCACTAAGAGAGTTTTTGGTCCTGTTTATTTCTTGAATTCCTCCAAACTCCCTCTCATGATCAATCACTGCAGTGGATGTGATCTTAGTATGATCTCACTGCTTCGATAAACATTACGTGCCGTTTAACACCACAGTACATGCAGTATTATCCTTCCATCTGGATTTCCTTTCAGCATCACGCTCCAGAATTTACAAACACAACAAAGGCCTCTGCAGCGTAAACACTCGAAGCCTCACCTTGAAACATTTGATTGACCTTAGTCTAATTTCTGAGCTTTGCTAATCTTTCAGAAATACGTTTGGGTCCACAGTCAATGCGCACCAAATCACATGTCATGCATAATGGCTTGTGATGAATTCTGGGCAAAAAAATTGTGATTTTAACAATGACATCAGAGTAGCTGGACGGCTCGTCTGGCTCCGCTTCTTTCAGCCTTCACTTCTTCTCGCAAACATTCAAATTAAAGCCGGCACACTAACCGCAAAACACAGCAGTACATAATTTAAACCTGACACCCTGAACGTAAACATGTCTCTCACTACATCATTTACCCATACTTCTCTTGGTGTTTATTTTGTACGGTAGCAGCTCTGTTCTCACATATATTTGCCTCAGCTCTGGGTCAGGCTGGTCTGGTGCGCTGTGTGCCTAGTCGGGTGAAGGGATACTGCTGTCCGTGGGTCGTGCTGCGACCAGGACACTAAAGTAGTCCCAGCTGCTTATAAATGTCCTTCTTACTTGCTCGCTTGGTTGGAGATGTGAAGGCGGCTTCAGGGGTAGATTCGCTCTGGAGTCAGTTGTTTGGAATGACCTCTGTGACGCTGACAAGTCAGCAAAAATAAAAACATCTGGAGGTACAGAGGTCACATTATACCAACCCTAGTGTGTTTTGCAGAGCGGCTGCTGTGGCGTAATGTGTCTAAATAACAGCCGTGAATGGTAACCTCATACGACAAATAAACCGTCTTTTTAAAAAGCCACAAACCATCACTATAATTATCTATTTATCACAAAGAAGTGGTTTTCCACACATTAATGCTCTTCATCTGTGACTCGACAACCAGAAAGCATAAAAACTGAGAAACTGAGAAAACTATAAAAACATCTAAGAAAAAGACGGTTGTTTAAAAAAGTGCAAATACTTTCCTTATTATTAATACTTTAGTTTTAACTCTTCATCATATTACAGTTTGAATTGGCTTGTCAAACTAGACCTGCTCTGGAGCGTACGAGGCAGCAAATGTGAATGTAAAAAAATTAACAGCCAAATGTTTAAAATAAAATCTAAATATATAAAGTCACATTACAAAAATTTAAATCTTAAGATAACTGGGACAGATTTGGACTGATTATTTGACTAATGTGTAACTTCAGTCTGATGTAAAACAGGAGTTACCTACCAAAATAAAAGCATGGTAAAGAGATCCAACACCTCAGAGTACCTTTGATGGTGCGATTATTTTTGTAAATTTTTGTTTAACTATAGATCATGTCAACACGCAGGAAAAACCCAGGTAAGAACATTGATTAATGAGGTGAATCACATCATCAAAGAGACTTTGAGGGCATTTCTGAGCCCTGCTTTTATTTTGGTGGGCTTCTTCTGTTTTAGAGCTGTATGAATTTGTATGTTAGTTAAATGTTTAATACAAAACA
Source organism: Aphyosemion australe (assembly GCA_006937985.1). NCBI lineage: Eukaryota > Metazoa > Chordata > Actinopteri > Cyprinodontiformes > Nothobranchiidae > Aphyosemion > Aphyosemion australe. The sequence continues at coordinate 5,642,245 of SSNS01000004.1, read as the reverse complement.
ACCAATAGATTTTGTACACTCAATTCCAAACCTTTACATTTATTTTTATATATATTTAGATTTCATTATAAATATTTTTATTTACAGATGTCCTAGAAAGAGGTTATTTTATAAATGGAAATTGTTCTTTGAGCCTCTATAGAGACTTTGTTGGGGCTCACAATGGCCCAGGAGCCCTACAATGCAAAGACTGGTATGCGTGGATGAACGAGGAACAAAGTGATTGTCCTGCAGGTTGCGAAGCTGCAGGTTGTAGATGCACAGGGGAAAGGACTATGGATCTATCAGTCATTTATTCACCGTCTGTTTATTTCCAGTCTATCCTGGACTGTGAGTGGTACTCCATCACTCTTCTTTGTTTTCCTCTCGTCCAACAAGGATATTAGCAGCTCAGCCTAGCATTAGCATTAGCTCGGGCTAGCATTGTTCTGCAGTTAGGATTATTATAACCAACTTTAATATATTGCAGACATTGAAGTGAGTTGGGTTATGCACATTTAAGGTGGTGTCTTTAAGCTTATGACATGTTAAACCAGCTTTTCTTGGAAATAAGCGTTTCTCAGCAGCCATTACTGATTTAGATAAGGCAGGTCAGTATATGTCAGACACTCCGAGCTGCTTATATTCAACAACAACAAGGTAAATGTGGTTTTAAATTCCAGGACACCTTTAATGTTAGCTGTTGAATTTTAAAAAGACATGATTTTACAATCACTGCCCCACAAGAATGCACCTTAACAAAGTGACAGGGTTGATTCTTATGGACTGTGGTGTAATTACAAGAGAAGTTATTTATTAACAGATTTGCTTATGTACAAATCTGCAACAATCTGTGCTTTTTTTTAAAATACCACCTTCAATGAAATCTCCAAAGTGTTATTTCTTATTAGCAAGCAGACCTTACTGCACTCAAATCTGCCTTTATTGGCTCAGACAAGTGAAACCAATAGATTCAACAGCTCTCTGCCACCAGAACAAGCTATTACTGTTGCATAAACTGGGTTTGATATCCTGAATGTGCTGGCCAACCCAAGGACTCACCCCGGCTTTATAGCTCTCATGTATTAGTAAAGTGATATGGCTCAGCAAAGAGGTTAAACTGATTAAGGTTTTGGATGGGACACAATAATGACATAACCTCTGTGCAATGCATGTCTAGCTGTTGCTCTGGGTCGTCAGGTTTCCAATACCAGAGTGTGCTTAAATGTTGAGGAAATGGGGAAAACTCAAAATATCACATTCCAGACAAATGCAATTAAAGTGTATCACATGTAGCAAATCCTGCATGCTTTGATACCTGCTTAAGAGGTTCAAAAACAAGGTAGCTGCAGCTCCAGAGTCTCAAAGAAAGACATTTTATTTTAATTTAGTCATTTGTTTTCCCTAAATACATAGTTTGGTTGTTTGCCAATTGTCCACGTCTATAAAAATAAAACATGCAGCTATATTATAATCAGTTCTCTTTTCATCTGTCCCTTAAACACAAAAAAGATTTTTCTTTAGTTAACAAAATCTTACATGAGTCTGGTAGCAAACTCAGATGTATAATTGATGCAGATTCTGAACATAAGTAGTCCCACGTCTGCTGTGGGGATAGGTTTAGGAACAAGAAATGAGGTGAAATCTGTTGTAGTTGTCATATAAAGACCCGGGTGGAGCTGTAACATGCTTCCTAAAAGTCAGGCGGTGCTTTAACCGATGAACATGTTTGGAAATGCAGAGTGAGATGGTCGTTCTACTGTGGCAAATTCTTGTGTTTTGTTTCTGTCAGACATGAAGAAAAGATTTTAAAATGATCTAAATCACAATGTATTTCAAGAGCTTGAAGGGACTCTGATGGCTCATATTTTGTTTTAATACTTTCCCTAAAATTTATACAACAGAAAAGAAGAGTGTAAAGTTAACATCAGACCTAAAACATTCCAAACAAGCTGGAATGACGACAGTTTTAGTGTTTCTGTACATTGTTGTTGTTGAATGCTGCTGCAGACACATCCTCAAACTCTCCTCCACCCTGTTGGAACATCCACCTGTAAAGTTCTGATCCTTTATTATTCATTCAAGCACCTCAAGGCGAGGGCCAAATTCATCAAGTGAAAAGTCCTCATGGGCTACAAGAAATTTGATTTTTGTCTTTACACAGCAAAAATTATTTTATGGAGATGTTTTGGACTCAGACCTCTCTATGCCACCTCAATGCCAGTAGCTACGTTTACATGCGCCAAATGTCCCCTATCCAATTCAAATCTTGGTTGATCTGAAATCCCAAATCTCTGTTTACATGGACACTAACTGAAATGATCTGATCATGCTGTGATGCATGCACCATAGGTTGAGCATGTGCAGAGTTGTCTTTCCCCGGGAAAAAAAACTGTAAACAAACATCGTCTTTTCCCTTGCATTTTATTTTCTTATTCTCTAGCTTCACTGAATTCCCGCTTCCTGCATCTTTAGATGCACTTGAGTGTATAACTCAGCATTTCTAGCCTTTCAGCCATTGAGACGTTCAATAATACTGAGCTCCCGTAGTGTTTCCAGTAAAAAAAATAGTGTCGGCAACAGACCACTTCTGTTTACCTCCCGCTATGTTTTCAACTTGTCCTGAGCGTCTGCAAAGGCGGAAAGACGTCACGATGAAGTTGCACACATGCACAGTGGGCATTATTTTACTCCAACAATACAAATGGGTGTGAACATGGACCTCATCGGAATGATGATCGGACAAAACCACCTCTCTCAATCGGATCAGGCCGTATCGGATCAGAATATTCTGACTGACATGTTTACATGAAGAATCTTTGATCTGATAGGGCATTCATTCTGATTACTTGTGCCCATGTAAACGTAGCTACTGTCAAGCCATTCATCCTTCCACTTTGTCGCATTGCACATCTAAAACCAATTGTTGAAAGATCTAATCTAGAATCAGTTATTCATGCTTTCATTACATCCAAATTGGACTATGCAAACTGGCTTCTCTTGGGTGTAAATAAGTCCCCCATCTGCAGAAAGTCCAAGTTTCCAGTGTTCAGGCCTTTCCAACTGGGGTGGCCCACTTGTTTATGCATGGGTGGCACCTAAGGTTATGCTTATTGGGATTCAACCCTCCCAAAATCATTCTGTGGTGAAATTTGGTTACTGCAGTCCATTCTGAAAACAAAACAAGTGACTTTCTTACTGCAGTTTTGTGATTTTCATGGCTGTTGCAAGCTAAAGGTCAGTGCCCAAAGATTTTAGAAATTGAGCGAAGACGAGTCATACACAGTAAGTTAAGTAGATAAATTCATTTCACTGTAATATCAAGTTGTTGGTAATTTAAAAAGTAGCTTGAGATTTTTTTTAGAGCCGCTATTTGTTTATAATTCACCGTTAGCACTGTTAGCTCAATGTTAGCCTCTAGCTTTCTTTACCTGATATTAAAGTAAAACAAAGAAGATGTCGTGACTTCTTAGAGGTACAAGAAATAACATCTGGGTTGCTCCTTTAACTGGCTGCAGCACCGACTCAACGCAGACCTGGCAACTTTTCAGGCTCGCAGATTGTAAACAATAAATACATCCCTCTTTAGGTTTTATTTTTATTTTATTTTGAAAGGAGAAAAACTGACAACCCCCCAGCCAGCTGATGATCAATGAAATCTGTTTCAATGTAACCTTCCTTCCACTCGATTAAGACATTAGACTGTTTTGTGATTATTTCATTGTAAAATTCTTGCATTTTGTATTTTTAAAGACTGACGTTGCATGTTGAATATTACTGGAAAGGTTTAACTGGAAAACACATTTTGACCATTAGAAAAAATGTGATTAGTTAAGCTGAGAAACCACACAAGTGTTGAGCCTGATGTGTCAGAGAGACAAAGGACAGCTGCAGGACGGAATTAGAGTTTTGAAAGAAAATGAAAAGTCATCATACCTACATGCTGAACTTGTTTGCCTGGAGTAATGACTGACAAAAGCATATGTAGAAAATTATGTAATGAGAAGCAGGAGCCCTTAAAGTGCTAAAAGTTGATATCAGCCAGGTCCTTATTTTGTCCTGATTAGGTCTTTAGGTCATTTTGAGCCAGCAGTGCAAACCTAGCAGGCAAACTTACCAGGAGCTCCTTTTTCTGAGAGAGTTACTCCTGATGTGCTGAATACTGCCTCTACTGCCTATTGGCTCTGGTGAATGTAAATGAGCCATATACAGAGCATCATGCTCTCACTATAATGTAAACAATGTGTGTGCAGCCAGAAAAAAACTCACTGATCCACCATATTTTCTATATGGCTGTCATATCTGTATGTTGATGTTTGAGAAAACATCAACAGGAAATTTGTTGTCGAGGCTTGTTTTAAGATTGTTTTAATCAAGAACTGAAATAAAACATCTCCTCAGCAGGTAGGTTAGGGTTAGGGTTAGGTGTGTGTGCCCACAGTGAATCAGACGGACGTGTCGGTGGGTCAGAAACTCAAACGTGTTGTTATGAACTTCACTCTGCACTTGCATCCAGAGTCCAGCTCCAGTTTCAGGCAGCATTCAGAGGAAAAGTTCGCTCATGGGCTGAACCATAGTTTTAATTAGTTAATGGATCGCCTCGTTTTATCTTCTGCGCCTGAGCTAATTGATTGGAAAGGAGTCTATTTTTCTTTCAGCAGCTGTTTCCAAAGGGCTAAATAACCCTTCCATTTTGTAAAGAAGATCTAAATATAAATGTTTTTTTGCATTATTAACTCAAAACCATTCATTGTCAAAGATGTCAACTAAGTACAAATACTTTGTTACATTAGTTAAGTAGAAATGTTGGGTAATTGAACTTCACTGGTGTAATCATCTATCTTATACTTTTTACTTCTTCGCCTTACATTTTCACACAATTATTTGTACTTTCTACCCCTTACAGTAAAATATCCTTGTTACCTCTGTTTTATTTTGGCTTGTCAGTGTAAAAAATTCACAAAGGCAAAAAAATCCTATCCAGATAAATTCCTCCATCCAAATATAGTGAATTCTATTGCCGTTACATACTAATTCTACAAATCTGCCATTCTGACACCTTATAAATGAAAAATGATAAATGACCCACACTTGTGTAGCACCTTTCAGAGTCAGAGGACTCCAAAGCGCTTTACACTACAGTGTACATTTCATCCATTCACACGCTGGTGGTGATGAGCAATGTAGCCACAGCTGCCCTGGGGCACAGAGGCGAGGCTTCCAAGCACAGGCGCCACCAGTCCCTCCGACCACCACCAGCAGGCAAGGTGGGTTAAGTGTCTTGCCCAAGGACACAACAGCAGCATTCTCTGACGGGAGCCGGGATTGAACCTGCAGCCTTCCGATTACTGGACAACCCGCTTTACCTCCTGAGCTACTGCTGCCCACAATTATAAGTTTGTACCATCCACATATAGTTCTTTAATGTGTTTGAATGGCTCTAAAATGCATTAAATTGTCAATGGGCACATATGGAGCTAAAACAGGTGGTGCATGGTGCCCAATAAGACAAAAGAAAACATCTTAATGGGGGGGGGGGGTTAGTGCTTTGGCATGACTTAAGCTTTCGTCCTTAATAGCATGTTTTTTCCACCTATGTTACTTTTACTTTTATACTTTAAGTAGTTTTGAAACCAGTACTTTTTTACTTTTACTTCAGTAAAAGGCTGATACTTCAACAATCACATAATGTTACAAATCCAGCAGGATGAATTCTGGGAAAGTCGGCAACTTGATCAAATCTGTGAACACAGCGGCAGGGAGAACGTAACAGTCGTTTTGTAAGCTAGCTAACACTAAACCACTCTCTATGAGCCCCAGGTGTGCTAAAGCTTCCCTCAAGTGGACTTGCACTAGTAGAATCCAGGCTAAACTGGCAAAAAAACATCCTCAGTCACCAATTTTGCCAATATGTTCAATTTTCCCATAACGTCCACCATGACAGACCCACGTGATTCGTATCCGATTGTGTATCAGGGCAGTATTTATGAGTACAAGAATAAATACACAGGCATGGTATCGGGCCAATGCTGGTATCAGTATCGGTGCATCCCTAATATATTTTACTAACAGTTCGTCACATTAAAACTGTGAAATGAAATGTTTGTATCAGCTTATTTGCTTCATGACCAAAAATTCACCTTTTCTGGTTTAACCCTGACAATAAGCCTAACCAGTTAGTCTCAATTTCAGGCGTGTTTTTGAAGAACCAAAAAAACCAGACACAAATCATGACACCCACACAGTAATATTAATTTTCTTTACCAGAAGCATGCATTTTATGTTAGGACTGACTGCAGAGATGCATCTCCTCTTCCACACCAGATTTTTCTAAACCGAGCAGAGTCTCAAATCTTATGTGTAGATTTGTCAGAAACAAAAGACTAAACAAAAAGCACAGGTTTGTTTTGTTTCCTGAAGTCCCTCTCTCCCATGTACACACTCACGCAGAGCCTCGGCGCTTTAGAAACATATTTTCTAAACTTCATTGCTCCTAGAGCAGCCTCCAGACCGCCAGGCTGGCCTCTGACGAAGCAGAGCAATATCAAAGTCCAGGACCATGACAGGACTACTCCTGCTGGATATATTTTTAATATTTACGCAGACACACAGAAAAAAATCTAATAAACTAAAACAACAAGTGAAACACAACAGGATATTGCAGAGAGATTATGTTGTTTCCTTTAGGTCCGCGTGTCCCTCAGCGCTGTCCTGGCCTGCACAACAACCCGTCTTTAACAGGACCAGGGGGGTGGGAACCAAACACACTTTCTGAAATTTAGCAGAAGTTTATGTGACCTTAAAATTCAGCCATCTACATATGGAAGGAACGTGTGCAGTTTTTTTCTCTTTCTTTATGAAAGGGGGAAATCTCCTAAAATATTATCCAGGTACAGAGAGTGACAGGCCCACGCCGGGTTCAAAGTACGACTCGTATGTTGTGATAATGACTTTTCTGTGCCAAGACACAGCATGGAGCAAATGCTGTGCAGCTGTATGGAGAAAAAGAGTGAGTAGTGTTTGTAGGGAGGGCAGAGGAGAGGGATGTGTTATGTTTGGATGTCAGCAGAGCCCTGCTTCATGAGTGCCTGCTGGAAGCTGCCGCTGGAAAGATAATAAAAGGATTATTCCTGTTTTTTCTACCAAATTTGCTCCTAAAACAAAACGTCTCATCTGTTTCCTTTATATGAGCAGCTTAAATCTTCGAATGCCTTTGTTTATTACGTGAGCACAACAAAAACAAGATGCACCAGAGCTAGTGGCGACAATAAAAAGAAGCATTGGGGTTCTTATATCTTTCAAGTACCTACTTATAGACTCAAAATACAGGAACACACACAGAAAGTGTGTTTATTTTCCTCTGACGTCCCATTTTAACAAACACATTGATTAGATGTGTTGATTCAAGCTGGAGAGAATCAATACTTTGTATTGCGAACACAATGGGCCCTTTTTTACATCGCCGCTCAGCTGCAACCGTGTGTGTTTATGCATGCATCAGACGTGTTTTGCAGAGTTTCACGGTGCCTCGTCTCCTAGACGTAGTCCAGCGGTTCGTCCACAATGAGGTGAATTGTTTTCACATATGGTAAACATCCTTCAGAAGCAGAGTCGCGCTTTCTCAGAGTGTACACGTCTCTCCAGGATAAACAAACACTCACAGCATCGGTTTGCTGTTTGTCACCAAAGTGTCAGGCCTCGCTGCAGTAAAGACCCACCTGCATTATACTCTACACAGCAACAATAACGGCTAAGAAGAACTTATGAAGTAACTTCGTTCTGAAGCTGATCACCAAGGATCACGTCAAGGAGTTTGACACAAAACTCACTTGAATCAACAAAAGATCCAGCTCTCATCTTTATTTAGTAAAGCAACACCTGGATGTGAGCACTAAACGGGTGCACATTCAGTTTTCTATTAGCGTCAGATTAGGATTTATTTTTCAACTTGAGGAGCAGCACTTCTGACAGGGGCTTTGGGTAAAACCAAGAATTGAGCAAGACTCGCAAACGTTACCTTCGTTCCCTGTGCGGCTCTCTTCTCCAGACTACTGCAGTTCTCCTCGTGTTTGGCTTGGATACGAGGCCAATTCACTTAATACTTGTGGGACAGCTAAACATTTAAAGCTCCTATTTAAAAGGATCAAGTGTAGGCATTGTTTGGTTATGTTAACCATATGTGTTGGCTTTTCATGATCTGAATCCCTCCTCGAAAAACCGAGTGCTTGTGAAAATAAACACGGCTTCGCCCTACACAAATTGTGGACTAATAGTGTATTTGGACAAAGTCATTCTTGAGTTTGAAGTGTGTGTGTGTGTGTGTGTGTGTGTGTGTGTGTGTGTGTGTGTGTGTGTGTGTGTGTGTGTGTGTGTGTGTGTGTGTGTGTGTGTGTGTGTGTGTGTGTGTGTTTTCCATTAGTAAGTGGATGCGGGGGGAGTGACAGCTTGACACTGATTAGTAATTTGACTCGTGGCATAGGAGCCTAACCTGTGGAGAATAAAACTGTAAAACTATTTATAACATAATTTAGAATTTATTCATGAGAACAAAAACAACTATTTATGTAAATTATCAAGAAATTCTGATTTCATTAACTTACTTCTCAAATAAACACACTTTGGTAACCTTAATGCTATTAAATTAATAATTTCATGTGATGAAACTTTGTGGAAATCTTTTGAAAGACAACTCTGACAGATGGTCAACAGTATCAGACGTGTCAATAGCTTTTAAAGGGTGAATGGTTTGGTAATTGATTGTTTTTTGTTGACTCACCATGCACTTGTTGGGTTTCTCTCCAGAGTGAACCCTCATGTGAATTAGCAGCTTGTAGCGGGCGTTGAAGGGCTTGTAGCGGCGTATGCAGCCCGCCCAGAAACAGGTGAAGTCCTCGCCTTTGCGTTGGTCGATGTGGACCTTCTCAATGTGCCTCACAAGCTCCTCCTGCTGCTCGTACGTAGCACTGCAGTCAATCCAGCGACACACCTGCTTATCTGCTAACACTCCTCCTCCAACCTGCTCTCGCTCCGAGGCTGTGTGCGGTGCAGAATGGCCGCCAGTTGTCGGTTTGAGTCCCAGGGAGGAGGTTTGGGACGTTTGCTGGCTCTGGTGCTGCAGTGGCCCCCCGTGGCTGGGGCCCTGGTACTGGTGTAAGTGGTAAGGAGGAGGCATGGCAGATCGATGTGGGTGGTGAGTGTGATGATGGTGCCCACTGCGACCACTCAAGTGAGGGTGATGATGGTAGTGGTGCTGAAAGAGTTCGTCTTCACTTGGTGAGAAGTCATCGAGGGGTTCCTGCTTGAGGGCAGCCCCGGATCTTTGGCCCTCATCCAGGAAACACCCGGCTTCTGGCCCCGAGTGCAACGCTCCAGACATCATCAGGAGCCCCAACCCATCGGAACCTCTTTCTCCACCTACTCCACCATCAGCTGGTCCTGCAGCCCCACGCCCACGCAGCATGGAGACCTGCTCTTCACACAGCCCCAGGCTCTGCCCTTGGCCCGGCTCCGGCTCCACTAATGACGCTGAAGAGGATGATGTGGAGGAGGAGGAAAGAGACAGGAGGCAGGTGGCAGGTGAGGACAGCTGACAGCTCTCCTGTAGCGTGGCCTGCTGGGGGCTGCCGTGAGGTGGGGGCCTCCGAGGGGCCTCCTGCGGGCAGCAGTTAGAGGGTGGGGATGTAGAAGAGGAGGAGGAGGATGAGGAGGAAAAGCCGGCACTGCTAGCACTGTTGGGTGAGAGGTTAGCTCGGAACCCGTTGACGCAGGTGACCGTCGACATCTGGGAGGAGGAGCAGACGATCGCGGTGATGTTGATCTCGCCAGAACCTGAGCCAGTAGCTGATGGGGAAGCTGTGGAGGTGGCACTGCTGGTGCCGGCAGCAGCGGAGGACTGTGATGCCAAGGGCAGGCAGCGTCTCTTCACACAGTTAGCACTGAGCAGCCGCGCTGAATGATGGGAGCCAGCAGGGGACAGAGCCAGCGGGGAGGAGCCATCTTCATTATTAAAAGGTTGCACCGTGTCTCCTGAAGCAGCGCCACCAACTGCACATACGCCACCTACGTTGTTGCTACCCTCAACCATCTCGTCTCTTGATGCAGCCAAAATTTGGCCTGCCTGACAGGCTGGAAATCCAGATGTGCAATGGACGCCGGAGGTCCTGCGGCCCGCCGAGTTCTCCTGTTTGATCGGGTAAGAAGCAGAGGAGCGAGCCCCGTTGATGCTGCAGCCCAGAACCGACAAGGCCCCAAGCGAGGCCCTTTGGAAACCAGAGGCGCTTCTGTAAGACGAAAAATACAAAGAGAACATGAGCTCCATTAGCTCCGTTTCTGTTGACAGACAAGCTGGATAATTTCCCCCCCATCTTTTAACTTTTCTCTCAGTTTACAGAAAATATTTGCAGAAAAACCTTAAAATTCTTAGTGAAGAAGTTCCAGATTAAACCACGCTGAGAGGGCTAGAGCCGTGCTGCAATCAAGGTAGGATAATCTGCTTCTGATCCAGATTTGTTTTATGAAAACATGAAACCGGATCTTCTTGTAGTGACAGGAAATGAATGAGCATTTAAGACTAAGAATAGAGCGGGGGAGGGGTGGAGACCAAGAGGCCACTGGCTACTGTGTCCATCTGAAGGGCTTTGATGACACAAAGGGGTTAAACCCAACCCAACATCGGGGATAAAATAAGGAGTCACCTGTTTTGGTGGCATAATCACCGCCTATGAAGGGTCACCATTTACAATACTGTGTATTATGGTGGGAATCTTTGCCCTGCTGAATGGGAAACCCAGGTCATGTTTCTCCATGCGTTGCTGTGATCTCCGACATAATCATTCCTGTCAGTCGGCTCATTATGGATTTTGTCCAAAGCCCCTGAGTGATGTGAGAAGAGCTCTCTTTCTCTCCAGTCTGTCTCATGCAGGCATCGTCTTTGTCTCTTCCCCCTGAGCACATCGGGAGGGAGAAGCAGAGCTAGCGCTAGCTCGAACCGAAGAAAGGTACTGGCAGACTTTGTCATCGTTGTTGTTAATAAAGACTTGATCCCTCAAGAGCAACATTTCCTGTTTGACTGGAGAGAGGAATGAATGTAGGCCCAGAGGCATCATTGTTTGGAGGATGGAGAGAAATAAAAGAAGTGGAAATTCTCTAGAAAGTTCTGCTAACTTGAGCAATTGTCAAAGATTGCAAAATAAATTAGATAAATACTGTATTTATAGGGATTTTAAGCAATACGTGTGAGCGCCTTACATCAGAGATTATTATAACATAGTAATTAACAAAAACAGTGAACAAAAGCAGTCATTTACCTGGTGCCATCCTGCAGGAGGAGATCAGGTGTGGGTCGGCTGCACTGGTGGCTCTGGGGGTAAAGCCCTCCTGAATGGTCCCCCGCTGGCAGCGGCAAGCTCTGCCCACACCGCATCAGGGTCCCCTCAGCATCACCCAGATCAGCATCCTTCTCTGAACAGAAAATGCCATTCACTGGAAAAGAAGTGACAGAAATAATTGATTAAACATAAAATGTTTGCTTAGTGTTTAGATAAGAACTGATTTATTGTACTAGCTTAAAGAGCACTGACCCCCGAGCCACTCGAAACATTAAAAACAAGCCAAATAGATCCCACTCAGTCATCTGCTGACTTTCCTGGAAGAATAGCCCATCTGGACTTGGAGTCATGCCTTCAGCGACATGTCGAAATCCTATTAGATTGTGAATTTTCTCTTGAGGAATAAGTGCTGGCTGTCACAACAGCAACTTTTAGTGATATGTTAGAAGCCTTTTGACAGAATTCATCTGATGGTAGGAAGAATAACGACAGATTCATCACCTCTGGCAGAAACAATATCAAATCATCCTTTTTGAATAAACTCAGTAAAATCCAGCGTGTTAATGTGAAACAGCTTTATCGCTTTTAGATGCAGAGACGTTAAATATACTCAACTTGTGTGACCCCCGCTGTAAAAAATAATACCTTTATTATGTGTTAGTAGTGTAATGTGCATTTAAAGTATTGGAGGACGTAACCTGAGAGGGCAACACATGCAACTGGGTTTAAATAAAATATATTTTAGGTCTCATATATGTTGTAATAAACGTCTCTGGGAGTGTGCTGTTATTTCTAGTTGCACTGTAAGGATTTTCCTCAGGTCATCGTGCTCCTGAGAGTCATTTCAAATTATTTATTTTTAGCGTTCTGAAATTGCGAGTTGATGAAGGAAACAGATTTCAGGAGTGCGACTAAAGAAAATAAGAAAAAGTGAGAGGCGGTGTGAGGAAACGCTTGTGAAAGGGAAACCGATATCCCCACACATTCATGTGCAGGCGTCCACACGCCCCTCCGTTCCAGCTCTTAACTCAATTTCTCAAATTTAATTTTCTCTTAACAATATTATTCATAATGTTATCGCACAGCAGGAACTGATATTAAAGTAACACACACACTTTGTCAATAAAAAACAAAAGAAGGGATAATTAAAGGGTTTAAAGGACAAAAATGAACTAAATGTGAGATTTTGAGGAAAATTTAAGCAGTTTTAGAATTATACGAAAGAAAACAACGAGTATTGCAACATGAGTAGACCCATAAAATAGGGGAGAAGGGGGGAAATGTGTCTGAAAGTAGGAAAAAGGTTAGCGGAATGAACAAAAGAGGTGAAAACAAAAAGGCATTTGTGGTCGTGTTCTCCACAGTTTAACAATCTTCTCAAATGTTCTGTCCACAGCCAACATGTCCACAGTCTCCTCGGCGTTTGTCTTGTCATGGTTCAAAGCAGAAAGACAAAGAAGCAGAGGAGAGGCAACGCGAGCTACGTAAACAGTCCGCCATTGATGGGGGACTGCAGCAACAACGCTGGTTTCACTCAAAACTGTTAACGGAGGAGGAGTTTCAGCCCCAGTCGGCTGTCGGGCAATAAAAACGGTGCCGTTTAGCAACATCTTGATGTTCTTTAGCTTTGTCTTCTGTTTTTGTTTCACTGTTGATTGCCTCAGTGTTCCTGGTATTTATGTACAACTTTCTGTATAAAGGTTTGGAGGACTTGCTGATGCTGAGCTCTCCCTGCGTGTGTTTAAAGTCAGGAGCAATCAGTGCCAAACATCAACTGAGCTGGAGATGATTGGGATCATCTTAAGATGAAGATCTTTAGTGTTCATGTCTTTAGACATAAAATCAGAACAAACTTACTCATTCTGAAACTCCAAACCAACTTGGCTGTTAGTCACTGCATCGATGCATTATGTTATTACAACTAATCAACTATCAGATAATTAATGAATGAAAATTATGGTTCTGAACCAGAATCTGTTGGGATTCATCCTCTTGTGATGATGTTGAAGAAACCAGTTTGAGATGGTTTGAGCTTTGCAACATGATGAAGAGTATTAATTCCATGTGGTCATAAAGGGATGGACAGTCAGCAACAATGCTCAGGTGTTGTGGTGTTCAAACCAGGCTCAGGTGGTTCTAAGGGGTCCAAAGTGGGACAAGAAAATCTCCCTGACACCATTAAACCACCAGCAGCAGCAGTGGTGACACAAGTGAGGATAAATTCAAGCTTCCATGCCATCCATTCATCCATTATTGTCTGCATATCCAGGGTCGGGTCGCGGGGGCAGCAGCCTAACCAGAGAGGCCCAGACTTCCCTCTCCCCAGCCACTTGGGTCAGTTCCTCCGGGGAATCCCAAGGCGTTCCCTGGTCAGAGGAGAGACATAGACCATCCATCGTGTCCTGGGGCTTCCTTTGGGTCTCCTCCCACTTGGACGTGCCTGGAAAACCTCACCAGGGAGGCATCCTAACCAGATGTCCTCCATCTTGGAAAACCCCTCCCACCCACTGTATTCCACTGTGGAGTTCATGGACAGCTCCTTTAGTGGCAGACTGAGACATCCAACATGTAAAACAGAACGCTACCGTAGGTCATTCATTCCCACTGCAGTAAGAGTGTAGAACTCCACAGTTTAACTGTTTTATCCTGCTACACGCTAACATCAGTGCTATATTCAGTACGTGTTCAATACCGGATGTACATTAGTATGTCTGTGTCCCTATGCTGCGTATTCTTGGAAACCCAATTTTCTATTTTTATTTGTTGTTTTTATGGTTTGAAGGTTACAATAATTAGCTTACTGCTCATGTGTGTTTAACTGTACTTTATTACCTCTCTTCTTAAGTGTTTGGGCTGTTGTAACGAGTGAACTTCCCCACTGTGGGATTAACAAAGTCTATTCTATTGCATTCTATGTCCTAGCCGCCTCAACTGGTTCATCTTGACGTGGCATGCTTTCATGTTTGCGCCAAAATGGGTACCATTAGCTCTAATCCCAGGTTTTGTTTTTCACTGGAAACAACCACAACAGACGGACAAAATGCTGAACTGATCTTTTGTGATCCTGGATTACTTCACACAGACATCTCTGATCCTGATCCTCAGGACCCCACTGCCCTGCATGTTTTACACGTTTCCCCTGCTCCAACACACCTGACTCGAATAAATTCCCTTCTCAGCGTTCCATCAAGTTTAGCAGAAACTGGTCAACGACTGATTTATATAAATCAGGCGTGTTGAAGCGGAGAAACCTTTAAATCATGCAGGATTAGGAGGGAGGACCTCTATAGTGGTTCTGTGAGTTGAGTTTGGGATCCCACCGAGGGTCAGGAAACACAACCTTTGTGGTTTGGAGTTGATTTCCAGGAATCCAATAAAAATGAAAAAAAAATTCCTGACTGAATGTTTTTAACATCATTTATATGAAAGCTGAAAAATATTGTCCATAAAGAAATACAAGTGGTGCAATAAAAGTGAAATCTGATTGTGTTTGATCTTTTATCAGTGCTTGTAGTCTAAAAAAAGTGTTTAGAGTCATTGTTGTAATTTTCTGGGTAAAAAACATAAAATTATCTGGAAGTTGTTGCTCCAGAGAAACCGGAACTGGTCCATATGTGGCATCATGCTGATGAAGGTTCTCAGTCATCCAGGTCATGGTAATCCAAAAGGGTTTAAATGAAGGCAACTGGACTTCTTTGGTTTTTTGAAGATGCTTCTCATCCGAGGAGCTTTGTCATTTCTGACTGGAATATGGGAGGGTCGAGCTTGTCTGTTGTTGCTTAATGAGCAGAAACTACCTATGAATACCTCTCCTTCCTATCCTGTGGCATCATAAATTACAAACAACATGTGGGAATAAATAGATCTATCACTTCAGAAACTGTTACCAAAATACCAGTTAGCTCTGACAAAGTAGCACTGAACTGTTTGCATAATGATTCTATCATGATTGGATTTGCAGAAAAACCATAGCTTAAAACCTTCTTACATGATTTTTTTGTTTTACTTGTTTGAGGGAGAAATAATTTCCCAACATACTTCCTATGTATTCTGCAAACAAATGCACTCACGTGTCCTTCCTAGAGACACCTTCTAAGAGTTTAAAACTTGAAAGCTGGAGCGTTAAATGAGTGTTAAAGGTCTGGATTCCTCCCCTGCTGAAGAGCGTTAGCGCTCCAGTGATTTAGAGCTTTGCTACATTAACAAATTCAGTCATGCTCCGGCGGGGGGAAAACGGCAGGCTCCTCGGCATATGGAGGCTTGGATGCAACCCAGGAGTAAATTCGGTTTATATTAAATGTGCCATGGTAATTCAGTGTTGAACATTTCATTGTGTGTTAGAGCTCAGCTTGATCAGGAGGTGAAATGTGAGACCTGCAGTGGGAGTGACAGGTGATGGGAGAGTGTAAATGTTTGAGCTTTTTGAGAGAAATATAAAGATCCGTCTCCTTGTCGGAGCGGTGTTTGGGAGGTCTGTGGAGCATGGCTGCTATGCATTCATCAAACTTTAGCTTTCTGTTAGATCTGGGTGTGATTTCTCCATATTGTGCTCTGGGGAAAGCTAAAAACTGAAAAATGACAAGAACATGTCAGGATAATCCACTGATACAATTAATTTTAATGGAATCTGAGTCTTAAGCAGGGTAACAGTGATCGTGATGAAGCAGAGATATATGTGTGGATATGGGAATAAGAAATCAACTCCAAATGTTTCAGATGATTTTATAATGAACTTCTTTCTAAAACCTGATGAAGACTGACTTTTGTTTAATGGTTAAAAACAATGAACATAAAACTGTTTTGTTTGTTTAATGTCAAACTCTCCAGGGTACTTTAAACTTATCTCATTCTGATCATTATCCTGCCACGAAAATCGAGTTTAGCATTTGATCCAGTTCAGGTTTGCACATCAGAACAAGCAGGTCAAGACAGTTCTCCAATACGCACATTTGCAAACACTCAAGCCTAATTAGAATAAACTGTGTAAGGTCGTTATAGAGAGAGAGAGAGAGAACGAGAGAGGGCGAGAGCCAGAAACACCAGGGGCAAATGTTGCTTTCAGGATGGAGACCGTTACAGATGTGCTGGCTCATCCTCACAAAGAGCCACTGATGTCAGCAACTAAAGACGCACGCACAAATAAGGACTCTATTGTTATCAACCACTCCTAGAAAAGGAGAAACAACAAGATGCAGCCTAATAATGCTCTGTTCCATCTAACGGGGTATCTTCCGTTGCATGAATGTCATCACATGGTATCGCTTCTCCTGTATAATTAACGTTCCTTTCAGCAAGCATCAACAAGTAAACTGAGAAGCTCTGCAAGGCCACAAAGATCCAATAAAAGCTGCAAGCAAAATATTAAAATCATTAAATTATCCAGCCTGCTTTGAGGTTATTCTGTCCCATTTAACACAACTTTAGCTGCCAATAAAAACACCCATGATGTCCTCGATTGGCAAAGCGTTGTTGTCTGCACAAGATCCTAACTGTTCAAGGAGTTGACATTTAAATGGTCATTAAGGCATCCTTATTGGTCACCATGTGTTGCATAGTTTTCACATTTAGAAATGTTTGTGTCTATTAGATTATGGTGATGAACTTGTTTTTGAATGCACCTGACCTCAGGACACTGGAGAATGGCATGGATTTGTCTGCTTTATTACTAAATCATCCCTGTTCTCTGTATGTTGCTGCTAAATGTTTGCATGTCTGCAGACTTTTCAGTTGCTTATCTCTACCTGAGCTGGTATCTCAAAAGACACATATTATGCCAAACTCACCTTTTGCATCCTTTTGTGCTGCCATCTGGGCATCTACTGCCTTTATACACACTCCAAACGTGAAAAAAACCTGTCCATCCATTTTCTGTTAGTGTTTAGTTTTAGGAATTATGTGCCTAAAACAAGCCGTTATAAAAAGTCCCTGTTTGTGATGTCACAAACGGTTTAGAACAGAATAGAATAGAATAGAATATAATAGAACCACCTCTCACATGCAAGAGAGAGCTGCTGCTGCTGGAGAAACAGCAGCGGCTCTACTCCGTGCAAAGAACGTCATGAATATGTTTTATATGGACTATAGGACTATAATAACTTTAAAACCAAGTTACTGAGAAACTGTTTTTACTTGTTCTTTTTGAAATATGATCAGTCACTCTGAGTTTCACATGCAGGCTAAACGGGAAAATAGTCTTCTACCCCTATTTCCTGCATTAGCTCGTGACGGGGAAGGCTGTTGTTGGTTTAGCATCCAGAAAAGAGCAGAGAACATCTCGATTAGTAGAAGCTAACTGTTAGCATTAGCAGCTCCGCAACACGTCAGAACTCCTCCAGGCTTGTGTTATTTGTGGAAATAAAACATCAACATTGCAGAGCAAACTGAGTCAGTGGTAGAGTCGTGTTGCTGTTAGCCAATCAGAGGTGAAATGTCCGAGAAATAAGACTGGCTCACTTCTAGTTCCTGAAACAGAGATCAACTCACAAGGCATTTATTTATACTAGAGACCACTGCAAATGTGTTGAGAAAATGAACTTGGTCTTTAAGAAAAAGATTCATAATATATGCCCTTTAAATACTAAAACCAGTTCAGTCTATGCTCGAAAATCTTGTATTAACATCTATCCCTGGAATTCGGATATAACAGGAAATTTGATAGAATTTTCAAAAACATTTAAAAATTTGAGGTTATTTTAAAGAAAATAATAAAGTAATTGTCTTGATCAGTGCTATTAACAATGATCTTGCTACCATGTTTATCATTTAATCTTCGTGAGTATGAATTGGACTTCAGCTTTTTTTGATAGTATTTGTTTTTTTTTTTCACTGATTTATTGAGCAGGACTCACTTAAAAATAGATTTTAACTAAAGATGAACTGATTCTGGTTTTGAATGCCAATACCAATTTCAGATTCCTGTACAGTTTTGACCAGCCGAAGCAGATTTTGGCCAAATCTTATGTCCAATGTGACCAAAAACAGCTATAACACAAACTTCCTCAAAATCGTTTATAACCCTTGCATGTAAGTTGGTGGGTCATCTGCCTTTCTTCAAGGAATCCTAGGCCTATACTTTGTGTGATTTTTTTTTTACTTGTTTAATTAGCTCTTTGGCTGAGTTTGTTAGAGAGAACCATGTCTCCAACCACTTTGACATGTTTGATTTGATGTCATCTATTCATCATATTTCCACTTTTGCAAAAACCAAAAATAATTCACTGGGGGGAGGGGGCCCACTATCATATGACTTAATCAATCACAGCTGAGTGTGAAAAGGTCTTTCTAATCCTGATTACCACAGCCACTGCAGCCATGGAGGCTGAAATGTCCAGACAAAAGACAGAAACAAAGAATGTGTGCAGGCCCGATATTTCTGATAATTAGGGTCCGACTCCATCTTTGGAGGAAGGTTGTGGTCACCGTGATTGTGATTACACACGTTGTTAAACACGCTTCACATAACTACATTAATTTCACGTTGGAGATGGTGTCCAAAGCTGTGATTGTGCACCTTTTTCAGGCGGCCTGAGGGCTAATGATCACGTTCAAGTTCAGTCGTGTTGTGCTTTGGCTGAAAAAAATGCTGCTGACCTCAGTGACTAATAAGTGACTAATAAAGCGGAGCAGACATGTGTCTCCAATCAAAGAGAGCTTAAACCCTCTGAAACAACACGGCTATGTTCCCAAGAAATGTAGTTATGACTGCATTACCATACAAAGCATTCCAATCCATACAGTTCTGAAAACCACATCATCACATTGTTATATGTTGCTGTCTCCCTCAATGAGCCTCTCAGTCCCACTGGTTCTGGTGTCATTATTCCTCCTCAGACAGACCCAGCCCACCATCTGATCAACAGATGCTCCGGACACCATTATTAAGTGTAATTGGTGGTAATCTGGGGGGATTTTTTTTATTCTGGTGACATATCATTTTCTATAATTCTCGCCTCTCCCTTTTAAGTCACCTAAGCGCTGTGTTAAGTTCCAGTGTGAGAATGCACTTGTGCCAGTGTTTTAATGCGTTCAAGTCTGCGGAGACATGCAGGCCGTGATGAAAAGCAGATGTGCAGATGGATGGATGGTTTAAGGGAGAGGTAAAAAGGGGGCAGCGATCAGAGGTGTACTGTACCGCGGGCCGAGGGAGGGGTGTTGAAGAGGGGAACGGTTTGTCGGGAGTTTGATGCAAACATCTGAACCCGAGGTTCAACGAGCTGCCAAAACCACAAGACAGATGCCTCTGGAAATCCTACGTGACACTTCAACTGGCCTCACTTTGGCTCCATAAATCAAAACATTCAGCACTTAAACTGATAATAAAGATCATTTGATTCCTGTTTGCCCCAGCACCAACATCTGCCGTGGTTCTTCCACACATCTTTCCCGCCTTCCAGCATGAGAAAACCTTGCCTGAATGAGCGATTTGATCGTGGGATGCTCCGGGTTGCACGTCTTGTCCAGTACAGATGTTGCGTATTAGGTTTGAAAAACCTTTCCCGGCTTCTCTGAATCTCATAACTCATGTCTATATTTGTGTCTGCGGCGTAGGCCCGGAACTTATTTGTTTGCTTAGTAATGGATGTATGATTAAAACCCGAGGGCACGAGTAAATGAAAAATAACAATGTCTGGGAGGAAGCCCGTCTTAAAGCAGGTGCAGAGCGAGGGAAGGGAGAAAAAACACTATGAAATAACCACAGGAGCACAAACATGGCAGTGGATTACGCCGAGCAGCAGCCATGAGAATGCTCAAAGGGATAAAATCAATTTATTCTGGATGATTGGAGCTCCACACAAAGTAGTAACGTTGATTTTCTCTCATGGTCATAGATTAACCCTTTATTAGCAGCAAGAAATCTAGCTGAGTTACTGTGAACAACATTAAATAACTGTTAATAAATAACGGTAAATGATTAACTCTCCTATATTTTAAAGGAAGAGGCAACATGCTGAGAAGCAGCATCAGGCTCTCAAACGGAGTACTCCTAACCACAGTCATGAACACAAACAAATAGTTGGCAGTCATCAGCAATTCCCCTCCAAACCACCCCACCCTCTCCTCTCCGCCACTTCCTAAACTCCAGCTTGCTGCAGGAGTTGTCAGTCAAAGCCCAAAAACAGCAGGAACACACTTCCTTATCTCTCACACACACATACAAATACAGAAACTCACACTGAAATGCAAAAGAAGATGCACACAGTTTAAACCAATCACTTCCTCTGCTCTCATTAACATAATTAAACCTTTACACTTGTGCTTGCCACCACCTGGTGGTAGCAGCTCGCCACTGGTGTTTCATCCAATCAAAGATATCCACAGTGGACAGTAAAAACACTCTAGGAGGTGAAATTAATGTACAAACAGGATAAAAACTGAAAAAAGTCAGTTATTTGTTTAATTTTTCAGCAAAATCTCTGATCTTTGATTGGTCAAAATCTAAATAATAGCAGTTTTTCAAATAATTATAGGAGAAATTCAAACTTTTTGCAATAAAAGCTTCATATACAACTGGCTTTATCACTTCTCATTTGACAAATAAAAAACCAGATTGTGTGAAACATACTAATCAAACATAATTCAAATACTCAGAGGCCAAGTGCTAAATCTAATTCATTTTGCATGCTCTCATGGCAGGAGTTAAAGGACATGAGCCATTTTCACAAGCAGTGATGAAAGCATATTTATTCAACAGAAAAAAGGAAAGAAGTCAAACAATCATGTAAACGCCTGCAGAATATAGCCACAAATAGAGACACAGACTGAATATATGTCTGGGAAAGAGGTAAAAACCAAACACGGTAATGATGGATTTTTTACAAACACAAACATATCATGTGTCCTTATGTCAAATTCCTTCAGGACGTTTCTTCTGATTTCCAAAAAAAAGACGATTCAGCAAACTGAATCAAAGCCACAAGCTGCCACAACAGGCTGGCTGTGTGATAACAAGACTGTGTCCACAAAGCTTCACACTGTGTGGGTTTATCAGACAACCAAAGGTTTACGAGGATTTTTCAGCACAAACCACATCCTATCATTTGACAGGGAAGCCTTGTGACTGCAAAGTCCAAACAAGCCTCCATCAGGACCATGGACTGACTCAATCAGGAGGATGACAGAATGAGTGAAGCTCTTTGAAAGTCTTTAAAAGTCGTAAATATCCACAGGGGGCGGGAAATGTGACTCCAAGCAACAATTCAATAGAATCAGCTCATTTATTTCAATATGAAGCAAAGTAAAAGTACATAATGGATTAAAGCGTTTGAAATTTTTTAAATCCTGAATATGAAATGGTTTTTTTTTGTTTTTTTGCTTTATGCATGTTCTTTTATTTATCTCATGGGCCTGAATTTGCTATTGCGGGTTTAAAAGCATGTGTTTTTGTTCTTTAGAACAAAGTAACATTTGGTTTGTAGTATGAAAACATAGCAGACATCTTTCTGAAATGAATGTTGCTGGATTATTTTTTCACCAAAATATAAACAAGGACCTTTGTTCAGAACTCACTGTTGAAATAACACAATATATTTGTGGCGATGAAAAAGGATGTGTCTCATGATGCTGAAGTCATGAATAGGTCAAAGATGGCCAGAAATCAGGTCAGAAGTGGACCATCCTGGTCCAATAAGATGTAAATAAAAACATTCAAATGAAAAGAAGTTGCATTTAACAAACCTACACTCTAAAAAATGATATGTTGAATTTACTTAACCAAGTTATGTTCACATTGAAGCAATTAAGTTTTGTTGAACCAATTGACATAACTGAGTTAAGTAAATTCAACATTGCACTCCCCACCAGGCCTTTCCACCAGACACGTAAGTATCGCATAACATCCGCGAAGCGTAGTTTGCAGCGGTTACGCCTGCTGCACACTAGAAGCATCAGCGGCGCGGAACAGCAGTGGAACGGTTTACTCGCGACAATCACGGCACTCCAGTGCACACCGGGAGAGTCTGCAGCGAAGCGAATTCACTGTCGCGCTCCTCGCTCGACTCGCGAGATCACAAGATTCCTCGAGACTTCGAAGGTCATTGTTTGTTTATGCCGTCCGCCATTAACGCAAAAAGAAGGAAATCACGTTTGACATCGCTGTTTGATGTCATAAATAATGTTTTTACTCACCACTGCCAGGATTAAACCCATGAAAAACACACCGCTGCACTTCTCGAACGATGTGGTATGTAAATAAGCCGTGAGGTCACACGTATAGACGTACTCTACATAGATATGAAATTGCAATGCATTTTGCAGCCATTTGGTGTATGAAACGCTCCCGGTGGGAAGGGAGCTCATGGGTAAATACGTCTATTACATTACACGCCGCTTACGCATCCAGTGGAAAGCCAGGGTTACAGTGTTTACTCATCTGAATAAAAATTAAAGTCACTAGCAGTTCTAAAATCAAACAAAACCAGTAGACTAATAAATCTTCTCAAGTAACTTCAAATTTGCAACTGAGCTTCATCTAATGAGGCCTAACCTCCTCCTCCTCTTCTTCCTTGTGTCAATGACCGGTTTATCATGGTCCAAAAACCTGCTTTGTCCAAAACTCACAAATCTCTTCAGCCAGAACCCAATATTTACAAGCAAGCCCAGATCTGTAAGAGAATTCGATTGAACACAGATGGCAGGAAATTCCTCGGAAATGACAGCGGCCAGACTCAACCGCACATCACAAGAGTATCTCCGTGTAGCAGGCACATCGAGGCCAATCTGACAGATACTCTCTCTTCTTCTCGCCCAGCACCACCTACTGCCGTCAATAACAGTTTGACAAGAGGAGAGATTTATACGACTTCTGTAAAACAAGTGATCGCGTCTCAGCAATTACTGTATGTGTTTTAATGGTTGAGAGGCAGCAGCGGGGGAGAGATAAATGAAGAGTCAGGAAGACGTCTGGAGGAAAACTTCCTTGATGGTCGGTGGTCCAACAGAGAGGCTGAATTTAAGAGTTTGTAATTAGATCTCATTTGGATGGAGCAACATTTGAAAATAATTATTGTGTTACCTACACACATAACCTCCCGTTCTACTCAGAGGGGATGCTCATTGTTTAAAACAAGGGCCAAACCAGATGTTTGGAGAACCAGGAGGAGACTCCAATTTCACTTCCTACTTCTTTCTAACGTTTTGTTGTTCTTGAGCAGGAAGAATAATGGAGTGGTGCTTTGTGAAAAGGATATGTTCATAGCATGCATAGTAATTGCTTTGCCTTTTGAAGTTTCTGTTTGAAGCTGAGGTCAGAGCCTCTCCAAAAGGTCCACGATGAATATTACTCCATGTAACTGCATGGGGGCTTAGACCCAGCCAAAAACACAGCTCTGTGTGGAGCGTTTTCATAAACTTGAAAATGTATTAAGAACTGGTTAAAGGTGACAGTGGCTGAGGGGTTAGGAGTTTGCACTGTAATCAGTGTGTTGGTGGTTCAACCCCAGGCTCTGTTCTTGTCAGTCATTGTGTCCTTGGGCAAGGCACTTCACCCTCCCTGCCTGCTGGTTGTGGCTGGAGGGAATGGTGGCACCAATTGTGTGGCAGCCTCCCTTCTGGCAGCTGTGGCTACAATGTAGCTCATCACTGCTAGCATGTGAATGTGTGTGAATGATAATGAAAAGTTTTTTGGAGTCCCTCATTTATAAAAGCACAACACAAATGCTTTTGTTTTGATTGATTTATGATTTTTGAGGTCAGTCTGCCCAGTGGGTCAATTAAAATTTCTCCATCTCCATTTTGTGATACTAAGACCATAGTTTATTTGATTTTTTTATATTTTTTTTTTTGGGGGGGGGGGGGGTTTAAGTCAGTTTTATATATAACTACAAGAGTTTTGAGTATTTAAGGCTTCATTTCGAACAAGTTATTTCAACATTTCACATTAGCTGTGTTGTTATTTATTTTAAAGCACAAAAGTTGACACTGATTTAATATGATACATTTGATTTAAATGAGAAACTTAAGTAATCTGAACTAAAATTGCAAGTTCAATTACACTAAAAATTTTAATTAACAAACCAAATTCATTTACCTGGAAAATCTTTACAAAACTTATTTTTAAAAGCTATAAAAAAATTTAATGATTGAATTTCAAACTAATTAAAATAACAAATTAATAAAATTAACTAAATAACTGATTTAAATGATCCAAACTAAATAGTTTAATTGAGATATAGCAATTTCTCTAGTTGTTGATTTTTCACTCAAAATGTTAGGACGCTGTCTTCTTAAATTTTGCTGTTAAAACAACAAGTAAGATTTCACAGTGCATGATGACAGAGTAGTAAATGAGCTGATCGTAATGATCAATAATTTTTCTGTAGTTGTAGAATTATTGTGTGCATATTGCAGAAAACTGCCTAACATTTTCCAACTATTTCAAGGCATAAGCAAACAGTGACCAAAAGCCATAAATGTGGCTGAAAGATGACAATAACCCGGGCTGGGACCTCCATCTGGGCTCAAAGGGCACCACAGAATTGAGATTTTCATAAATATGCAGAACAAATAAAGGAGGGCCCCAGGTTCTCCACTGAGCAAACCTGTGTTGAGTTTCAAACCACACATACCTAAGGAAGTCAGCAATACCATTCTTTTATTGTGTGGGGAGTCCTCATTCACCAATGGCTTTGGTACTGAGGACCACCCCCCATTAAGCACACACACACACACACACACACACACACACACACACACACACACACACACACACACACACACACACACACACACACAAAGACAGAGAGAACACAGAGACAACCATCCACTCTGAGTAACTTGAGATGGACAGTCCACCAGAAACTATATGAGAGTAAAAACATCAAACGGAGTCCCATAATGCTGCAGTTCATAGTAGATCCACAACCTCAGGAAGAGCTCTCTGCTGGCCACCGCTTAAGAAGTGATGGCATCACAACTGAACCCTCACAGCTACAGGGACCAAGGCACAGCGGGGCTCATAAAAACCCAAAGTGGTACCAAATGACACCTATGGAAACACAGTCAATCTTGTGTGGTGGGAAGTCAATAGACAGCTATTTACACAGTGTGTTGGAACGGACAGGGCCACCATCAAAGCATTTATGAGGGAATATATTCTAAGTGCGTAGGCATTTTAGATGTCTAGCCATTAAAGCACTCCAGTGTTTTCCCTTCTCTTGCTTAATGGCTGTAATAAGAATCCTTTTGTTATGATTTCTGCTCTCACCGTGTCCCATCGCCGTATGAGACAGCCGAACTCGGACCCAATTTTGTCTCAGTAATAAATCTAGTTCACTCAAAACGTTTAATTATTTCTAAATACGTTTCCGCCTTACCACCTATGATGCCAAAACTCATGAAAGAGTTGGAATCTATAATTTAGGATCTAGAAAATATTATTTTCCCAAAAGGATAATAAAGTATGTTGTTTGGTATCATATTGCATCATATCATACTGCACCATATCTACCGTATCCATTACATTTTGTATTGTTTCCCATCATAGTGCAATGTAGTGCATCATATAATAGCAGATTGCATCATATTATATATTGTTTCGTAAACCATTTTAAATTGCATTGTATTGTATATGGCAGGGTTTCTCAACCCTGGTCCTCAGGGCCCCCTGCCCTGCATGTTTTCCATGTCTCTGCTTCAGCACATGGCTGCAGAAGCCTGTTAATCACTCACTCATTTGTGTCAGGTGTGTGGCAGCAGGTAAAACACTGGTGTTTGAAAGGGCAACATGGAAAACATGCAGGGCAGGGGGCCCTGAGGACCAGGGTTGAGAAACCCTGGTATATGGTACTGCATTATATTTTACATTGTACTGCATCTGTTGTATTGCATTAACTGTTTAATCATTATATTATACTGTATTTATAGTATTGTATCAGGTCATATTGCATTGTGTTAAATCCAGGAATGTGGTGAAGATGTGTAAATATTGGGGGCTGAGCCCAGCCTAGAAATATTGATGGTGTCAATCACTGCCACAGTGCTGCCCTCTCAGTCTGCCAGGCCACGCCTCCTTTTGAAGCCTTTTTCAAATAGGAAGTGTGGGTGGAGTAAGGGCAGACATATATACGTAGACGCCCCGTGGACTGGTGCTGCCTATGGGCTCTATGCACGCTCCAACTTCCGCATTCTACATAAAACCGCACTCCTATGTCCGGTTGCCATAGTGGTCAGCGAAGCTGTGACATGGCTGAGAGTTTGGAGTTCACCCAGTGCTTCCTGGAGGTTAGTGGCTTATGGCTTTTTGGTCGGACGTGTTATTGGTAGGGTTTTTTTTTTTAAATTCGAGAGAACCACTTTTTTCTTTTTTGTCATCTAAACATAGAGTAAATTTGCCTTACATCATTGATTGTAACTTTTGGTAACTCCAGTAAGCACCGGGTGAACTCCAAACTCTAAGCAATGTCACAGCTTCGCCGATGACTTATGACAACCGGAAATAGGGGTGCTGTCTTATGTGGAATGCGGAAGTTGGAGCATGCATAGAGCCCATTGGAGCTGCCATAGTGGCCGGCTGCCATCTTAGATGGGTCTCCATTGCCCCCAGTGCATTCATTTCCACTGAGGAAGGTGCTTACCCAACTAAAAAAACACATTTTATTAAGCTTTTTCACAAAATCAGACGCATGGTATGGCATAATAATTAAAATATAAATATAATGAAACAATATAAAATCCCAACAGGTAGGCTAGAAAATTCTCAGAAAAGTCCCACGTGATCTGTTTTCAATAGTGCGCCGGTTGTTGCAACCGTAGGCTGTAGAAAAAACGGGCATAGTTGCTCACTCTGCACTGACTCTAGTTGGGTTTGGAGAGTGAGGGATCCATCCAATATGGCGGCGATGCTGTTATGCTCTCCAGCACCCAATGGAGCATTTACGTATTCATGTCTATGGGAGTAAGACTCTGGTAGGGGGGTGAGTTTAACATCATCATGTTATGCTATAGACAACAATGCATGATGGGAAGAGATCCGTATTTTTAAACTTATTCTGTCTTGAGATCTGGAACTTAAGCCCCAGATGTTCATGCCAAACGACCAGAGATGCTTTAATCACACATAGCATCATTATGTATTTTATCTTTTCTCATCTAAATGCGTCATGAATCATATCATATTGTATTGATATCTTTTTATATCATTCACAAACAGCAAAGACACATGCAAAAAGATAGTTTAGATATTCTAAGATAAACCTTTACATCACGATCATCCCAACCTGATGCTTTTATATAATTGTCCTGTTGCTCAAAAGTAGGATAGTGACCAAAAACGTTCAGCAAAGAAACACCTTTTTTATTTATTTATTTTTTCTACAGAGTTAGATTCCTATCCAACAGTTGATACCGCTGGGGAACGTTCTTATTGGTCCCCAAATAACTGAACAATATTGAACCAGAACATGCAGCCAAAGTCATAAAGACTAACTTTAGCTACAGAGGAACAGAGAGTTCTGCTGACCTCCACAGAACCCTGATATCAACGTCACTGAGTCAGTCTGGGATTACAGGAGGACTCAGGAGATCCAGAGACGGCCCTGCGTCTTAAATTCAGATTATTAGGTTGTTCCAAGCATCTCTGAGAGGAGGCAGCTTTATTTTCCTGTGGATTTAGCCGGTCTCAGTGTCCGCAGCGGATCTAATTTGATTGTTGAGAACACGGATTTGTGGAGCTAATATCAGCAGTAGCAGGAACTTGGGTGCTTCTCATTGAACTTAGTGCTTAATTGACTCCGGCTGTGTTTTTGAGGAAATGTAACGCTGCAGAATGAATTTAGACAGAGATATCCACGATATCACAAGATAAGTGAGAATACAAACATTTGCAGAAAAAAGAACTTGATCTTAGCCTGAGCCACGTGTGTGTTGCTTGGCTGCACTTCGCCGTACGGCGTTAAAGAAGGAACGTCGAAGGGCTCTAGCCTGAACCGTGTGTCCAACCTTTTGCATAACCTGGCATTTATTGTGAAGCTCTTTTATGAACCATAAAAATATTCATTTTGCCCCTGACTTGTTTTCCAGTGTGGTGTCCAAACCTATAAAAGGGTTTGCTTTTCATTTACTTTTATTTGAAGAACTTTGAAATGCAAATGTTTGTTTCTCCGCATGTAAAAAAAATTGAGAGAGGCCATTTTAAAAGAGGAATTTGATGAGAAATATAAATTCCAGCCCTTTTACATCACCACTAACATAAACATGCGGGCTCTTGGTGCACATCTTTTTGTGCTGTTAAATTAGTGTATTTTGGCAAGCTGCAATGTACATATAGCGAAGCTTCGCCTCGCTCGCTGCTGTGCTTCAGGCCTCAGAGCTCTTGAGGCTTGTAGAAGCCTGGCATTGTTACAGTTGACTTGATTGGCCATAATTCTAAGTCAAATGACAGGTCTGGGCCTATAAAAGTAGATGCTGTGGTAAACTATGCAATTACATTTACAGCTGAAGATATCAAGGGCATAGCTAACAAGCACTTTGACTTTTTGCTGAGGATTGGTTTTGGGGTTTTATGCTTAACTGTTACTGGCTGTATCCTGTTTATTTAAAGGGGACATAAGCAAAATTCACTTTTTGCATCCTTTTTGTGCTGCCATGTTGGTCTCTACTGCCTCTATAAAAATAGCAAATGTGAAAAAAATTCTGTAAATCCGTTTTCTGTCAGTTTTTGGCTTTAGGAGTTATGTGCCTGAAACGAGCCATTTCAAAAAGTCCCTGTTTGTGACATCACAAACAGGGAAAGTAGAATAGAACTAAACTCTCACGTGCCACTGAAAGCTGTTGCTGGAGAAGCTGCAGCTCTACTCCTAGACCCTCCTGGATCGGAGCTTCGCAGCTTATAGCAGCCTGGGTGGGCGAGTGGTAGGCGTGGCCAGCAACAGCTTGTTTTCTTAAAGTGACAGAGCCTTGAAACGGCTCATTCTGGAAGGTGCTGAAACTGCTGAAATCGCTTTGTGTGAGTGTGATTATGTGCAAAGAACTTCATGAAGATGTTTATTTTAATAGAACTATTAAAAATTAAGAAAAGGAAAGAAAAGTTTCAATATGTCCCCCTAAAATTTTGCAAAAGCAGTTTCTTTTGTTTTATTTTGTCATGATCTTAGCAGTAGAGTTACAGGTAAACAAGTTTAACATTTGAAAAACAAAGAATCACTATTTAACACTGTCTGTTATAAAAATATTCAAATTAATTTTATGAAACTAATCAAATAAAATCTTTGAAAAATATAAATTTAATCAAATATATAAAATAGGATTTCAATCCTAGTTCTGTGCACCCACAAATGAGGGTTCAAATGCAAATTTTAAATGCACCAAATGCTAAAAATACATTTTCTAACACCCTCCCAAAAACAGATAATTCTTTTCTAATCTTTCAAAGTTTTAGTTATGAAATTTTCAGAAATGTTATTGAAAAAAAATCAAAGTAGGACACAACATTTTCATGAGTGTTTTCTTGAAAAAGTAAAACACACACACACACATACATACACACACACACACACACGCACTTAAATATTTTTTCACTTCTATTTTTTGCATGCATTAGTGTCTATTCTTTTTGAAAACAGATTTTCACTGTTTGAGGAAACATCTCTGAACTACAGGCAGGCCAGTCAAACACACTTGATCTGTAAATCCACATAGAAGTTCTAATATACGTCAACATGAATGACACACAAGTAGTACCTTTTGCATTTTTAGCTGCAGACAACACTCATTTTTTTCCCCTGAACCAATCTGAATATTTTCCTTTGCTCAACAAAACCAGCTCACATTAACAGAACCTGGCTGCTTTCCCAAGCTGATCTGATTCATGACCTTTTTCTGACTCGTTACAGAGTTTCAGGTCGTATTTCTGGATGCAGCTGGAGATCACATGGAGCGACAGTAGGTTATGAAGGCACACCCAGACCCATGTGACTGTGCAACACTTCAAAAATTGATCGAGTTTAAATATTTATATTTTTGTTTTTGCATTATTTCTTTAAGAATCGTCTTTTTTTTATTCCTCACTTTAGTTTTGTTTGATTTTTGATTGTTTAATTAAAACACTTTTAGCAACACATGTTTAAAAAACTTAAAGTAAGTTGACGATAGAATATTGAGACTTTATTTTGTGAGAAATGTACTTGGCAGT
Source organism: Aphyosemion australe (assembly GCA_006937985.1). Lineage (NCBI taxonomy): Eukaryota > Metazoa > Chordata > Actinopteri > Cyprinodontiformes > Nothobranchiidae > Aphyosemion > Aphyosemion australe. The sequence goes on along the minus strand of SSNS01000004.1, from coordinate 5,611,816 downwards.
AAAACTCTGAATCATGGGCCAAAGCGGGACTTCTGAATGAGTTACCTCCAAATATTCTTTATTTATATCATTTTGGATCAACTGGTAGGTCACACATTCTGTTTAAATCTGCATGATGACCTGTGACGCTGATGATCACGGTGAAAACATTTATTATCTTCATCACAATTGAAGCCAAATGGTCAAAATCTTGGCTGTTTGGTTGATGACTGTCAGTGTGAATTGTTACGTGGTGAGTTTGGGGATTTTATCAAGTAAATCACAATTTGACAGTAAAGCAAACGTATCAAGGACAAATATACATTTGTTATTATTTAATTTAGGTGCTATCTTGCTGAACTAATAAAGTACATTTTGATGTATTTTGTAATTTTCCAGCTGAAAGCACAGGAATATAAACGAAAGACTAAAGCAACAAAACTCTGGATCCACTTTTAGATTTTCCATGTTTGTATTTGCTCACTTTACACGTCCTGTATCGTTTTACCATCAAATCCTGAAACGCTTGTAACATTGCAGTTCACTGCCCCTCCCACCCCCCAAAAAGAATACCAAACACTGTCAAACTCCATGGAGCCCAGCAGAGCGCACCGGGCTGTGTAATGCTGCAGAACAGGCAGCAGGTATTTGTTAGTTAATCAGCGTTTGAATTAGGCTGGAGGCTGAGGCTGCGTTCAGAAGCAGCGGGGCTGTTTTGACTAAGCTGTCTCAGCGAGAGCCCGCTTGTGGAGACTCCCAGCATTTGCAAAAGATTAGCGACCTATTCCTGATGCACAGAGCCCAGGTCAGCTAAAGTGCAGCGCTCAGATGCAATTCAAGCTTTAGCCCTATCTCTCCCATCTGCAGCTCTACAACAGCAAATCTTCTTGTCCCGGAACGCGAGACACGGTCACTAATGTCGTTAAAAGGTTTGGGCTCTGCTGAAAGGAGACTATACTGATGTTTAATAAGATCACATCACAGATGAACACTTTGTAGCAAATCAAGTTTTCTCATTCAACAAAAGTAAATGATGCTGCTTTGTGCTTTATGGCTGCATCATCGTTTTCTGTGAGCCACATTTTGCTTGATTTCTGTTGCATGACAGCCAGACATGAACACTTGGTTAAGAAGAGGAACAACAAAAGCAGCGCACACGCTCTTAGTCATTAGCCAAAAGCTAAATGAAAACCAACTGTGAAAGAACAATAAAATAATTTGTCATGGGAGAAGGCTGCAGATAAATTCTGCAAAGCATTTTCCAGTTGGCTGAGGCTTCAGGGCCAGCAGGCCAAGTGCTCAGCACCTGGCCGTCACGGCTCTGACGTTGCTTTAATTCATTTCAACTTTCGTATTAGATCACCGTCAGGACGAGCTGAAAGAGCCTGATCAGTCGTTTCATCTGTATTAGCCAACTTGCTCTGTGAACTGACTTTTTAAGGGCAAAAGTTAGATAAACAGACAGAACGGGCCGGAGAAGCGCTGCCCTCCCTCCCTCTGTCTTCACTCAGCCGATCTGTGACTAAACTTCGGTGAGGACATTATGGGAAGAAAGCCAGGTCACTCCTCTTAAATGTTCTCGTCCAAAAACTAAGAAAGAAAACCCTCCATGTGATATATGTGAGACATTTTCTGCTATGGTTTTGATTATTGGAGCTGTGTGAACTTGAGTGTGTTGTCGGTGTGGATCCAAGAATCTCAGCAGGTCAATTTCAAGGTGAATGAATCTCTTGATGCATTGTGGCTTCCTCATAAAGGCTGAGGCTTAAGCCAAGTTAGGAGGTGTAAACGATAAGTCAGACAGGACAGCTATGAACCGATTCCCACTGGACACAAATCTTCAATTTTCAACACAACTAGTCCATCACCACCATGTTATTATTGCTGAACGCCAAGAGGGGGGTGAGAGTGTTCCTGCCTGTTTCTGTGTTTGTCGGAAAATATCTCATGAATCACTTGATGGATTTTAATGAAACTGCCAGGAAGTCTTCATTAGATGTTCGTCTAACACTGGTTAACTTTGGTATTGAATCGATTCACGGAGGCTGTCACAGCTAACTGATATTAGCCAATGCAAAACTGGCCACAGCTTGGTCCCTTTTACAGATATCAAGATAAAATTTGGTGTGGTAGTAGCGGAGCGTCATCAATAAATATTCTGAGTGCTGAGCAGTGGTGGCTTGTCCATAGGGGGTGCTATGGCACCACACTCCCAAATGGGAAGAGAGAAAAAAATCAAAAATTTTAAAATATCTACAGTATATATAGATGTGTTTATTATAAATGTGCAAGTTTTGCTTAATAGTGTGTGCCTACATGCAGTCTGAATTATTTACACATCATTTCACCAGCTGTCTGTCATTAAAAAGTGAATTTCCCCCAACAGACTCAGTAATATCACTCCTAAGGCACTGGAAAAAACGCTCCTGAACTGCTGCTAAACGGTCAATCACATTTGGTTGCTAGGGAGAACTGGAGAATTTTTATCCAATCAGCATCACTGAAATTAATGTTTTTGGGGAGCTGCTGCAGCAAATAGCTAGCGAGCATGCTAGAAGGTGCTGGATCTCCTTTCCCGTCTATCGCTCACTCCCTCATTTACACACACTCACTGTTGATTTATATAGATGGAGCTGGAATCATACATGTAGCTGTTTCAAGAAAATGTTTTTATTTGTTCTCATTTTATGTGATTTTAATGTTAAAAACTTAATGTCTAATTCAATTTCTATGTTATGTTAGTGCCACCTACTGGTGGAACTGATTATTGCACTTTGAGGTGCACATGCTTTGAGCAGATGGTCAATTGAGACACACAGAGACTGAAAACTCAAGCTGACAAAATAATGTGCAAATGAAATGTGATTAAGGCCAAAAGTGGACATTATGGAATGCAGCTGTTGATGTTTGGTAGAAAGGCGTACACCAGTGGTGTCCAATATAAGTTCACAGAGCCAACATCCTGCATATTTTAGAGGTTTCTCTGCTTCAAGACACCCTGTTAGATGTGATTAACAGGCTTCTGCAGAGCTTGATGACATGATAACGAGGTAATTCAACCATTGAATCGGGTGTGATGGAGCAGAGAAACAACTAAAACATGTTGGATATGTGGCACTCGAGGACCAGGGTTAGACACCACTGTTGTACAATGTGTTTTTATTGGAGTTTTATTTTAGTCTAATTTATCTGTATCTCTGATTATTTGCAGAAGGGAAATGAATGATTGTTTTGGAATCATAGTCATTTTCCAACCATTCATTTGAATCCTAATGGACTAAGAATGGACATCTCTTCACACATATGCCCACCAAGAGATTTTTTCACCAGCCACTACTGGATGTATGCAAAGATTTTGGGAATATATCATTTTTGAGATTTGATCAAAACAATTATTCTCAACACAAGATGATTCTAGTTTACAACTTTGTCATGAAAAGAGACAAGTAAATGACATGCATTCCTTCAAGGAATGATAGACCAAGATCAAAATTGTTTTACTGTTATTGTATATTCACAAAATTTAAATAACTTTCCTGGTTTAGTACACCTGCAGCATCTTCAAAGTATCAATGAAAGAAGTAAACTCAAAATAATCTTTAACAAAGCATTAACAAGAAGAGTAGGGAGTAAAAAAAACAGTTTAAAGTGGTCCTAGAATGCAGTTAATCAACAATCTAAAACAGAGCATTGAGCCTCTAAAACAGTGTTTCCCAACCCTGATCCTCAGGGCACACTGTCCTGCATGTTTTCCATGTCTCTGCTTCAGCACACCTGATTTAGATTGCCTCCTCAGGAGGACATCACATGCTGCAGATGCCTGTTAATCACTCATTCATTTAAGTCAGGTGTGTGGCAGCAGGGAAACACGGTGCTTGAAAGGGCAACATGGAAAACATGCAGGACAGTGTGCCCTGAGGACCAGGGTTGGGAAGCACTGCTCTAAAAAGCATAAGAAATTTTCTTCTGGCTTTCATCTGTCCCAGGAGCCCTGACACAGGCCATTCTAAACCCCCTAAACCAGCCTTGCTGTGAAAAGAGCTGTTTGCCCCTCCCACTCAGCCAGGACATGAACATGATAATGAGCTGCTTGCTGATTGGTTGGTTTCCCCAGAAGGCCTGAAACACTGGAGACATGCAGGTTTGAGGAGGAAGGGCTCCCCATTATGACGTGTTAAGGAAGGATTTCTCAGAACAGAAGGTTTTCTCTGCCTTTTTCTACTTTCTAATTTACATAAAATGTAGGTCACACACGGCTTTGACTTTTTGGCATGCTGCTTATGACCACCCTTTATTCAACAACAAGGGAAATGTTGGTTTAGATTCTAGGTCCTCTTTAAGGTGAAAATGAGAGTTTTCAGAAGAAAAGAAGAAAACATTTCCATTTCCTGTTGTACCTGCATTTTTATGACCCAAGGATAAAAACTGTTTCTCCTTGAAATTAAGTTTGTTAAACTTCACTGAAGCTAAAAGCATTAAATGGACATGCTAAATCTTAGAATGCAGAATTGTTCTGAAACAAGTGGTTGACCAGAGTTGCAAAATATTTTAACACTAAAAGTAACACTAAATAGTTTTTTTAACTTTAATCTAGAGCTTTAACATTGATCTCAGTGATTGTTGGTTTAGAAACTTGACCAGTTTCATATTTGACACCACTCTGCTGACCAAAAGCTGCGCTAGATAGTTTTGTAGAGTGGGTAGGTGTTCTAGGGGGTGCTCTTATACCTACTGTTAGCTGTAATGCTAACAGTTAGCATTTTCAGTTCGTCAATCGTCAATAAAAAGCACAAAAAAAAGAAGAATGCTTTTTCTGTTGGCATCATGGCAGAGCCTGAAAGTAAAGGTAAGAGAGTAATGTCTTTGGAGGTGAAGCAAAGAGCTAAAACAGGAGTACATCGGCGCGGCCTACACTAGTTTGAGGGATCTAAAGGAGGCTACAAAATCATGAACTCATGGTGACCTGGCTTTGTTGCTACTCAACTTGTAAGTAATATTTTTTGTCCAACAGTGTAGATCTTTTTACTTTGTGGTTTATTTTGGTATTAGTTGGCTCATGTTAGTGTTAGCTTGTGTTAGCACTAGCTACAGCAGTCTGCTGCAGGGTTGTTTACAACAGTTGTAATTCCACTTTCAACCAGTAGGGCGGAGGAGCAGGAAACTGCTCTGTTACTAAATTTAAAAAAAATCAGAAACACCTAAATGTAATTATCTTTCATTCATTTTCAATTTCTCTGCAATAATTACCACCCCCCCAAAAACGTGTCAGTGTCTCAGTTTTCATGGTCAGAGTCCAAAATGTCCATGTAAGCCTCCACTTAGTCCCAAAGACGAGCACAGAAAAGTGCTCACAAATCAGCTCGCTGTTAAAACAGCCCACAACGAGCCCCATAAGAGAGACGTGTACAACATCGTGTTTGTGTTAAGCAGTGTATTATAGAAGCTGACTTCTGGGTCTTAGGGGGAATGTTAAGCATGTTAATGAAGAGTACATACTGAGGCTATTAGTCAGCTCAATATGGAGCCATTTAACACACTTTCTGAGCAGCCCACATGGGCATGAGTAGAAATGAAGAAAGGGAGCCCTACATTTAGCCTCTGGAACAGTAAATCAAAGTAACTAAACAGTCTTCAGCAACATTGTTGGGATTTTATTTTTGTTTTCTTGGTTAAGATGACGGGAAATCAGTTGGAAAGGGACAAAAAAAACCTGCAGACTCTTTTAAAATCAACATGTAAATCAGACAGGCTCGTCTCAGGATAACATATGTCCTGGATGCTTCCAGTGGAAACTTTTTGGACAGAAAGAGACGAGCACATCTGTGAGATACATTTTACAGCTCCAGAGGATGAAATCAAGCCAGCACCTCTTACAGGCAGCCTCGCCAGTACAACAGGTACAAACTACAACCACTTTAGATTCCTTTCACTTGATTTTTTGGCAGGTTTTATTTATAAAAAAAAGACGCTGGCTTCAGAAACAGAAGGAGGGAAATAAACAGACATGGTTTTCACTATTAATATGAATCATTAAATCTCATTTCCATGTACTCTTACAGCTCTCATCTGTCAAGAAAATGGATTTATTATCTGACGTTTTAATATTTTATGAGGTTTTCACAGAGAAAAGTCTTCCACACACAATTTTTAAAAGATCCACAACACCACAAACAAGGAAAATGATATCTCCTTATCAGCATGCAGCATCTCCCCCTGTTCCGACTCTAGCTCAGTAACAAACAGCCTTCACTTTCAAATAAACACTCTGTAAATAATCTGTAAACATAACCCCGAGTGCTGCAGATCACAGCGCAGGCACGGAGCCCCCGAACTTTATTAACATCCATTTTCAGCCTGGCGAGGCTCCTGGATCCTTGCAACTTGAACCTGAACACATTCCAAGAAGAAAAAAGTAGCACTAAATTCCACTTCTTCTCATCGTGCAGACCTGCAGCGTCCAGACTGAAAATGGATCGTGACAAAACACCACTTGTGCTGCATTTGTTTGCATTAGATGAGCAGCATGACATCACTCGGTAAACTCCAGAATAACCTACACATATTTGACTCTTGGGATGAAATCTGCACACAGACGTATCTGCCAAGACGCTCATCTGAACATTTGAGTTTCTGATTTATATTTATATTATATATTTTTTTTATCAAAGCAGCATTATTGTGTGCTTATTAGTCCTGGTGAGGAGGTTATTACAGTCCATGTGACTATTTCTTCCAGAACTTTGCATTAACGAGCACTAATAAAGTATATAAAGTGCACTGTTAGACTTTATATAGTCTTTCACAGTCCTGTGGGACGGCAGCAGCCAATAGTGCAGTGAGCTGAGCGGGCACTGCCCCGTGGCACAGACAGAGAGAGAGAGGATAAAACTCAGGCTGCTGGCTCCTCTGCTGCACTAATGAAGGCATTAAAAACAGCCTCATCGCCTGTTTGTTTCTGACCACTCAGCTGGAGCAAACATGCGATTGGCTGGTGGATTCATCTCCAACATGACTGGCCTTGTTAAAAAAAAAGAAAACAGGTTTCAGACGGAATTTAAACAAGTTCAGCTTCAACGTTCAAACATTTCAACATGAAGCGAGCCTAAATGATGCCGTGTTTACAGCACATCTGAATCACTCTGATTTGTTGTGAGTGTTTCTGATTTCTTGAGCTCAGATAAGATTCTGATAGAACAAAGTGAGACTGACTCAGACTCTTTTTGAGTCTTTTTTCCTAGAGAGACTTCTGCTGCAGCGTGGCCGGCCATCATCCCGACGGCCACAGTCTGAGCAGATTCCTCTAAGGTGAAACGCAGCAGAGTCGAAGCCAAGAACAGCAAGTGGCACGGCCCAGATGTAAATCCAGAACCCACCCTGTGTGCCGCTGGGTCATGCAGTGAGGAGTCCCTGCTGTCTGAAAAGGCATGAGTAATGGGTCGTCTGCAGACGTGAGGTAGGCTCTGGGGAATGCCCGTCCAGAATCAGAAACATCTCTTTAGCTTTGGGTTCATAAACAAACCTGGCAGCTTCTTTGTCTCTTCCACAAACGCCTTTCAGCATCTTCAGAAGAGCTTGAGGCTAAAAATAAACGGTTTTTGAGCCAACTCTGCAGCTTTGACTTGATTAAGCTGAGACCCAGAATTAATTTCTTATGCTGCTCCAGAAGAATTTCAACATAAATCAGTTTATTTTTTTATATTTTGAGACTGTTTGGCAGAATCTGAGTCAGAATGCCTTTGGTTAGCGTAAGATGCCACTCTGCTTACATAAGAAGAAGATCTTGAAAAGATAAAATGATAGGTTTTGCATCTGTTTGTGGGAAACTGTTGCAGCATCACATAAATCTGTCTGTATGAAATAAAACTTCAGTGAAGCTGATGCAACACTTTCATCCCTCGTCACATGCAGCTCTGGCCGCGTTTGATTCAAGGTGATTCAGAATAGCATGTCAGACAAAAGTGTTCTCCGCTCGCTCAGTCTGAGTGTGACTCAGGAATCCCTCTCATTCCATTACAAAGCACCCCCCTCCTCCCTTAACTCTCTCTGCAGACGGGGATTTACAGGAATCACGCTGCAGAATCATCACCAGCAGCACGTCTGTGCTTTATGAATCAGTGGAACACCCATCCCAGACAAAACGCTCACATTTGCCCATATTTCACTGTTGAGCTCAGAGAAGTGGGCTCAGACTTTAGCTCATGGGAACGTGGTGACGAGTAGAAAATCCCACCATCGTGGTTTAGCTACTCAAACCAGTCCACACACAGATTTCCTCATGATCCAGGGGAAGATGTGTGACGCTTTCGGTGAAATGACTACAACAAAGTTCTAAAGGTTGTACCAAAACGTTGCCGTGCAGACCTCTTTACTGTTAGATCAGCAGTGAAACGTTAGCCAGATGTTTGGTGGAGGACAAATCTCTATCAGCATGAATATCTGCCAAGAAAAGCTGTCTTAACCGAGCCTCCTTTTCCTACTCTTTTTATCAAAACCGATCATGAATCGTGTCGTTCTAACTGGTTTGGAGGCACCAGATAAAATAAATTATAATGAAACATTGAAAAGATAACTGGGCTGTCCATTTGGAATAACTTTTTGAATCAAAAAATATTAAATTACTTTATTTTTCTACTTTTAGAAGAAAAAACATTGATTCTAAAATTTTGTTTTAAAAACATCTAAAACATAAAAAAATTTAATTAAAGTATAAAAATTCCAAATCTATGAAATAAAAATTTTAAAGCGTTTGTTGCATCTTTTTTCTGTTTTCCATATATTCACATATTTCAGTTAAATAAAACCTGTTATAAAAATAATCTGCAGAGGTAAATGTGACTACATTTATATCTCATGTAGGAAATTTGATGCAAATAACTAAACAGTTTCCTCGTTTTGTTTGTTTATAAAGGATTTAACTGCTGCTCTGCTTGTTTGAAGCTCATAATTTCTTCCTGATGACTTTTCTGGCAGAACTAAGTATTTTAAACTGGCTAAAGAACTTCTTTGAGTTTATTTCCTCAGGAGCTTTTGGTAAAATAAGATTTTTTTTATTTTATTTTACTACTAATTTACTTAAAGGCTTAAAACTGACCCACTTGGACGTTGTAATGTTCAAATTTAACCCTTAACTCACAAACACTGATTTTGATACATTTTCTAAGCATTTTGAATGTTTTAACAGCATGTTTAACTTTAACACTGTCCTGGAGTTAAACTATATCACAATATAAAGATTATTTTTAAGGGGGGGCAGGATTTTCTGAGCAGATTAAAGATAAATTTGCAGGAATAATAAACCTTTGAGTCCTCTACACTTACAGACATTCAAAACATTTTAAAGCAACTTTGAAACATGATTGTCCCAGAATTATAATTCATAATTTATCCAACTGAGTCTCAATCAGAAGGAAAAGCAGTGAATTACTGAAATGGAACATCTTGGTTTATTTCATATTTTCATGTTAATACTGTAATTTTTCCCCTCAACCTAAAACAGTTCAGTTAAACTGTCATAAACTTAGCATGTTTTTTTTTGTGAGATAATTTATGTAAAAATGGAATAAACAGAACATTCAACTCCACAGGAGACATAAAAGTCTCCCTTCACAGGCGTGTGTGAAGGTCTGACGGTGCAGACGCTGAGGAAGTGATGTTGTAACGGCCACTTTTGTCTCAGAACAGTCAGATTATAATCAGACATTTACAAATCCTGCCTGAGAAAACACAGGAAACAGTCAGCTTCAACATTTCTGACACTTTATCAAACTAAAGTAAATAAAGGTTTTTCCAGCATAATGTCTATTTCTGCACAAGAGGACGTGTGTGTGTGTGTGTGTGTGTGTGTGTGTGTGTGTGTGTGTGTGTGTGTGTGTGTGTGTGTGTGTGTGTGTGTGTGTGTGTGTGTGTGTGTGTGTGTGCGTGTGTGTGTGTGTGTGTGTGTGTGCGTGTGTGTGTTACATACATTAGCAAAAATGTACCTAGAAGTGACCAAACCCAAGACTCGAACAAACGGACGTTTTGGTGTATCAGAGAGGGAGTCCCGTCCGCTCTCCTAACTCAAACATTATCCTCAAACAAGCCGAGCAGCGTCGCTCCAGCCAGGAGAAACTTGTCAGGTATCAAATGATGCTGGAGCCCACACTTCACTCAAACCTGAGACGCTTTTCAACAGGAGTCAAGTGTTTTTCTTTGCAAGTTCAATATTTTCTTTGCTGGTGGGCTGCTTAGATATTTATAGCTCAGAGGATGGGCAGTGTTGGGATTATCAGCTGCTGTAGCACACACACACACACACACACACACACACACACACACACACACACACACACACACACACACACACACACACACACACACACACACAGATATGAAAAAAAAGGCAAAACTGGGATTTGTGTGCTATTTGTCACCCTCTCATCCACTTTTTAAACTATCCAGCATTTTTTAAATCAGAAGTTCAGTTTAGAAACTTTGGAAACCTTGGAGCAAATCGGTGAGCGTAAACCCTCAGGATCACTAGAAACATCACCTCCTCTTTCATCACTTTGTAGAAATTCACTTTTCACAATCACAGAGCGAGGGGTAAAGGTCAGAAATCTCCAGGCTGAGGTAAATTCCTCCTCCAGTGTCTCATCTCCATCAGGACGTACAGTCTATGTGTTTTTGTAGATTTCATGTGCAGCTCTGTCTCCAAATGGGAGAGTGTAACATGATCAGTCTGAAATGAGGCATGATACAAAAGACTGATGAGTACTGGGATTGCTTTCACCAAAAGAGTCTACGAAAGTGGACAAAAACGCCTGGACTACAGCTCTTATTCACAAAACCTGCAAAGTACACGTTGAAAAATCTGCTAATCTTTATTTATGATGCATATATGCAGATACGTGCTCAAAAGGCTATTTAAAAAATTGTGCAATGGCTTCAAAAAGGTCAACAAAAACGCTCCAGTTTTAATCTGTGCAACATAATCCACAAAACTCATCCTACATCCCCATAATTTACGGGAAGTGAGTTCAAAAGCCTCTCGGAGACAATGAGGGGATTCATTGTGTTTGGGGATGCGGCATGGGGACGGAGGGCTGAGGGCACAGCTCATAAATGCTGAGACACATTCAGGGAACATATGGTTTGTGTTTGGAGACCATGCAGGAACAATAATCAGATCCGTTGATGCTCCTCTTGCTGAAAGGATGATTGCTAATATGAAAGTCTGTTCGGGCTAATCATAATTTAGGGGCTGTAATTACCCCCCCCTCCTCCTCTGTTGTGTCACAACAACATGAACAGGATGGAGAGAACTTCCTGTATGATCACTTCAGCCGTGGAGTTGTTTCAAAGGTTTGTTCTGCCTGATTGGTGCATGTCCAACTATTTTTATGAGGAAAACTTGAGAATTGTTGTTTCAAAAGAAAAAACAGGAGACTTGAGTTCCAAACTCAAAGTTGCCTGAAGCTTTTTAATGTTTTCCTCTTGAACTAAATGTCACTAAGCCTTGTTAACACACAGGGAACATCCCTCCACATGGATTTAATGTTTAGAGAGGAGACTTTTATTCTGCTGTTATTTATGAATTGGCAAGAAAACCTAAGAGAACTCTGTGTTTAATTATCAGCCCTAATCCACATCTGTAAAAAAGCGCTTTTGATGCAACACAGCTGCATGCTTCAAATTATGGATTAATGAGAAATAAACCAAATCTATTTTTATTCATTTGCAGTAACATTTTGGAATGTTTTGAAATTCGCCTCCTCAGATTTGATCCCATGAAAGTGCTCTGACCCTACCTTGGAGCGGCGGCAGGGACACGCAGAGGCGCGAAGCTTTGGCTGACAGATGCGCTCTTTCCTCCGGCGGAGTGAGTCTCTTCGGGCTGGCCCGGTTCATGTGATCTGGTCGGCACGGCTGAGATCCAAACGCAACGTTCGCGGCTTTCCGCGCGCACATCTCCGACTTGCTGCCGAACACGGACAGAGTCAAGCCGGTCAGGTCCGGGAACGTCTGGCTCTGACAGTGGCTCACCATCCCGACCAGCGCTGAGGAGCTGTGCATCGGTCACCAGAGCGGTCCCATGCAGCGGCGGAGCGCTGCTGCCTAGGATGACAAGAAAAAATCACTGCAAACTAAACTCAAACATCCAGTCCACTTATTTATTATAAAAAGAAAAAAATAATATCCACCTTATTAAATTTTATAATAAGGAGCGTAAAAAGTCCAAGAACGCAAACCATCATGGATGAGCCTGATGGAAAGCATCCTCTTCAGTCTCAGCATCCAGCGAGTCTCTCTCTCTCTCTCTCTCTCTCTCTCTCTCTCTCTCTCTCTCTCTCTCTCTCTCTCTCTCTGTCTGTCTCTCTCTCTCTCTCTCGCCACTGATGCAGGAGCGCCAATGAAGTTCGAGTCATAAGAAATTTTGGATGTAAAAAAAAAAGGAAGAAAGAAAGAAAATAGCCCGTGTATGTTGCGTGGGCATGTGCGCACCAGTGTGTGTGTGTGTGTGTGTGTGTGTGTGTGTGTGTGTGTGTGTGTGTGTGTGTGTGTGTGTGTGTGTGTGTGTGTGTGTGTGTTTTGCTTTCATCAAGAAGTTGTTATATGTGATAAATTAAGTTTATTATTTTAATTCAGAAGTTTCGACTGGGTAAAATGCGTTTGCTGTAATGTATTTCCATCACCACAGGGGGGCGGCAAACGTCATAGATCAGAGACACAGGGCGGTCAGGGCTGAGTAGAATCAAAAGTCAACGCTCTAAAAAACTTAAAAACCATAATATGCAACCTTTTTCATATTTTTAAATCATGTTCTTGAGCCAGTATGTGCTAAAGCGACGCTTTACAGGGTTAATGAAATGTTACTCAGACCCCCCACCGCCTTATGTAGCCAGAATACCGCACTTGCAACTTCAGAGTGCCGGTCCAGTGATCATGATCACAGCTGATTTGTTTGATTTAGTGATGAACCGCTCCTGTAGACACTAATGAAATAATCACTATTTTGAACTTTCATTAACTGGTTTCAGTTACAAAAATATCCTCAACCATTTAAACCTAATCTGTGTATCATTGACTCTGTGTCCATTTTTAACTGACAATCAAAAATAATTATTAAAAATGTAATATTTAGTTTAGTTTGTTTCTGATACCAACAATAACAAAAGGCATTGTTTTTCTTTTCATTTTAGACTCAAAAATATGAAACAGAAAAAATGACCATTTAGATTCATGACCTTGAAAGTGACTTTTTAAACATGGAGGAACACAGAAAGTCAGAAAGTATTTATAAACCATTAATAACTTTTTTTATTAGTAAACAGAAATCTAATCACATTATGAGCTGTTTCACATTAAATTGACCTAACATGCTGTCCTACACCATTATATCCACAGTTCAGAGAGCCAGCTAGAATCAAAACTATATTTTTCTTTAGGGAAAACCAACGCAGCAGCATCCTCTTGTGGCTGGAAGAATAAATCCTAAACAGGAGGCTAGGAGTTAGTCACCAATATTTTAAATGGTGGAAATTCAGTTGGAAATATAACTGAAAATGTGTAAAAGTACTGAAAATACTTTTTTGTATTAAAAGAAATAAACTGAGAACTTGACAAAATCCTCAATCTGAGTACAACTGTGACAGAGGAGCTAAGTGCCCGCCCTGTAATCTGAAGGTTGCAGGTTCGAGCCCTGCTCAGTCTGCCACTGTCGTTGTGTCCTTGGGCAAGACACTTAACCCACCTTGCCTGCTGGTGGTGGTTGGAGAGACCGATGGCGCCTGTGTACGACAGCCTCGCCTCCGTCAGTGTGCCCCAGAGCAGCTGTAGCTACAATGTAGCTCATCATCACCAGGGTGAATGACTGATTGTGTTGTAAAGTGCCTTGGGGTTTTTTTAGTACTCTAGAAGGCGCTATTACCATTCTTATTTTTAAAAGACTGCACATGATGAATGATCATCAACGTGACCATCAAATTTTATTATGTCTTTATATTTAACAACAGCATTTGTAAAATGTGTTCACTTTAATTTGCAGTGCTGTTAAAAAGTACCCCCCCCCCCTTAACACACACACACACACACACACACACACACACACACACACATTTCTGCTGTTTGTGTTTTCATTACATGTTGATTTTTAGATCAGTAAATAAGTTGCAATATGAGACAAAGATCACCTTGGTTATTACAAAAAGAAGCTTTGGAAAAAATATTTCATTTATTATGAGATCAAAGGCCAAATGATGGTTGAGTCAGTAATGATTTTGTTCAGCAGCTTGATCAACATCAGAAGGTTGAGTTTCGGTTTAAGTAAACTGGAGCAACAGGAGCCGTGTCACCAGGTTCATAATGTGGATTGGTTCAATATTTGTGTGTGTGTGGAGTTTAGTCTGTGTATCTGAGAGCCTGAGGGCTTTTCCTCTTATACAACATCTGTGACGAGTCTGAGCAGGAACGATCGCACAGATAAAAAAAACACGGTTTCAGGAGATTTACAACTATGCTATGTATTAAATGAAACTGGATGAAATCAACGACATTGAAAAGGTGACTGAAAAAAATGCTGGTTTTGAAAACAACATCCTGTTTCAGAGTGCTGGTGTGCCGTTTGTGCAGAGGCAAACGTTTCCTGATATTCCTGAGTTTCTTATTTTACTTTTACTGCCATTATTAATATTATTATTATAACATTAGAAGAAATAAAAATCTTGAGCTAAATAAACCTTTAGCACAAATAATTTTCCCCACAAAGCAATTAATCATCACATCAAAAGTACCTAAACAAACCTGTATATGTTAAAAGTTTAAATATCAGATTAGTGGATTTATAAACTTGTTTGTGATACAAAATAAATGAAAATTGAAACGTTCATCGGTTTTAACAAACAGTACTCTATCAGACGTTCTGGCTAGACTGAACAAAACTATATTTATGTACAGAATATTTAACATTTCAGAAATCTGATGGAATTAAATTTAAAAGTTTTAGCAGCTCCATGAAAACGATTCATTCTCATTCAACTGATATAAATATAAAAAAGCTGCATTAATGTGTGGAAAAACAATCCTGACATCTTACTGATAAATTAAAAGAGTTTATCATGTTTACATCTCTTTACTGATTTTCTAATAAGAGTAAAATTTGGTCAGTTATAAAATCACATAGGGTCCCTCCATGTCCAACGTAGCATACAAGTCCTACCAGAAAGCGGGAGCATATCACGCCTGTTCTGGCCCATCTGCATTGGCTACCCGTTTTATTCAGGGTCAGCTTTAAGATACTTGTCAGAATGTGAAACTGGTCAAGTTAGCAGATGACACCACTATTATTGGCCTGATCTCAGATGAGGATGAGTCTACCTATGGAGGGAGGTGGAACATCTGGCGTCCTGATGCAGCAATATCAACCTGGAGCTAATGCCCAGAAGACAGTGGAGATGAATGTGAACTTCAGGAGAGTGTCAGCTCCACTACCCCCCATAACCCTGACGGACACCCTCATCTCAACCGTGGACTCCTTCCTCTTTCTTGGGACCACCATCACCCTAAGTGGGAGATGTCCATCAGCTCCCTCATCAAAAAGGCCCAGCAGAGGATGTTCTTCCTGCAGCAGCTGAAGAAACTCAGTATGCCAACCATGATGATGGTCCAGTGCTATATGACCATCATTGAGTCCATCCTCACCTCCTCCATCACTGTGTGGTACGCGGGGACCACTGCCAGGGAAAAGCACAGACTACAGCGTGTCATGCCTTTAGCGGAAAAGGTGATTGGATGCAACCTCCTATGATTCTAGCCTTATTATCTTTCCACCTGCTGTCCTGAACACACAATAAATCCACTTTCCTTTTCTGCTTCATGTCCACCAGCTTTCTAGCTTTATCTGTCATAGTTCCAGCATTCAGAGTCCAGTTCCACACTCTTGCCTTTCTCTCCTCTCTCTGCCTACCAACACTCCTTCCTTCTCTCCTCCGTCAACCAACAACAGTCCCATTTCCATCGACCTCCCTGTAGGTCAGCAGCACCCGGAGCAGTCGTTGTTAACCCAAGCTTTGACCGAACCGGTGTAAAATCCCTGTTTGTGATTTGCATGTTTGATTTGGCTTAGGTTTTACATCCGATGCCCTTCCTGACACAACCTTCTGCATTTATCTGGACTTGGGACTGGCAACAAAAAATCACTGGCTTGTGACCTCCTATGGTTGCATTGCCCAACCAGTCTACATGTGCTTTGTTGATTTGCAAAAGGCTTATGATCGTGTCCCCAAAGGGACACTGAGGAGCCTGGAAGTTGTTTGGATTTAATAAGTGTGTACCTGTGTGTGTGTGGGGGGGGGGGGTTGACGACACTCGCTCTCGTCTGGGATTATAAAGTTTTACATCCTGCTGCTCCAGCAGGTGACGCTGGTTGCGGTGGTCAATTGCAACATCATTCGCAATGCAGCTTCATCGTTACAATACGTCTGCAACGACATAACTGTTTGGTGGTGTTGGCCATGTCCCCCTTGTTTTCCCCCAGAAAATTTCCATCCATGCTGAGGAGGGTGATGACGTAAATTGCCTTTTCTCAATCGTTCACTCTTTGTACCAAAAGAGTGTTTAGTTTGTTCCACTGGGTGGCCGCTGGCCGGGCTGAGCCTAAGGCAGAGGTGTGGAGTTTAGAGATATGGGAGAGGGGCTCCTAACAACAAGAACCCAGCTGAGGTGGTTAAGGCATTTGGTCAGGATGCCTACTGGACCCCACCCGGGGGAGGGGCTTTAGCCATATCCTGGCAGGAGAAGATCCCAGAGCTGACCCTGGGCATGCTCAAGGCTGGGGCAGGGTTACTTTGAGATCCTTCTGAAGGAGCTGGTGAACGTAGCTGGAGAAAAGACAATCTGGGCTTCCTTGCTGGGGCTGTTGCCCCCTCGGCATGGATCCTGATAAGTAGATGATGACAATTATTCTAAATGTTTAAAGCCATACTATGCAACTTTGTCATATTTTTAAATCATTTTCTTGAGCCAGTATGTGGTAAAATGACCCTTTACAGGGTTAATGAAATGTCACTCAGACCCCCACCGCCCTCTGTGGCCTCGAATACCGCACTTGCATCTTCAGAGTGGCGGGCCGCCACCTGTTGGACTTAGTAAAGTGGAGTTGACTTGCCTGGTGCTGTAGTCTGCTTCCAGCATGTTTCCAGCATGTTTTAGATCATGAACACAGCTGATTTGTTTGATTTAGTGATGAACCGCTCCTGTAGACACTAATGAAGGCTGAGGAGACATTTCAACAGTTAGATTAAGGTGTTAAAAAAATGAAACGCACAGTGAAGAGGAATTTTACTTTTGGTTTGACTAACTGGACACTAGGGGGTGCTAAAAGCAAGCCAAAACTCAAGTGTGCCTTTAATGTACAACTTCAGTCTGTAAAGTTGCTTTTTAAGCAAGGATTTAAAAGGATGGGTTAGAAATGGAGAATACACCCTCTTTACTACATTCTCACTACATAAAACTGTTATACAGCTCTAAATAAAGTAAAAATATTTCACAGATGTGTTCAACAAACATCAAATGTATTTTCTTTTTGTGACTTTTAGTTAAGAAAAGAAGGGAAACTGTCATTTAAAAGGCTAAGTGGTTGCTAAGTCAGTAATGATTTAATGCAGCAGTTATGTCAAACATCATAAAGCTGAGTTTCAGTTCATGAAACTGGAGAAACAGGAGCCGTGTCACCAGGTTCATAACGTGGATGGGTTTGTTGTGGAGTTTAGTCTGTGTATCTGAGAGCCTGAGTGGTTTTTCTTTTAGACAACATCTGTGACGAGTCTGAACAGGAACACATAAGCACACAGATTAAAAGAAAGAAGCCAAATTGTGGCACCATTCCTTCCTGCTGCTTTTTTCCCAGGATGTTATGTAATAAGAAAAATGGTAAATGGCCTGTATTTGTATAGTGCCTTCTTAGGGTTTTACAACCCCCCAAGGCGCTTCACAACACAATCAGTCATCCACCCATTCACACTCACACTCACACGCTGGCGAAGCCTGCTGTACACTGGTGCCACCGGTCCCTCCGACCACCACCAGCAGGCAAGGTGGGTTTAGTGTCTTGCCCAAGGACACAACAGCAGCATTCTATGGAGGGAGCCGGGATCGAACCTGCAACCTTCCGATTACTGGACAACCCGCTCTACCTCCTGAGCTACTGCTGCCCTCATCCTTTCATGGATGAAATTAAGCACATAAAAAAAAACAACTGAAACTAAAGTTATTTTAAACACAACATTCTGTTTGCAGAATGTTGGTGTGCAGTTTGGGGAACTTTTTCTGCTTTTTCTGAGTTTCTTTTTTTATTTTTACTGCCATTCTGCCATTATAACATAACATAGTGTGCCCCAACTCTGGTAACTTTTAACCTTTCATGTATTCATCAGCCTTTTGATGAATGTTTCTTATGCTGCACCTTCTGCACTGTATCTGCTTGTCTTTTTTTTCTTCTGATTTTTGAATTTGAATCTAATTTATGTATTTAATTTGGTCTAAATTTATTTGTGCATTTTAATTGTGCTGTCACGTTGATTTTAATGTTCATGCTATTCTTGCTACTGGAAAGCACGTTGAATTGCCTTCGTGTATGAAATGTGCTTTATAAATAATGCTGCCTAGCCTTGCCATATTAAAAACAGAAAAATCTTGAGATAAACACATTTTTAGCATGGATCATTTTTGTGCATCTACTAACAATGAAATAAAAAATAATTTGTAAGGAGAAATCAAATCTATTACCATAGCAACGAACTTCCATAAAGTTGGGCTTTGATGTTTAACTAAATGTGTTCAGTACAGATGCGGACCATGATGTAAGGTTTAAGATAAGTTCCTTCATTCATAAATCATTTTCCACACAGAGTAATTAATCATCAGATCAAAAGTACCTAAACCTGTTTTTTGTGTAGATTATGAAAATGTTACATTGTACATAACCTTTTTGTGTTAAAAAATTCAAACTTTCCTTGGTTTTAACAAACCGTACTCTGACATCAGGCATTCTGTTTAGACTTTGCATGCACAAAATATATTTATGTTCAGAACATGCAACATGTCAGACATTTTGATAGAACTTAAATTTAGAAGTTTTTGCATCCATCTCATTCAACTGGTGTAAAAAATAAACTTGTGAAATGAAGATAGAAAAGCTGCATTAATGTGTGGAAGAATAACAGATAAATAAAATTACCATATCATCTTTACATATCTTTATTCGTTTTCTAATAAGAGTAAAATCTGGCCACTTGGGAGCTCAGATTTCATTGTTTGTCTTTTGCTTCTATAAAATCCGAGCAGGCAGATGCACCGTGAAGGCATCACTCATCACTCTGTGGGAGGAAGCGGACTGCTGCGTTTTTTAGTTTTGCAGGAGGCAGCGCGTGCACACGGAGCTCCATCTACCCCGAGATGTTTCTACAAAAGCTGATGGTTTATGTATCTACAGCATGTATGTGCTGCTACATGCTGGGAACCAGCATCATGCTCTCCGTCCTAAAAGTTCTCTCTCCAAAACTCGCCAGGAGGCAAATTGTGAAAATAGGCGAAAGTCTCCAAATGACCCAGAATGACAAGTTTAAATACGAGGACTGGGGTCTGACGTTTACGTCCTTCGCGTTTATTAAGTCCGCGTCTCAGAGCATGTGGCTCTCGCTCGGACAGGAGGCCTTTGTTGGGGGAGAAGCTCCAGACTCACCTGTGGTCACCATGGACGGAGAGGAGACGAGCATCTGCAGCTTCCTCACAGGTGCGTTCAGGGGCAGAAAACGGCGGCGGTGCTTTAAATCAGCCTCTTCACGTTTCTGTGTTTCTGTAGGAAACAGGCCGCTGGTGTTGAGTTTTGGAAGCTGCACCTGACCCCCGTTTATCTTCAAACTCGACGAGTTCAAGCAGCTCGTCCGGGACTTCAGCGACGTGGCCGACTTCCTGGTGGTTTACATCGCTGAGGCTCATTCTACAGGTGAGTCTGGAGAGGCCCAGGTGGATGGAGTCAGCAGGAAATTCACTCAGATCAAGATGTTTAAAAATGATCGAATATAATGTATATGTGAGAACAACAAATGTAAAGGTATGTCATGTTCTTTTAACTTTCCAAACACTTTCATTTCAATGGGGAATTCATTTTTAATGCTGGTCATAATTAGAGGTAGACCAAATAATCGACTGTCCAATAATTAATCGATGGTAATCGGTTAGCATGCCCTTGCACAGTTGGCTTATTATTAAGCAAACACAAGGCTCACTAAAAATAAATAAATATACAGCCTATTTAGTTTCAAAATGTTCATCTCTATATTATGTATTTGCTAAATGTCCCAGTTCTGTTAAGTGTTTAAAAATGTTTAAGTTGAGCAATTATTTATAATTTTCAGGAAAGAAAACCACACAAATTCACTAATTTAAATCCAATTTCAGTCAACCTCTAGTCATAATTTTTTTAATTATAAAATGACTAGGATCAATCACTGCGCAGCATCATAAAATGTAGAACAAATCCTTAAATCACACATTTAATGCTTAAAATGATCAAAATGGGATTCTTGCACAAATTCAACAAATCAGAGGATATTATGTGATCTTCACCATATCATTCCAGAGAAATCAAGTGATCTGTTTTTGTTTCAGATGGTTGGGCCTTTTCCAACAACATCGACATCAATCAGCACCGGAGCCTGGAGGACCGGCTGGAGGCGGCTCAGATCCTGCTCCAGAATGAACCCCTGTGTCCCGTGGTCGTGGATGTGATGAGCAACGTTGCTGCTGAAAAGTACGGCGCCCAGCCTGAGAGGCTTTACGTGCTGCAGGCTAGGAAAGTCATCTATAAGGTAAGGTGTTTGCACTACCAACACTAACAAAAGCTGGCTTAATGGCACATATTGTAGTAGATGGTACAAGTGCAATGATTTCAGTTAAATTCTCAAATGTTGACATGATGCAGACAGTTTCATACTGATCTTAAATTTTATAGCTGCAATATGAATATATGAAGCTTCATGAACATTGAACATTGACATTGTGTATATTTCTCATCCTAATGTAGATTAATATTGGTAGCTATAATTATTATAAAAATTAACTCATAGAGTTCTGTAGTTTTGTATTATTATAAAACAAAGGCAATAATGTATAAACTAGGTTCTGTGTCCGTGTGTGTTGGATGTCTGTTTTTGTGTACATGTATTTTTTATTTGTGATTGTTGTGTAGAGAAATGTAAATATATTGTATGGCAGCATTTCTGACAGACTCCAGGAAGACTAGCTGTTTGATACAGCTAATGGAGATCTAAATAAATGAAATGAAATATGATGAAATATTCCTGCAAAAAAACTTATTTAGAGCCACAACTGTTACAGACCCTTTTGAAAAAGACCATTTAGAATTGTTTTTCTCTCTAGTGTAAATATTATTTACCATTCAACATTTGGTGTCATTTTTGAAAAATCACCATTTTTTTCTATTATAAAGGTTTTAAAAATAATTAGACAAAAACTTGCCAAAAAGAGTGTGTGTGTTTTTTTAGATGTTGATATTTAAAATTATGTAGAAAAACATAAATGGATTTAAAAGGATTACGGATCATTTTAAAGGTGCAATATGTAAGAAAGACATCCTGTGGTGAAATTTGGTTACTGCAGTCCATTTTTCTAAGCAAAAACATTACTGTCTCACTCCCCCTCCGTGAGTTTCATGGCTGTTGCCAAGTTAGAGATCAACACCAGAAGATTCTAGAAAGATAAGCAAAGATGAGTCATACACAGTAAGTTGATAAATAGATAAATACTAGAGGTGCCAGAAAAAAAATCAATTCACGTCCTAATCACGATTCTTATTTATAAAGATTCTAAATGAATTCATAAAAATTCTGAATTGATCCTGTCCGAAAACCTTTATGTAAACTGCCGTATTTCTGAGCGTCCCTGAATGCATCATCGCTGGAGTCGCTGCTAGCTGCGCTACTCTGTACGCTCCTATGCTGAAATATGACAGAGACTATTATCCTGCGTGTGTTCTATGGGTCAAGAAATAATTTCCATTATGTTTTATAATGATTAAATGGCGTTATCCTCCTAGCTCCCCCGTAATTCAAACCCTGCCATCTGCACCGTTTATAATTGAGCTTGTTAAGGCTAATTAGTACCTGGTAGTTCAATGATAAATGTTGCTGGTTTATGTGAATACATGCTACTTGATGTTATAAAACTTTGTACTTTTTATGTTGTATTCTCTTTATTTTTTATAATTCACCGTTGTTAGCATTGTTAGCTCAATGTTAGCCTCTAGCCTGCTTGACGCATAAAACAAAAGGATGCCGTGGCTTCTTAGGGGTACAAGAAATAACTTCTGGGTTGCTCCTGTTTACTGGCTTTAAAAACACAAGTTAGTTTTTTTTTTAAGCCAGAGTTATTAAGAGCCATTGCAAATGGTCCAAAGAGCCACTATTGGCTCCAGAGCTGCAGGTTGCAGACCCCTCCACTAGAAGATCCTGTTTTTTTCCAGGTCAAGTCTCTTTCAAGTTCCAGACAAAACCCTGAATCATTATCTTCATTTTTATTTCACACAGACTGTCTTTTGGGCTGTTAGAATATTTAGACAGGAGAATTCTCCCCATTGATTGCACTTGTAATGTAATTAACTTGAAGTTTTATATGGGTGTGGAGCTCTGATCACACGCAATCGCGTGAAAAGGAGCAGCGAAAAAGAGACATAACGGAGAAATTCTTGGCATGTATTCAGATTCATGATAGTCTGATGACGTGATAAAGACACGTCTGCAGACTCGTGTCTTTTTTTTCTCCCAGATTTCACAGATAACTCACTGAATGTGTTTTTTTATGGAACAGTTTACCTTTTTATTTCTTTCACATTTTCCCTCAGGGGTCGATGGGGCCTTGGGGCTACAGGCCACAGGAAGTGCGCTCTGTCTTGCAGAAGATCAAATAAGAAGGTTTTCAAAATGATCCTGAGGGGAGATTTTCTTTTGTAACTAACAGTTATTACTGGTAAAACTTAAATTTTTTATTGGACTATTAAATCAGAACACTTGCTGTCTCTACATGCACTTTTATAATACAACCACTGTATTAATCCCCTGAAATATGCACTAATGTTTCCCTCTGGCTCTTAGAAAACAACCCCTGAGCTTAAACTCCACCGCCTGTGCTTCGTAATGAAGGTTACAGATTAAACCTTTGGCTTCTGTAACCAGATGAATTGAAACACAGGAACCATCTTCTCAGAGTTTGTTTTTGAAGCTTAAATAGTTGTGCTTATTCTTTTTCCTGTCTGTATCATTTCAGTTTAAATGTTCTCAACTTTAAATGTATTCCATATCTACTCTTTTATGTATGGGTTTGGTTATTACATCTAAAATCAACAAGAGCACACTCACTGTAACTCACATAGAAATAAAAATGTTATTTGATTTAATTTGATCTCTGAAATAAAACAGTGATTTGACACAAAATGCATACAAAAATTTCAATTTCATATATGCTTTTAATTTGAAATCTACTGAAAGTGTGCACCATCATATATTAAACCCACCTGATAACACTCCAGCAATAAACCCTTGCATAATAGTCATGAATATGTGTGTCTGGTTTATTTTTTTACTCGACACAAGCAGTCAAATAGTTGAAAATGTTGTTTTGTTGGAAGCTAATTAAAAAAAGACAGTTAAGATCTACAGAATTGCCCTCAGAGCAACAGGAGCTGCTGTCTGATTGCTGTGATTCTGCAGTTTCCTCAAACCGTTAAAACAAAATAAAACTGTTTCAGAACCACAGGGGTCTTTGTTATTGCATCCTGGTTCTTTATTGGAATGCTTTTAGTGCTCTGATGTTTGATTCTTAGTGGAATCTGTTTTGTGGATGTGTCTGGAGCTGGTAAAAGGTGAGGGTTGTGCAGCTCCAACCGCTGCACAAACAAAGGTTTGAGTTGCGGGGCGCTTCGCCCAGACAGTTATGTAAGTTAATACTTAACTGTTTTATCTGCAGATTAAACCTGGTGTCCTTATTGTTACGTAACTAGTGTTTGTTTTATCAAGGAGTATGCTGTGTCTGTGATGGGCCTAATCGATGAATAAGCACCAAAACAGATTGCTGCAATAAGAACAGATGGACCAGTGTTAAAAAAAAACATGAACTCTAAATGATCCAGTGACAGATAAAAAAAAAAAACTGGATTAAAATAGTTTATGTCAGCCACATGGAAGTGGCAGAGGCTGTTTTGGTGCTCCTACATTCAGCTCCTGCTCAGCCAGGCTACTTCCTGTAGAGATGAGCCATCAGCAGCTCAGCCTGGGTTCCTTTTGTCTGGACAGGAACCAGAACAAAGCCAGATCCCTCCAGCTGTACGTTCATGATTCATATCAGAGTCCTAACAGGTGAAACTGGAAGCGTTGCCAGTTAATAAATATTTAAATCTCTGCAAAACATGAAGAGTCCCCTCACGTCCACCAGAGGGCAATGTGACGTCATGGATTAGGCTGCATAAAACATGGAGGTGTTTTGTGTTTTGACAGCTCAGATTTTAAGAAATTTGCATTTAAAATAAAACAATTCAAATCTGTTTTTATAGTGAAACAAGGATGGAAATGAGGTCAAATAGGATGGATTGATTCCTTAAGGCATCTGTTGGTGTTTTGCCTAAAACAGCAGCTCCTGCCATGTACGGCCCCCTCAGGAACCTGAGTTTGACACAAGGATGTAGCGTAGCGTGCAACAACACTCAGATGTGACTGTTATTCGGTTTGCTGTACTCAGGTCTGAATGCAAATGCCAACAACTGGCCAGATTAATTAGCTAATAAATAAATGAGTTTAACTTTACACCAGACTCTGTCCACTCAAGGGTCAAAACTCTCACAACCCTACAAAAAACACCCATAAAAAGATTCTGACTAAATATTTAGATTAACTTCGTCACAACCATTTGGATTAGACCCCAAGATCTGAGCCAAATAGTTTATTTATGGTTAGTGATCTTCTTTATGGTTGTTGTTTTAAGATAACTAGACCTAATCTGACTCTGACAGTCTCGGGAAATTATAAAAATCAGCAAGAAACCACACGAGATAGGATCAGAGCAAACATTTTTTAGTTTCTGACCTCAAAAAATGAAAAACTCTCCAAGCTTCTCCAGTCAAGATTCTTTGTTTTGATTGAATATAGTAAAAGTGAACTGTGAGTAACTATGACCATTTCAGACAACAGAGAAGGTTACCATCAGAGGATTAGAGGCTAACAATGTTACCTAAAAATTATTAGATCATTAGAACATTTTCTTTTTAGTTGTGAGGTTACCAAGAATGCCTTTTCTCCATATATTCACAAAAACACATATGTGATCCTGTATTAATCAATGTCCCATTTAATAACAGAAACTATGAATCATTCAACCTTTCTCACCACAAAGCCGGCAGAACTTGTGAGGAGAGTTTTCTCCATCACAGAAGCTCCAGGAGTTCATAATGACCCATTATCAATGACCCAGTTAAAGGCCCAGCTGGTACTCGTGTTTGTTTACCTGTGGTGCTGCTAGTGTTTGTAGTGTTTCATTACATATGGCCTATACCAGTGGTTCCCAATTGGGGTCTGTGACCCCCATAAGATTACAGGGGGTCCCCCAAAATAGTCAGAGCTGAGGTTACCAAGATTATACTGTATTTGTAAAACTTAAACTCAAAATTTGCCAATAACACAGCCAATGAAAACTCTGTATACCTTGTATGTCTGTATAAAGACTGTAATTAAACACTTTGTTTATGCAGGTAGGGGTTGGGGGTCCTCAAGGAAAAAAGGTTTGGGACCACTGATCTAAAGATGATGGAGCACTGTCCTGCAGAAAAAACAATCACAATCTGACTAAAATATAAATAACCTACACTCGTAAAGTGCTTTTCAGAGTCAGAGGACTCCAAAGCGCTTTACACTACAGTGACTCACTCACCCATTCACACTGAAGGCGATGAACTACATTGTAGCTACAGCTGCTCTGGGGTGCACTGACAGAGGCAAGGCTGCCGTACACACCACCACCAGCAGGCAAGGAGGGTGAAGTGTCTTGCCCAAGGACACAACAGCAGAGTTCCCTGGAGGGAGCCAGGATCAACCCACTCTACCACTGGATGCCTAACATGCTCCTTTTCTTCCTGAAGTGTTCTCTAAAAATTGCCAGGATGTAGTTAAGTCACTTTTAACACAAAAAGCTCCCGTGAGCTCATATTAACACCAGCCCATACCAGAACCCCGCCTCCATGCTGGTATCTGAGTGGAGCGTACCAGTTCAGTGGTGGTTAGGTTTGAGCCCCCATGAACACTTCTGGACACTCTGGTAGCTTCATGTTTGATTCTTCTCACATCTTTAACTGTTAATTAGCATCTTTTTATTTTTTCCTCATCGGTTTCTTATGACCCTGTTAAAACAGATAAAAACCAACCTCATATACATCACCTGATGTGCTTAAATCCAATAAAACATAAGTTTATACCGTTGGAATACATGAACAAAAATGATGACATGATCAAAATATTCTTTCCTGATAATCGTGTACTTGGTGTAAAATCAGCTGAAATCATAATTAGTTGTAATAATAAAAAAAACAGCCCACACAATTATAAGTTATTGTAAAATTATATTAACAAGCAATCTTTCCTCAATTTGAAATAAAAAAATATCAGCAAATAAAGGCAACATAGGACAGATGTGTATAATGCATCATGTTCACAGGTAAAATAATGAAACATAAAACTTCTCATCACATTTACAAGACTGATGCTAAGTTTATAATGATGCCTACTAGAATCGGTTTAGAAAGCTTTGACTATCTGAATAACTTGGGCAATATACGTAGTCAAAGTTTGTATCAAAATATCAAAAAAATGAAACAAAATAAAGGGGGGGGGGGGGTTCAGGGTCAAGGAGACGACCGGTAACACGGGGGGGACGCAAGAACACCTGTAGGCTGAAAGAGGCGACTCGTCCGCCGCCGTTTTCATGGTAACTCAACCAAAACGGACAGAACGGCGATGAGGAGCACAGCGTGTTTAAGCACAGGCAGGTAAGGAGATACACACCACATCTTAAAGCAGGTGTTCACATAGAGAAGAGCAGCACTAGGTAGTATGTTGTACACAGATTCTCAGCACTCATGCACTCACGTCTTACACCAAAAGTCTGGCAGTCCAGCCGTTCGCCCTGAAACGGCTCCGAGTGCAGACCGGATCAAACAGGATCAGACAGTTTAACAAACAAATGAGTGCTTAAATGTTGCGAAAGGTCGTCACAATAAAAGCATGATTTCTTTTAACATTTCCCCCATTAAAAATCTCAAACTAGAGGGAAGGGCCTGGGAAGAATGATATATATTAACCACAAAAGTGGCTGCTGAGTTAAAAGGCAAATTCTGAGTCAAAATGACAACTTGAGACAGAATGCATGGCAACGAAATAAAAAAATAAAGATAAGACAAAGACTTTCCAAGCACACAATGCATATGCACACTCTCCAGTGTTTAAATGACAAAAGCCGATATTTCCTGCACATCTTGCACCACAAAGCGATCATTAAAATGTACAAGAGGTAAACGTCAACCTTTTTCTTCCCTGTTCGCTCGGGAGGTTGATGGGACTCAAGAGAAACGGGGGTGGGGGAGGGGACGGGACTTCGGCAAAGAACGTAAAACGTGTCATAAATGCATCTCAGTAGCTGGTTTTGTCACATGTGGGGTTGTAATAAATGGAGTAATTGTCCTTCATTTTGAGTAAGGAGCAGTAGTCGCCAGACGCGTCGATTTCTCTCCAATCAGCATTCTGGCGTTAGCGTGGAACCAAAATGGCGCCTGTCCCTGATTTGGCGCTTACCTGGTGTTTTTTTTTTTTTTGGCCATGTTCTGTTGTGAGTTCAGATCCTTGGAATGATGGCAAATAATGCTGGGTAGGGGGTGGAGGAGAGGGGAGGTGAGAGAGGGGGGTGGTCACACACTCATCGTCATGGTTGGAGAGTACTGTGGAAGCAAAAGAGAAGGACAAGATGAAAAACAGCCGTGGACGTTTTCTCTGGATCACACCGTTCTCTTTAACTCTCTGGTAGTGGAGGGAAGCAGAACGCACATTCTCACTCTGGAAGGAGTGGAGGAAGTTTCCACTCAGCTCCCCGTCATCCCGCGGGGTCCCGGGAGGATTGCTAATGCCACTTAAATTGTTTGGAGAGTTCTAGAAAGAAAAAAAAAACAGCGGTTTCTTCACATTTCACTTCAACTACAACAAAACTGTAAAAGTTTAGTCATGTTAGCTACCTTGTTCATCCCATCCATGTCACCAGAACCTGACACAGTTTAGAAAAACAATTAAAAGAAAATATTTTACATAAAAAAGTTATGCAGTAGATGTTTCTAAAATGAAACTTTTAGAGAACCACAGACTTGACTATTAATGTAAACCAAGCTTTCTGTGTTGTGCTGCTGTAGTGATGTTGTTACCTAGTGATCCATTCATGTGGTGTGGTTCCATCCCAGCCATAGCTCCCAGTGGCCCGTCAGAGCCGGGGCCCATAGAGAACTGGAGAGGTTTGAAAAAAGTGACATTGGTTTAATTAGCCACTGGTTTTAGATCATATTAAAATGTAACCTGACCCGCTGCTCCATGTCCATCTCACTGCAGGGTTCTGAAAAATGGCTGAATGGGTCATTTGGAGGATTGTCAGTTTAAGCACAGCAGAGGGAACTAGAGAGGCAAAACTCCGACCAACAGCCACAGAGGGTGTTTTTTTTTTTAAAAGGTGGATTTGTTTTTAACCAGCTTCCCCTGAAATAGATGGCAGCCTGGTTCTGGCAGATGTAGGGCTCATATCTGGACCTCTGTGTTCTAAAATAAAGACTATTAATTACAATTGTACTGCAAAAACTGAAAATGCTACGCACAAAGTTAAAAAAATAAGTGACAAACTCATGTGAAGTCTGTATTAACAGAGCCAAAGATGAGGTCAAAGGCCAGGAGGAAGTAGACAAACTAACGTTTAATGTTCTTCGTTTCAAACATAGTGTTCTTAAGTTGGAGTGGTTCCAAATTGGCAGCACAGGTTAAAGGCTGGTTTCTAACACTAGCTGGTGTTTTGCATCCTTCTCACCTCAAACTACTTCTTATAGACATTTGACCAAAAAAAGTTTATATTAACTTAAAAAATACAGCTTAAAAATTATTACAAAATAATTGTGTTCTCATTTTCCTTAAAAACAAAACAAAAACATTCTAAATAAATAAGTAGATCCCCGAAATTTAATTAGAAACAGTGTGGTTCTGGCATTAAAAGATTTTAGGTTTGATTTGTGCTGCAAACCTTTATCTTTGGTCTGATCTTTTCCCTTCAGAGTGTGTTACTGTAACAGTAGCCTATAGTATCAAATAACCCGACAACAGAATCCAGTATTACTAGTGCATTTGCTTTGCTTCAATTATTAATCTATTTTATGTGCTCCCACATGAATCGTGCAGCCCTGGTAGACGGCATGCGTGCTTCAGACGGAGCAGAAATGCTTGTGCTGTATCTCTGAAACGACTCTAATAAATGCTATTCTGTCTGTGAACTCTGTTCAAAAAAAGAGGATTTATTAAAACACGGAGCCATAGGGGAAACGTTTCAGGACTCACATTATTTCGGTTGCCGGGTCCAGTGTTGATCATAGTGTACAAGTTGTCACCAGAGTTGTTTGAGTCTGAAAAAATACAATAAAATAGTAATTGTGCATGTAGTTGGTGCAGAAATCAAATATATTTGAAAATCTGGTGTTTTAAAATGCATCTCTGGAAGATCTCACCTGCAGGGCTGGGCATGATGGGAGTTCCTGGAGGACCTCCGCCCCCAGATGCCCCCTTCAGAGGAGCAATCAGAAAATACAGACATATTTATTATTATACTAGCACAATTTCTGTAGGATGTGCAAGAATTCATGCTGTGCTCTCACCCCGTATGCACCAGGAGAGGGTGATGAGTAAGGCATCTGAAACCAAACACACAAACATTACAGACCGAGAGAGAGAGCACCCCTCTCTCTACACATCCAACTGTCATCATTTATCATTTGATCATCCTAATACCATTACAGCTGGCTGTCCAACTGTCTGTGGAAACCATGACACATTACACCACAATTACATCCCAGACTAGAACCTCCAGAGCTCCGAGAAGAGGGCTGAAAGAAATCTGAATCTTCATTTCTCTGACTGGTGTGTTTGTGTGCATTCAGTACTCACAGGGTTGGCGTTGTTGGGGTTGGGCCATGGTCGGCCTGTTCCCGGGCCCCTAAACAGTAAAAAAGTTAGTTTCTTCACTCAAGGTGAAAATTCTGTGACAATATTAGCAGATAAGGAGCTCACATGTTCACTCCTGGCATACCAGGACCCATGGTGTTGTGTGGGGGCCTCATGCCACCACCGAAGTTCTGGGGAGACAAAAATCTGGTTTCAGAATTTCTTTGTAATGAATTTTATTTAAACATCAGCTTAATAAATGCTCTACTTTGGTTAAATGTTTGATTTCAATACTGCTCAGTGCACAAAATAGAGATTTGGTTAAATTCAGTGTTCAAAGACTGATTCAGGTTTAGAAAAGTTGCGCATCAACTGTTATTAGTGTGACATTTTAGTGTGCAAACAAGGCAGGAAACTTTTAGATATCGGAAATCGGGCCCCTAAAAAATCAGCTGCACATATCGGCCATTGGTGTCAGCAACAGAAGAACCCACACGGGTTGATATCTACACCGTACCTGAGGGCCAGGCCCAATGGGCCCCATGCTTCGAGGGCCACCCATCCTCTGCATTGGCCCCAAGTTAGGATGACCTGAAAGAATAAAAACAAGAAAGTGTAAACAAAGAAACAAGAGGAATGAACCAAAAATGCAGAATATAGCTTTTAAAAACCATCAGCACCTTGTGGTCGTGTAGGGTCCATGTTGGGCAACATGGGATGAGGACCTGGTCCTCCGCCTGGTGGCTAGAAGGAAATAGAAACCCAACAAAAGTATGAACAACCTCCCCAGACCAGCATGTTAGGCGTGTTTCCACGGTCGAAACTACAGGGTAAATTTCAAGGCCATTTTCAGGAACCTTCAGAGTACCTGATCAGGGGTAGATACTCAAAATGATTACATTTGGTTACCTCACTCTGATTGGTTGTAACTCAGTAGGAACTGACATCAGCAGATGTCGTCCTAACCAACTGGCACTAGTAAAATTAGAAGAGTTGCTTGTAAAGCAGAAGAAAATAAGCACAGATCGCGCTGCTTTGAAACCACCATTAATAAACTCCCAACACCAGAAAACACAGCGAAATTCCCCCACGACATAATTCACAAATGTCTCAGAGCGCCGAAAAAAACAGAGCTTCTTCTAGTCATTGAATGCCACATTTTACATCACGCAGCTGCTCTTGTCCTCTGAATGGATTAAATTGTGCTGGAATTCGACAGAATAAAACTTTTAATGTTATTAATGGGATGCTTTTTGGTGCTGATGTGTGACGTCACTCACTGCCAAAGCAGTTGCAATATGCTGACCTCTGTGCAAAGTCCAGAAAGGACTGAATTTGAACGGAAACACAACAGCTGAGAGGACCAGGCCATCGAATCTCCCGGTCAGTTTCCCTCTCCCAGAATTTACCCTGAAGTTCCGACAATGAAAACACGTCTATTGTTGCAGGTTAGGTGTTTTTATCCATTCTGAGGTGGCTGTTTCTGGCTCTAGTCCATCAAAAACCAATAATGTTGGAACCAGTTTATCTAGTTGAAAGCAAAGCAGCTGGATGTCAAACACAGAACCGGTTCCAGAGTACTGACTGTGTTCTAAGCTCGTAGAAAAACTTCAATGAATGTTCCGTGTGTGTGTGTGTGTGTGTGTGTGTGAGCTCCTTACCTGGCTGGCCATCCTCATGGGGGGGCCTCTTGGGCCTCCAGCGAAGCGAGGCGACATGAAGGACTACAACACAAACACAGTTGCTTCTTCAAACTTCAAGCACACATTTTCTAAAACATTCTGATGTTCTAGTTTCAAATTTGAAGTTGTGTGAACATTTAAAGCAACATAAGCCTTAGAAGCTCAGAGGAATGCCAAAGCATGAAGCATCAGAAACAGCATCCCTAAGTTATTGCTGACAGTAAACCACAGAAGAAGAAAAAGACGAGAAAAAATGGAAGGATAGGCAGCATTACCTGACTGTGAGGTCCCATCATACTGTTAGGGGGAGGAGGCTGAGGGTGAGGAGAGCCCTGGGGACCAGGAGGACCCTGCGGCATCACACGGAATGATGAGGCGAGGGGGTGGAAAAGGGACAGGGAGGAGGAGATAAAAGAGGAAAACGAGGGAGCAAGAAGAAGCAGGGAGAGAAGCAGGGTTACTACAGGGCAGAGGACAGTCAGAGTGCAAGATCCAAAGTGTGGTGCTAAAATAAAATAATAAATAAAACACGATGCCCGTTTTCATGTATCCGACTGCCAAAGTGAGACTGAGCAGAGAGGAACAAGCAAATCACAGCCTTGGATGAGAGAAAAGAGACAGAGATGGAGAGGATGTGAGCTCTTCTGCCTGTCAGTCAAGACATCAAGAAGCCTGCTGCATGCAGCCTGTTATCAGAGCTAATTTCCTTCAATTAACAGCATCAATTAAGCTCTATGCAATTAGCTTTATAACAACACTAAACACTGGCAATAATGCTGCTGATCTGACAAAGTGAGGGGTCTAATTGAGTCGCCTCCTTTGCTTTTTGCTACGGATACTAGGAGTGTGTGTGTGTGTGTATGTGTGTGTGTCTCCTCATACATAGATGTCAAATGTCTGCTGGCATTAGCATGTTGAAATTATTCATTTATTTATTTTTATTTATTTATTTTATTTAACTTATATTTTTTCCCAGGAGGATAAACTGCTTGAGATGTGGCATCTCGTTTTCAAGCAGGTCCTCCTACCATACAACAAGTAAAAAATAAGATGGCAAAGTCATTTAACCATTACAAATTTAAGATTAAAAATAAAAATAAAATAAAAAAAACACTTGCTGTGACAACCCCATGTATCTTTAGGCATACTTGTAACAACGTATATCCAAATATCAAAATACATATACAAATCCATTTGCAATAAGAGTTTGGCACTAGAAAAACAACATAAATTGGGTACAGACACGATATTAAACAGAAAAAGCAAAACAATTACAAGTTGGCATCACATGCTCATAAATGGAATTACAAAATGAACGAAAAGATTAAATAGATCTTAAGTTAGCAGGTAATGTATTCCAATCCTGAGGCGCTTTAACACAGAAGGCATATCTCCCAACTTCTTTTTTAAACCGAGGAATAACAAATGAGGGCTGCTCCGTAAAACGGGTAAAATACCAAGAGTTAATGGGTACCAACAAGACTTTCAAATAAAATGGAAAATCAAAATGAATACATTTAAAAATGAATAACAACCAATGATATTGTCGTCTTGCTTTCAAGGTCATCCAAGAAAGTTGTTCATACATGTAGCAGTGGTGAGTTCTAAAGGACACCTCAAAACAAAACGACATAGGCTATTGTAAATAACATCAAGAGAGTGAAGGCTAGCAACCGAGGAGTTCTGATATAGTATATCTGCATAATCTAAAATTGGAAGCAGAAACTGAGTTACAATACGCTTGCGGACTGTCAGTTCAAAACGATTGATAGATGTATATAATGTTCTTAAGCACGTGTAACCTTGTGACAAATCGTTTGAATATGATATCTGAAGGATACCAAACACCTAAATATTTTATTTTATCAGATGTAGATACAGGAGAGGAATCAATCAAATGTAGATTGAGAGTCCCATCAACACCAGAGTTAATAGCACTTCTACTAAAAAGCATGGAGTAGGTTTTGTATTATTTTAAATAAGTTTATTTTGGGCTAACCAGTGCTGCACTTTGTTAAAATTAGACTGAAGTGTTTCCTGAATTTCTTGTTTACTGGACTTAGAGCAGTATAAGACTGTATCATCAGCATACAGAACAAGAAGTACAAGACAATGGCAAGTCATTAATAAAAATAGAAAATAATAACGGCCCCAATGAAGAGCCTTGCGGAACACCTCTAAAGATGCCTCTTGGATTTGATTCAAACCTATTAAAAGAGACAAATTGCGAGCGATGATGAAGAAAAGAATAAAACCACAATAAAGACAACCTTGAAAGGCCAATGGCATACAATTTTTCTAAAAGCAAATAATGGTCAACTAACCCAAAAGCTTTGGTTAAATCAAGAAAGATAGCCCCTCCAATTAAATTATTATCAAAACCCGAGTAAATATCATTGGTAAATTTAAGCAAGGCAGTTGTAGAGAAATGTTTTCTAAATCCTGATTGGCATTAGGATAATAGATTATTAGTGTCCAAATAATTTGATAATTGGTTAAATACCAATTTTTCAAATACTTTTACCACTGTGTTAACTATCGCAATAGGTCTGTAATTGTTAAGTTCAGAAGTATCATTCCCTTTATGCAGTGGAATGATCTTAGTACATTTCCAGTCATGAGTCCCATCACCAATTTGGCTTCTAGCTCAAGAAAAACATTTGGACTTGTGAATAATTTGCTCCAGTGGCAGAAGAGCAACGGTTAGCTCCACACAGGTGTCTGCTGGGAGTTTATCTTCATGACATATTGATCTACAGTAGGTGCTGCACCTTTCGATTTCTCCATTAGGGAAAATGGCCAGACCACGCCTGCCTGTTTACAGTGCAGGAGGGGTCTGGACAGACAACACGCACGCAGCAGAAAAACTGACTCCAACACAGAACTCTAAAACTAGGGTTGCCAGTAGTTACACAGAGATTTTTTTTAGATTTTATGTCAGATCAAGTTTTCTGGGGGAAACCCTGACCTTCCCAACAGTAGTACTGATTATTATTGTAACTAATGATGGACTTACTTGGAAAAATCCGGGTGGCATGGGTCCTCCTGGCATTCCCTCACCGGGGGGCATCCCTCCCATCACAGGGCTGGGGGCCGCTGCTGCACTCTGAAAGCAAAAGATGAGCATGATGATGCTTCCTGCCCTTTTTAACGTCAGTAATTGTTGCCTCGCTGCATGTGTGCTGCTTCCGTGACCTGTGTTCAGACCTGTGAATAAAACCCAACGCACTTCCTGTTTAAGCACCATTTAACCAACTGACCTGTTGTCATCTGCCATCTCAGTAAGGTATTAATGGGGTCTTTATTGAGGTCTGAGCTCTGCCGATTGGGATCCAGAACGATCAGATAAGTATCAGAGGGATGCACTGAGTCAGTGGCTCCAAAGTGGTGCTGCACAGCAGGAGCGAGCTGGGCCTATTTCCTGCTCAAACCGCAGCCCTAATTCACTAATGTGCCATTTGCTTCGGTCACACGCTCCTAATTGACTGAGTTTTTCTTCCCTGCAGCTGAAGCAATCTGAGATGAGCTAATGTCTTCAGAGCTGTGGGGTTCAGCTTCCAGAGAACAGCCACAGAAATAGAGACGTGCCCCCGGTACAATTTGTTAATGCTCGCTCATATTGTAGAGTAGATAAAGGCGAGCAGGCAATAATCACTACAAGACTGGGTGTATCAGCATCCACACTCCCGTGCAACTCTGCAGTCCCACAGACATCACTGGTCAATAGCCAACACTCTCCCTTTTATTGACTGCACCTTTCCTAATTATATCTGCTCCGGCCGCCAATGCAGGGCCACTGAGAAATGCCTCAGAGGGGAGAGAAGTGAGGCAGCAGGGGAAAGGCTCAGCAGGCCCAGGACACAGGCAACACAAACACTTCCTCGTTAAAGGGCGGGGCCACGAAACAGTGAAGAAAATTCAACCGAGACCGAGAAATCAAGTCTGCCTAGTAGCTTCTATTATCGTAAAAATTAATTTTTTTCTAAACCTTCTGCAGCATAGCTTCATCTTTCAAGGCCTGGAATTAGAAATAGTGAAATTTACAAGAATTTAAAACACACAACTTATTTAAAAATGTGTTAAATGACTGAAAATTTTAAAATATATCAACAAATAAGGCTCTAGTAGTGAGGGTGCTCATTTCTCCCACTCACTACACTGGACATAAACAATAACAAAACATTAAACCCCCCAACAGAGCCCCCCAAGCTGTGCCTAATCCTCTTCAGGTGAGCATGGGACATAACCTCAGAGATCCAATGACCACATACTGGCAGGTGAGAGTCCTTCCACCTGGACAATACACTGTAAGTCTTTTAGCCAGTAAACAACATAAAGCAATAAAACTTAGCTGCAATTTGTCCAAGGGAACATCAACTGCGGCCACCCCAAACAGAGCGGTCATGGCATCTGGGCAAACCCTGGAGAGTGCATCAGAGATAAACTCCCAATATCCCTGCAGATTCGGGCATGTCCAGAACATATGAAAAAGTGTAGCAGGTGACCGTCTGCAATGCTCACAAGTTGGGTCCAGGTCTGACAACGCAGACGGAGCACCACCTTGAACTGGACCACACTGCGCCTTACACAAATCGAAGATTTGTGAATGTTCTTTAGAGCCTTGGAGGTACAGCGGGTTGTCCAAGCGGAGGGTTGTAGGATCGATCCCAGCTCCTGGCCCAGAATCCTGCTGTTGTGTCCTTAGGCAAGACACTTAACCCTCCTTGCCTGCTGGAGGTGGTGGGAGGGACTGGTGGCGCCTGTGCTCGGCAGCCTGGTCTCCATCAGTGCTCTCAAGGGCAGCTGTGGCTACAATGTAGCTCATCACCACCAGCGTATGAATGTGTGTGTGAATGAATGAATGACTGTAAAGCACCATGGCATCCTCAGACTCTGAAAGGTGCTATACACATGCGGGTCATGTATCATTTACTTGTTTTATCTGTATGACGTTACTGGTTTCCAGAGGTCGACCGAAGTTGGTTTTTCTATTGCCGATATGCTGATTTTTATGGCTGATATCTAGACATGTTCCACCTTATTTTCATGCTTAAATGTCACTAATTACATCAGTTGATGCATAAATTTTCTGAAGCTGAATTAGTTTTTGAACTCTGAATTCATCTAACTGTTAAATCTTAACTTTGTGCACTTCTCAGTTTTAAAGTCAGACACCTAAATAAAGTTGATTTAGAGTATTTTTATGCAGATGTTATTAGTGAACGTAAAAATACATTTAAATTATATTCTGCAACAGCACCGGGCTGCCCGGGGATGTGCCTGACTTCGGCTTTACTATGGACAAATATCGGCCCAATATATCGACCGGCCAATATATCAGTCTACCCCTACTGGTTTCCATAGTAAAATCCCTGAACAGAGACTTCTGCATCACTCAGAGACACATTCTTCTGATTTACACCACAATTATAAAAACCTTTAATATATTTTAAACAGTTTCTCCTAAATCAAACATATTTTACATCAGATATATCAATAACTGCCTTTCTGACCTCATGTTAAACTCAGGACCAAACATGAAGCACAAACACGACTGAACAACTTGCTACGCCGTGAACATGCATGAGGACTTTTGCACATATGACACAGCCAGCTCAGTGGCCTAGTGGTATGAGTGTTCGCCCTGAGACTGGGAGATCGTGGGTTCAAATCCACGGTCGGGTCACACCAAAGAATTTAAAAATGGGACCCAATGCCTCCCTGCTTGACACTCAGCAGGGGTTGGACTGGGGGGTTAAACCAACACTTCCCGAGCACAGCCGTGTCTGCAGCTTACCACCACCCCAGGGGATGGGTCAAATGCGGAGATGTAATTTCACACACACACACCAGTGTGACAACTAATGCAACTTTAACTAACTTTTTACACAACCAGTTTTTTGAAGGTTGAACTGCCCAGACTGGTCACCGGGCAGAAGGATGATATCAGGACTACATGACAAAGAGTCCTGCAGCAGATGGTTCACCTGACCTTTGCGGACTGCCAGGTATACACACAAAACCAATTAGGTCACTAATAAAGGTAACAATAGGTTTGGGAAAGCTACATCTCAATAATTTGACGAAGAAAATGACAAACATTCTTACAAATATAAAACAAACAAGGCATGGTGTTACCAGATTCCAAGTTTTAAACATCTCAGTATCTGACGACCTTCCCATATTTGTTGACACTGTTGAAAACCAAATGACTGCTATCCAAGATCCTGATTATTCAGTCAATTAAAAACTATTAGTCTAAGTGATTAAAAAAAAGTTTTCCTATAAAGCAGCCCGCAGCTCAAATTGACAAGGCTAAAGTCTACACAAGCCACCAGTGACTGCATCACCATCACAAAGGCCATTTTGGTTTGGAGTCGCCGACCGTAAACACACTTAATTAGTAAAACTAAGTGCACAAAGCCAAATGCATCCTTTACACTGAATGTTGTGCAAAAACTGCTCATATTTCACCCTCACATCCTTAGCTTGTAGCACTTGTAAAGAGCCGTGTCAGCATAAACCCTTGTCAAGCGCAATTGTGCTTTTTAAAAATGTCTCCTTCATAGTAAGAACGACTTTGAGAGCATGAAGAGAGCTGGACCAGAAGCCGGGTTGATAAAGTTGGAGCTTATCAATATTACAGTCTTTAATAATTCAACCCTGATGCAGGTCAGTACACATTCCTACTTACTCTACAGTTTGTTGACAGCTCAATAAGCATGCAGCTCCACAAGGAGACTGGAAAATAAGAATTAAGCTCTTACTATTCTTCTTGATAAATCTGACATTGTTCTTTGAAAAGTTGGTAAAATATTCAGGTCAAAGTTCTCTGGGATCAGATGGTGTTGTGCCCAGAAAAGTGCCCTGCCAAGGTAAAGTCGTTGACACAAAGGAGTGTTTTTATGAAAGCCAGGCACTGTTTTTTAATGGCAAAAATGTGTTGCTCTAGTTCATAGTTTACTCAAAGTAACGGTCATGTCAAGCTAATAAACCCTTAGAAATAAAGTATTCTTAACAAAAAGCTCTGAGTGATAAAACCATGCATTATTGTCTTTATGCGAGTCAAATGTAACAGGTATGAAAAGATAATCACACCAGTTTCAATAGCACCTAACAGTTCTCTGTAAACATCACATGAACTGTTAGCTTAGAAATCTAGACAAACCGTAGCAAAGGGTTTGGCTCTGCAGGTCAGTCTAGCTACGCTTCATTGTAGCCTCAGAAGGTCTACCATTGGCTCGGCTAACTTCAGGCCAGGCCAATCCCAGCGCTCTATGTTTGTAGAGAGACGCTGGGTGGGTTTAGCACCATTACAGCAGAGCTGCAACGAAGAAAACCTACAGAGATGGCGGCAGCTCAGAAACAGCGCTCATTTGAAACGGCTTTAGCATCAAGTTACATTTAGACACGGGCTTTTCCTTGAGACATCAGCAGATGGAGGTACTTCTTCAGTGGTGTATGGTAAAATATTTTACATTGTTCATTGTTCTGGTTGGTCCTAGCGCTGTCTATTAGCATTTGACAGACAACTGTAGATTCCACCCCACGACTGAGCTCTGTCTATCAGTGCGTTTACATGGGCAGTATCAACATCTAAGTCGATCCTGGTCGAACTTATGATAATAAGCTGCGAGTCTTTATCCTCGTTTACATGGGCTTTAGAAAACCGACCTCTCAAATGAAGTTTGTTCCATTCCGGTACAGTAGGTGGCGACATGCCCCCTTTCATGTCGGGCATTGGTCCGGTTAGCTTGTAGCAACACAACTTGTAAACAAACGCTGGCGGGAGTAAATGAGACGGAATTGAAACAGGATATGCACCTTGGATGAAAGAATGGACAACAACAATGCTGCAGCACAGCTTATTGGTACGTACTGCGCTGTAAGATGTTGTTACGCGTGTTACGTTGTGGAAGCGATATTATCAGACGAGCGCTACTGCGGCCGCGTCACTTCCGGAACGCGAGCGTCTAGTCAGTTCAGCTCGGCTGACCTGTTTACATGCAGAAGGAAGTCAGATAACTACCGCATTATCTGGGTGCTTCAGCCCGATTAGAAGAAATTCACTTTCAGCCAGACTAACGCGTTTACATGCATTTAAGAAAAACGATGTTAGTATTTTTAGGGCAAAAGTTCGGTTTTCTGATGTGCATGTAAACGTGGCCAGACTATATATTCACATATATGAGCTAGCTTGCCAGGCTAGTAAAGGGCTGCTTTTATAATAGAACATGAAATTTGGTATGTTTTGTCCCTCTATCCTTAAGCAGCCTGTTCCTGGATCAAGGCCTGCAAAAATAATACAAAATAAAACGGTATTGTATTTAAGGCACCTATTAAAAATAATGAAACAACGCCACTCTTGCAGAACAGAAACAGCCACCCAGACTAAAACACTATGTGCAGGATGAGTTCCAGGCATGCTACGTTAGATGTTTATCATGTCCATCTAAAGCCCACAGCTGTGCTGACTGTCCTGTCCCAAGCAACCCAAATGCTTTTGGTTAAAATGAGTCTTGCCTCTCCAGACTCTGGAAAGGGGCAGATGTCTTAGCCTGGCCTGGGGCTACAGGTCTCTTGTCTGGGGCCTTTCTTACAACTACCCAGGGGACCATCCATAACACCGAGTCCCCTCCCCCAATCATGATTCAGCACATGTACATGTGTGTACTTAAAAGCACACAAGCAATCCCAGCCAACAAACCATTGGATCACTGAAGGAGGTTACAAAAGGGCAGAGTGGCGGCGGATGTGCTTGCAAAAACAAAGGGGGTGTGTGGGTTAGAAAGACTAGGGGGGAGGATGAATATAAAAGAGCATGGGGATGACCACGAGGCTGGCTGGAGTAACTGGTACAAAGCAAAGGCGCAGACAGAGACTAATAAATGTTAAATGTATGAGTGGATGAAGGAGAAATGAAGTAGGTGTTTGTGGCACAGAAAAGACCACCCAGCTGTCGATTCCTTAGCTCTCAACAGCCTCACTTCTTCCACTGGAACCAAGGCTCAAACGAAACCAGCTCGTATGTTTAACTTGTAAATGTTTAACCATCAATCAACATCATAAAACCCAGTCTTGATCTCCTTCTTCCTCTCTGGTTACTTCTAGCAGGTCCTCTCCACTTCTCATCTCCCTCTGTTCTTCCTCCCCAACCCCCTCCTCGTTCTAATTCCCTCAGCTCCTCCTGGATGCTGGGCATATGCCACAATGCCACTCCCTCTTCCTTTTTCCAATCTGCCCTCAGCTCGGTGACAGCCATCAATCAGCCGCTGCGCCATGGCGACGGGAGCCCTCGGGGAGCGTTCGACAGGCCCAGCGTGAATATGCCGGGGCTTTACGAGCACTGCCGGCTAACAGAGCAGCACTCACCTCCCCCACTCTGAGACAAAGGCTAGGGTCCAAGGACTAGTTCTGCTCACACACACATCTGATTGACCCCTAATAATCACAAAGAAAGCCAACATCAGAGCAGAGGGCAACCACAAGATGTTACAGAAACGCACAAATCTCCTCATAACAGCATACACCAATAATTACCCCTCCCTTTGTGTTTTCATTTAAAAAAATCACTAGTTAGAGTTGGATGTAACAGAAAATACTAGGGACATGTTTAAATACTTGTTTAAAACAATTTTAAAAAATGAAAAACAAGGTTAAAGATATATAAATATGTCCAAAAACAAAATATTTTCCCCCAAAACATTATGATTCTTTTTCATTTTAAGCAATGTCCCTATATATCTGCTGAGAGCAGGACCAACATCTCCGTTTTAACCCCAGATACGCTGCTGGCCCACCAACAAACCGCGTTCTGCATCACAGATCCTGGATAATACTTCACTTCAATTGCATTTCCTGTTCTGATGCAACAAAATCGTATTATTAGTCAGTTTTATTTTTATTTGCATGAACTTTCCAATGTTTCTCTAAACTTTTCAAACAAGACACTGACAAGCAGTTCACACATTTTTGATCTGCATAAAACTCCTTTCAGAGTGCTGACTCAAAGCAGGAAACAGTGCAGCAAATGAAAATGCATCCACCTCCATAATTATCAAAATGCAAAACACCCATATCATGCAAATATGGAAGTGCCAGCATAAGAGGAGCAATGCACAACCAAATGAGGCGCACGTGCACACACACACACACACACGGGTAGTGAAATCTTAAAAAGTCAGAGTGTATGCCTCCTCTTCCTCCTCTCGCTCTTTACATTGAAACCCTTTAAGATTATGGTATTGCTGGTTATGTTTCAACATGTACTTGAGCTGCCACAATTACAGCTGGAGATCTTTACCCGCCACCCCCCGTCAAAAAAATGAAGTGAGAGAAATCAAATTGGGAGAAAAAATTTAAGATTATGTGGAAAAACACATTTTTTTCTCCTCATCTTCATACTGAAGACAGGAATCTCGGATCTTGGGGGAGAGTACCCGACAGGTCTGACTCAGGAAATGCTGACATCAGCTTCATTTTCCCAGAAGTCTGCGAGGCTCATTATTTGGAGCATAATTCAACTCAACATACTTTAAAAAGACGAGGTTATTATTTAAAATATAAATAGGCAGGAGGACCAATATTACATTATAAAATGACTGGTCATCTCGTGTGGGGGCTGCATGACTACTGGAAATGAAGATTTTGTTGGGACTGTCATGAGACAGAGATAACCATCGCTTTCCTCTGATAGTTCCCAAAAAAAAAAAAAAAATCCAAACGGGGCCAAAAGTTGTATCCTCCAGCTTCTTCTAAGCACTACTCACATAATCATGGAAGGCCTTTGCTTCGCTGGAGTGGTCACATGTCTCTCTCCTCTCTGGTGCGGCACAATACAAGTCCCAGAAAACACTGTGGACAAGAGCAGCCATGAAGCAAACAACATCCACGCAGACAAGCTTCAGATGTTACAAGGAGATGAGACTCACCACCACCAGGAATGTAGGAATCCAGGGGGTTCTCCGAGTGTTATATTTTTCTCCCATCGGATCTGTGAAAAAGTCATCCAGGGGTGTTCATTTGGGGAAATTATTTCATTTTTTTTCTCTTTTAAATAAAAATCAAGTGTTAAAATTAGGGCACGTGCTTAATAAGGTGGTTGAACTTTCACCCCAAATTCCACATACCTCTGATAAAAAGGTCTGTGCAGACTTCTGTGCTCCTATGTGTAACAAATACTCATAGACGTATAGAGCCAACCTGTATGAGAACAAAAGAAAGAAAAACAGTAATTGCAGGTTGGAGTTTTCAAGCCAAACTCGTCAAACATCAGGTGAATTCTTCCTGTGCGGGAACCCTGAGTGACTGGA
Source organism: Aphyosemion australe (assembly GCA_006937985.1). Classification (NCBI taxonomy): domain Eukaryota; kingdom Metazoa; phylum Chordata; class Actinopteri; order Cyprinodontiformes; family Nothobranchiidae; genus Aphyosemion; species Aphyosemion australe. The sequence continues at coordinate 5,568,577 of SSNS01000004.1, read as the reverse complement.
GTCTGCTAAAGGCCCTGTGAACAATGGCTGCCAAATAGCCCATGCCAAAAATTAAATAGGGACTGGAAAACAAGCCAAGCCTGTTGAAGATTTACTACATGATCATGTTGGGAAGCTGTGATGAAACGCCACGGTGAGGAACATAAAAAACCAGCATCAGCCTGTTGTGTTTTAGCGTTGTACAGTGTCTTGGTGGCACTGATGGGGCTGAGGGCAATAAAAAGACGAAGCCTATCCAAAGAGCGCAACAGAGACAGAAAACAATGCACTGTAGCGCGGCGGTGTTATTGTTTTCTACCTTTGAATAACCGCGAAAATATCCGGCAGGCATCGCTTAAAACACAACCAGACCGTCACGGAAATTGATCGTGGATGTGTTAAAAACACTGCAATAAGGCAAAAGAAAGGAGCAGAAGCACAGCTCGGAGGAGGAATGGCGAGCAGACAAGGCGGTTCATTCAATTCCATTCTCGGTAGGAGGAAATCGCCTCTCGCTAGCCTCCCCAGCGAACAACAGAAAGCAACTTACGTGGTGGAAAAATACGGAATAAAAAACGTTTCTCTGCTTACTTTTCTCGTGCTTGGCTGTCCGACGGCACCGGGGTGCCCTTGCCTTTGGGGAACATTGTTTTGTGTGGGAGGACGCCCGCCTTCTGTTTCTTTTTTTCGTTATTTCATCTGTCAGACCATCGCGGCCGCGACCCTCCTCAATCCAACGACTCAACCGAGCCTGGTCCGGGGGAAGAGGCGGGGCTAACGTGAATGATTCTCCAGGGAGCCAATCAGAACGCGCCGTTCCTCTTAAGGTCCACCTTTTGTGTTTTCTGTTTACAGTTCTGACGTCGATAACTTCAATATCAATGAGTTCAGTTTAAGGTACAAATTCACGGTTCTAATGATGTTTCACTCTGTTTTTGTGTCAAAATCACTGAACACTGGAAATTTGCAAAACATTAGGTCGTACATGCTTACATAATACATATTCTTCTCATATAAACATTATTTCTTTCAGTATATACAAATTCTAAAATAACAGCAGGTTGAATTTATCTTTTCAGAATAAATGTATTTACATTTTGTGAAGTCCAAATAAAATATTTGATATGTATTTTAAAGTGCCAAATATTAAACAGAGTAAAATATGTTTATTTTCAAAATTGTTTTTAACAACTTGTTTTCCCACAATAGGACACGTTAATATTAAATGCAGCAACAAAACATGTTGGATAACTATGAAAATTTGAATAAATCTCTTTCTCTAGTAAAAAAAAAAAAAAACAACCGACGAAAAGAAACATTGCACTGCTATAATTTGGATTCCAGCAGCAAAGATTAAAACAAAAATAATGTATACAATCAAGATCCAGAAAATATTTATAAGCATTTTGTGTTTTGTTTTCAGCCAGCTTCACATGGCTTGTTTCAGATGAAGTGCAGTGGATTTGAGAAATGTACCAAATGCCAAATCAAAATTTCAAATTATTATGCAGCATCCTTCAGGGTTAAAGGAGGGTAAAAATGCTTGTTATCTGTGGCAGATCCAAAGGCATCAGCCATTTTGGTATGTTAAGTGCATGAGAGCACATGGCAAAACTTGCACATCTGGAGGCCATCCAGCAGATTTTACAGAGTACATCTTGTTTATTATATCAAGACAATGTAAATTCTACACATATTAGTATTAGCATTGATCTAAATAAGATGTGCTAAACTGAGCTGCATGCAGTCCAGTTGTCACAAAGAAAACATCTGGTACAATAACAAACATATAAGACTATAAAGCTACTGGAATCAAATGTGAAGCAAGATCAGAGACAAGCTTTTACTGCAACCGGTCTTCTCAGTTCCTGCAAATAATGGTGATGCAACACAGTGGTAAACATATCTCTGTCCCATCTTGTTTTGAAACAAGTTGCTGCCATCAAATATAAATTACAAATAAGTCATCTGAGTTTTTTTTCTAACAGGCCTATAGGATTATTGTAACACTTTTCATTCACTTTTAATTTAATTTACAGACAATCTCATAGTGTATGAAAGTCATGGGACCTGTATTCAAAGTGCCTTGACAAAAACATTTATTGGCGGTCTTAATAAATGTAAATTGTCCGTTAAAAACGAGACAAACCTTTCTATATTGTGATTAATTTTGTCTAATTGATTCTAAATAAAACGTAGTCCCAGTTCCACCTTAAAAACTACTCGCTGTGTGGTGGAGGAGGAGAGGGAGGGGGAGGAGGTTGTTCTCTACCTCTTTCTCCCTCCAGTGGCCAAACTTCTCCAGTCAAACCAGTAGTGTGTACGCGTTCACCCAGTTGTTGTTACTGGTTCTGGTCAGAGCCATGGCTCGGTTCGGAGGTTTCTTAGACGGGTTTTAATGTCCTGAACCCGTCAGCACTCACAGGACTCCAGCTGCAGCCGAGAACTTTATCCAGTAAGACATTTTTGTGTCGTTCGTCAGTTAAATTCGATGTTTTGTTTGCTCTGAAGAACATGTCAAACTTTTTTTTAGGTTTTAGTGTTTTACCAAGTTCGTGGTGAATGTTACTTCTGTGTTAACCTTAGAAAGTTTCCCCAAAACAAACGCCTGAGCCACCAACGCGGCATTTGTCGGTGTCTTGAAATAGTTTGTATCCGCTACACTAGACAAGCCCAAGCTAGCTGGAAATTAAAATAACTTTTCATGTAAATTAGCCTGGGAAACATGGTTGTAACCACATTACTGAGCGTTTCATGCTCAGAGTTATTGGCAGAGGAAAATAAATTTTGAGTTATTTTTTTATTAAAGACTGTCAGATTATTTTAGGACTATTTAATGTCTTTATTAGACCAAAAATGTGCATTTGTCAAAATTTGGTTATTTGTTAACTCATGTCTGTTTGAAGATTTAATTTACTTTTTAAAAATGTGAAAATAAAATATAAATAAGTATTTAAAACTTATTTATGACAGATTTTTGTTGTTTATTTAATAAATCTGTCCTTCATTATTAGATTAATCTAAAAAAAGGGTGTCCAAACTTTTCAGCACGAGGGCCACATTCTTTTCCAACAAAAACTTAAATTAATTCTTTCTGTTTCTGTTAAATAATACATTAAACATGCAACAATTTCATGAAATAAGAGTTATTTGGTGTTTTTTGTAGAAAAGATCCATAAAAATTTGTAGATGGGAGGCTTTGAAGGGGTCTCATACCTGGTTTTCCAGTTTTTTGCTCCTACAAACAAATTAAGAAATAAAGAAAGAAAAGACGAGAAAAAAAATCTGGCTCTTCATTTATTCTGTCATGTTTGCTGGATTTAGTCAAAGTCATGATTCTCATCTGTTTTTAAGTCGGTGAGGGTTTTTGGTCCGATTTACTGTGAAATTTAATCCAAAGAAAAAGCTGATTAAAAGAAGACTGACACTTTGAATTAGACTTAACATTTCACAGTGAAACAGCATTTAAAGTTACAGGATAATAAAACAATATGAAGTTTTAATCTGCATCAACAGCCTGCTGGAGAGACAAACTTTTACTATTCTTGAAATGTAGTTGAGGGACGCAAGAGTCCCCTGGGCCACACTTTGAGTAAAAGACAGGACGAGGACAGAGGTTTTGTTCAGGTTATAATCATTTTCTTTATTTCCTGTCTTTATAGTTGTGAGTCATGACATCAGAGGAGAAGGATGCAGAGATCTCACTGGACCCCCAGTTAATCCAAAGCTGTGGGGAAGTGTACAGAAACCCCACTGAAGTGCAGATGAGTCAGATTGTGCTGCCCTGTCATGCCAATCACTGTGGGGAGCTGAGTGTCGGACAGCTGCTAAAGTGGATGGACTCCACAGCCTGTTTATCCGGTGGGAAAGAATTCAGAAATCCTCGCGCTCAGGAAGTAGACGTGTAGGGAAAAGCTCACAAGTAATACTTAGGAAAACAACACAGAAAATCCAGATTATCAGTTTTAAGTCTTCATGGATTTGGTTTATTGTGTTCAAATGCAAACATAGATCAAGGTATTGCTAGAATACGTAGGACTGTAAGGAGGCACAAAATGATTAATATGTGATTTCTGTGACATCCAGGACATGTGACAAACACAGAAACACGCTCAGGTTTACTTTGTAACAGTTTACTTTCCCTGTATCAAAAACAATGGAGTCCTTTCAACTCCATAAAGTGTGTTAATATACTCATCTACTGTACTAAAACTCCCGAGCTTTCAGGCACGTTATATTAAAGGTGTGGTTCACTGCAAAAACATTTTTTAATGATTATTTCTGATTATAATCGGTCACTCTGAGTTTTTCATGCAGGCTGAACATGAAAATAGTCTCCTACACCTATCTCCTGCATTAGCTTCTGATAGAAAATAGACGGTGAAATGCTAGGAATTGAAAATCCTGACAGATCTACGTCACACTGTCACTGAACATTCATGGACTCACGACGGGGAAGGCTGTTGTTGGTTTAGCGACCAGGCATCAGCAAACGTCTCGACTAGTAGAAGCTAACCGTTAGCATTAGCAACTTCGCCACACAGCAGAACTCCTTCAGGCTTGTGTTATTTGTGGAGGTAAAACATCACGTTGCTGTTATCCAATCCAAGGCAGGATGTTGTCTGCTGTTCGTGCTAAATCAAGAAATTCTGGCCATTTTTTGCCCTGAGTACGACTTGCAAGGTATTCATTCCTACCATACCACTCCAAATGTATCGAATAAATGAGTTTCTTACACCTATAACTTTATTAACTAAGATGACTTCACCTTCACAAATTGTTCTGCTGATGTGAACTTAAATGCTAATTAAGAGTTTGTTTTGTTAAAGCAACATTCCGCAAGTTTTACACCTTAAAATTATGCTTTTTTGTAAAGTTTTTGCGTCATAGTATTATCTATTATGTTCATTTTCATACCTGTGATAGTGTTGGGGGGGGGGTCCCACGTCTGTAAACTGCTATACAGTTTTTGTGCATCGGGTAGCGACGGAAGTACTGACTGGGTGTCGTTTTACGGCAGAATATGGCAAGCCAAAGGGATAAAAAAGCGCGCATTCTAAACGCGCGTTATGTCCGCCAAAATGCGCGTCTTGAACACGCGTTTTGACGCCAAAGGGGGCAAAAACTTGCATGTTCTAAAAGCGAGCATTATGTCCGCCAAAACGCGCGTCTTGAACACGTGTTTTGACACCAAAGGGGGCAAAAACTTGCGTGTTCTAAAAGCAAGCATTATGTCCGCCAAAACGCGCGTCTTGAACGAGCATTTTGGCAGACATAATGCGGGTTTAGAACGCGCATTTTTTTATCCCTTTGGCTTGCCATAATTGTATAACGTAGTCTCGCTGTAGCAGCGGCAGATTCACCAAAGAAAGCTAGAAATCCCTTATCAGAGGAATCTAGGAAAAGAAAAGAAGAACGTGATAGAGCAAGAGCAAAGACCAGAGTTATTATTGGGCCGTCTTTTCCTCCCTGGAGAGCTCTTTTAGAAAGAAAGGCATGAACTACGAACTCTAACCTAGCCGTGCTGCTAATGGCTAGGTAAGTAATAAATGATTTCACCGGGGTTATTGTGTTTGGTCAGGCATAAAGTTGTTATACAGTCCTGATAAAACTATTTATTCAATGTGTGGAGGTGGAAAAGTTTGTTTTCATTGTTTTGCCTGATATTAGGAATGTAAACATGCCTCTTATGCCCGAGAGAGAGATTTAATGTTACGACAGTGACGTTACGCAGCAAGCCTCTAGAGGGTGACAGAGACCATATAACCTCAATCTTGCGGAATGCTGCTTTAACTCTTTATGTCATCTTAACAATTGCACTTCAAGATGAGAAGCTTTTATTATACTTGTCCTGAAAACTTGTGGCTACATGTTTGTGTCCAGCTGAGAGACATGCGGGTTGTTCCTGCGTCACTGCATCAGTAGATGACATCCACTTTGAGCACACTATAGGGTAACGTATTACCTTTAGTCTTTAAGCATGTTAGAAAAAAATCTTTAAAAAGTCGGTTTTAAACTCATTGTTAATACCAGCAGATTATAATATTTATATTGATGTTGAAATGATCAAATACTTTCCTGCTATCCTTTTGAACTAAACATGATGTAACACCTGTGCTCCATGTTAGTGACAAGATGTTCTGGTGTCTTCTTCAGGGTTGGAAAGGTTGTCAGTATTATAGCTAAAGTGAACAGAGCCTTCACGTCGAGCATGGAGGTGGGTGTGTGTCTGTGTGGGATTTTAGTTTGGTGACTGTTCTTATGTAAAAGTGTTGTTTGGATTTCAGGTGGGAATTCTGGTAACCTGTGAAGACCTTTACACTGACAGGCACTGGAAGGTTTGCCATGCCTTCGCCACGTTTGTTGCCAGACGAACTGAAGCAGGGAAGGTATAAGTAAAAAAGAAACTCAACACCTAAGCGTTTAGCTAAAGCTGCTTCAGTGTCACCTTGTTTTGGTTTTGTGTGTATTAGGGATGGAGAGATTCACCGATCTGAGCCGGTGGTTCGTTCATGACGTTAGCGATGCGACTGCACCGGTAGCTTCAGTGCGCACCGGTTATAACTGACGGCTGTATCGCAATGTATCTTCCCGTACGTGCCTCTCATCGGTTAAAACTATGGTTACATCGATTACATCATTCTTTTCCTGCTATGTCCTCGTTTTTTGAGGCGCATTGAACGCACCGTCCTTCTCTTTTAGCGGAGGCCAGGTGGTGCGCAGCCGCAGTTAGAAAAACCATCGTGGGACAATATTAACCGACGTACGTGCTTCCTGTCTTGTCAAAATAAAACTTTCTGAAGTCCGTGTGACCGGTTTCTGCAGCAGCGTATTCTTCCGAGCATTCTTGTTGATCTGTGCAACTAAAGCTTTGTGTGAGGTCATTTAAGACAATTCCTTATTATTGTAACATTTGTGCAGAACTAAACAACAGACAGAATGACATTTTGGTTCAGAGAAGTTCAATAAACAGCTGAGATGAACTCACATCTCAGCTTGGACTTTTCTCTTAGCGGAACAGTAACATTAGGCTACAACAGCTTTTAATATTGCCACATATGGAACATTACCATATTTAGAAGTGTTTTCAAATTTTTACTGTTTCATAATAATTCCAAATAATTGAAAAATGATGAACTCTAATAACTTTCTGATTCTGTTGGTTTATTTTTCTGTCTAAACCTAGTGTCAACCCCCTTATTTCAAGTATTGTAGCAATATTGTTATGTATAATATGTAAAATATCACTCATGAAGTGCATTGTCTTTTAATGTTGAATTTATTGATTAATCAAAAACAATAGAGGATCAAATACATCCTTCACAGAGGAGAGGGAAAATCATTTTGATATTTAAAAATCAGATGTGGGCTGGAAAATCTTTTTAATGTGTTGAATCGTTTAAAATAGCATCATGAAATGTATCGAATCGAGAATCGTTTTCAAATCATTAAAGAATCGTCAGCAGGGATGAATCGTATCGAATCGTATCGCCAGAGAGTTTACCGTATCGTTAATGTATCGTATCGCCAGTAGCGTATCGAGATACGTATCGAATCGGCCTCAGTGGTGGAGATTCACATCCCTAGTGTGTATACAGGTACAGCTCAAGCAGGTGCTTCCACACACACAAAAGGAGCAGATGGAGTACAGCCTGGCAGCAGAGCGGCGACGGATGAGGCTCATCCATGCTGAGATTATCACAGACCTGCTGAACAGCAGCACAGCTCAGCTGGGTACTAACACAAGGCTTTACAAGACACACCGTCCTTAAACATCAGATGGATTACAGCTCCTTGTTCTGGCACTCCCATCAGGAGAATTTCAGGAGTTCGAGGACTCTGTGCTGGCTGAGCGGACTCGAGTAGAGAGCGTGGAGCTGGTTCTGCCGCCCCACACCAACCATCAGGTCAGCACTTTTGGAGGCCAGATCATGGCCTGGATGGAGAACGTGGCTACGATCGCAGCAAGGTATGCTGTATGGTTTTTGACTTTTTAATTCACCAAAAAGCAGCTAGACTAGCTTGACAAGAGCTGCAGTGTTTTTCTATGTCTACATGTCTGCTATAACAAATAATCAATATATATTAAATCAGATTTCCACACAAGAGAACCCAGTAAAAGACAGAACAAAGCAGTTCATTTATTATATATTTGTAAGAGTTTCTCTTAGCAGAAATAAATCTATTTTGGTAAGTGGTGTACATTTCTGCTGTAATCAAACAATAAAAACTCATTTTATGCATGTTACATAATTTAATCCAGTCGGCTGTGTAATGCTCACCCAACCCTGAGGACCATAGACATGTTCCATTTCCGTGGCCCATCTCACATCGGCGACCGACTGGTGCTGAAAGCTATTGTTAACAATGCCTTCAAACACAGGTAAATCTCTGCAAAACCAAACACATTTCACTTCATGGTTATGTTATATATACATGTTCCTGAGGTCTTGAGTTTTTCAGCATGGAGGTGGGGGTGTGTGCTGAGGCCTATCAGGGTGGAGAACCTCTTCGTCATATAAATAGTGCCTTTATGACCTTTGAGGTGCTGGACAGTGACAGGAAACCCTGCACGTTGCCACGGATACGACCCGAGCCTGTTGTAGGTTTTCTGAGCTGCATTTTTCCCACTTTTAAGAAACTTGGCTGATGTAGAGTTCATGAAGGTTGTTTTGTTTTTAAGGATTGTTGTGGGTTTTTTTTCTCTAATTTTCCAGGATGGAAAAAGACGTTATCAAGAAGCCATTGCCAGGAGGAAGATTCGCCTCGACAGGTTAGCATCTCCTGTTGAGTAATCACAACTTTTGTTCCTTATTTTAAATCTGGCCTAAGGTAGATTTTAGATTTTAAAAAAAATCCTTGTATTTCCAGGAAAGTCGGTCTTCTTAAAAATACCCTCCGCTTATAAACAATTTTCTTCAATTTATTATGGAAATTATAATTTGAACACAAACATTTCATTCATTTTGTAAACATCACAAGCTACTAAAAAAGGAACTAATATTACTTAGAAAGTGTGACTAAAAAACCCTCAAACTATCCAATATCACATCATGTGAATCAGTTAATGTGTGTAATAATTTATTATTTTTATAGCACCATGTGACAAAGCTCATTGTTCTGAATAGATTTCAACAGCAGGTCAGCATATCACAGTTGGTGCAGAATAATGAACTTGTTGTTCAGCTGCTTAACACCCTCTCTCAATCCTTATTCCTGAGTTTAATAACTAAATCTGTGGCGCTGCAGCTCCCGTCAGAGTGCTGACATCTATCAGGCTCATGGTTTTTGTCATTTTTGCCTTAATGTTTACAGAAAATACATAATCTCCTGCAAGCAAACCGAAATGCCGCTGTCTGTTCCCTGGGATCCGAGTAACCAGGTAGTGCAGGTGAAGTGGTAAAAGCTGATGATGTTGGCTGCAGACTTACTGTTTTTGTTTTTTTTAGATGTATCTGAGCTACAACAACGTGTCAGCTCTGAAACTAATGGATACCAGGACCAACTGGGTTCTAACATCAGAGAAAAATAAGGTCAGTGTGGTTTGGGTTGTTACCCAGGATGCAGCTTGTTAAGTGGTGGCAGCTGTTGGGTTTCATGATGCTTTAAAGTAAAAAGAAAGCCCAGTTGATGAAGGAAGCTCAAAAGAAGTGGAGTATTTATCTCACCCATGCATTTAAATGATGACATCTTAGGTTTTACATCCTGATACCTGGAACAGATCCTATTCATAGACACTGGGGTTGCTTTCACAGGTCAGGCTGTACACACTGGAGGAGAACCACATGCTGTGCATCAAGGTGGAGATGTATGTCAGCGTCCCAGCAGAGCAGGCCTTCTACCTCCTGTCAGACCTGAGGAGGAGAAAAGAGTGGGACCGACATTATGAGTCAGTGACGACTTCAGAAGCTGGCATCATGTGACTCAGTGCATCGCTCAGCTAGCGCAACAGACCAACAAGCTAATTATTTCATTATTTTCTTACAGCAGCATCAAATCAGCAGTAATTGAAGGTATTTTCCTTTTTTCTGTTGTTGTGTTTCACCTGCAGGGAGTGTGAGGTGATCAACCACGCAGATGAGGATGACACCCTTTATCGTATAGTTACTCCCTCTGTCAGCAAAGGGGGCAAAGGGAAAGATTTTATCTTGTTGGCATCCAGAAGGAAACCATGTGACTCCAGGTGCTGCTCAATAACACCTGTTTTAAATTTCTCTTCTTTATTTATTTTTCCACTCATTTAAGCTACGTCTTAGCCAATATGGGGCTAAACCATATATTTATGTGTTGTGCTGTCCTTTGTTGTTATTTTTGTTTTTAACTAATTTAACAAAATAACAGAAATATGTTCTGTCTTTGTGAAAGGCGTCTGTTAGGCTTCAACACAACACTGGTTCATTCTTAAAGTTTAGGAGCCTTTTTTTTAATGCCTGGCTGACTCAAAGGTCAGATTTAAGTAGCTTAACAAACTTTAAATGGAAAGAATGAAGTTCTGGACTGAAAATCTGTGAAAAAGCAGCCAAAGTTCCAAGAAAGCCTCTAAAGGACTTTCAGAAAGCCTGGAGAGCTATTGATTCAGATCATTTTAAACAATTACAAGAAGGTTTGGATACTTGGAGGCAAAAAACAATTTTGCACAGTCTTGTATATGCATGCTAAACTTTTTACTGGTTTCATTTGTAGTTTTATTTCTGACGCCCATTCGCTCCTGTGACCCACTGAAACATTTGCACACCTGGAGAAATTGAAAGACACCAGAAAAGACACTGAAACTCTAAAAGTGTTAATCAGCTGATATTTCAGAGTAAATCCATATTTTATTTTTATTTGACACTTTTGGAAAAGGGTTTGCATTTTCCTAAAGATTCTTAATGCTGTCGCTTTTGTGTCTCTCAGGGACTCGTATCTGATCGCTCTGCGCTCTGTCACTTTGCCCACTCATCCTCCCACGGAGGACTACACCAGGGGAGAGGTTCTGTGTGCAGGCTTCACTATCTGTGAGGAGTCCTGGGCTGTCACCAAGGTTGTTCATATCAGATCAGATTAGGTTTGATGGGCACAAACACTGGATAATCTGCATGTTTAACCTGTTGCTTTTTGGTTTCAGCTCACCTACTACAACCAGGCCACACCAGGCGTCCTCCCCTACATCTCCACAGACATCGCTGGCCTTTCCTCCAGCTTTTACAGCATATTTTCTGCCTGCAGCAAGTTCCTGGAGGCTAACATGGACAGCATCGGTGCACGGCCACCCTCTTCATTTTAGCACAAAAGGTCTCCCTGCAATAAAAAAAAAAAAGTCCCATTAAGAGGATTGAGGAGCATCATCTCACTGTTTCAGCTCTGCTGTTGAGGTGCGGGCTTCTATGATAAAAGCAACTGTGCCTCATCGATATGACAACAGTTGTGGACTTGTTTCTGCGTTAAGAATTAGTTCTGAAGCAAAAATGCACAAAGGATTTTATGCCAGGTTTTATTAGAGCCAGAATGTTATGAAAACTTGTTTTTTGTTTTGATTTATTGATAAACATTAAGAGTACATGGTTGTAAATATGTAGCACAGTTTCAGGACTGACGGCCATGTTTGTTAGTCATGCCAGTGTAACTGATTTTAAAATGTTCTAAACTAAGGTATCATAGTCACTTTGATGCATTTTAATTTATTTCAATAAATTAATTGAGTTTATCTGTACATTTAGTGTTGGATAAAAAAATTTGTATTGTAAAGAAATTGTATAGTTTTGCAGAAATACACCCAAACTGATATTACAGTGTCGGATGTGACAGACTGTAATGATTTAATCTGAAGAATAAACAGTCATCATGCTGAGGATTGTACTCACATGAGCTCTTGTTTGTGTGCACCCCACCACCACTTTGCATTCTTGACATTCCTTAACCGTTTTTATGAAAGGAAAACAGCCTGCAGTTGTATTCTGCTTTGCTTTGTGATTGTTGCAATTTCAGAAATTTAGGTTGAAATTAGTTTGTGGATCTTTGTTTTGCCTAAATTTTTTCCCAAATGCAGAAACAATAAAAATTTGACAAAAAATGTTTAGCAAGATCAGTGGCAGAAAAACCGTACGAAAAGCAAACCTGTTCAAAGCAATTCAGGAAAACATGTTGGTCATAATATGAAGCAGGCCTCTACATAAAGTCTGTCAGCATATCACCTTCCAGTAGAAATACATCAAGTACTAACTGACACTTGACTCCCAGCAGGCCTCCTTGCATGTAGCAGCTGCTTAGTATTAATGGTCAGATTAATTTTGCAATACTTTATCTACAGATTAAAATGTCAATAAACATGAAAATTAAGTTCAATTAATGATTCATTTTTTGCACTTGATATGTCTATCCTCAAGAGAAAACTAAACTGGTTCTATCAACCTGAAAAAAAAGTTTTTGTTTTTTCCTTTCTAATAAGGGTTTTTATTTTATTTTCAAAAGAAGCATTTCTCAATGCACTCTATTCTATGCCATGATGTTTTTAAGAATTTGCTGTGCATTTGAAGCATGTAAACATGCTAAAATGACCTGTTTACTCCTAATCAATACAGCAAAAGCTGCAAATCCACTTACACATGCTGCACCCAGGGAGGAAAGTGAATTTACTCATTATTGTGTTAGCTGTTGGTGAGAGCTGATTGTCAAAATTAGGATAGATTCCATTATGTGTTTGCAAACGAGGATACAAGAAAACCACATTAACAGCATAAATACAAGGAGCAGTGCAGAGGGCTGCAGAAAGGACAATTATCTTGAAAAGAAAGTATTTTAGTTTGGGTTTCTTCTCATTTTTATTTTAAAAAATTTGCTGTGCTCAACCCTAGTCCCTCCTACTTTAAACTGGCTTGAATCAGCGCCACATTCATGGCAACTTCTCGTGTGCTCTTCAAAGACAAGAGGACAAATCAGAGCTACACATCAATTTGAATATTTAAATACTTCCCTCTTTACGCGATGTTTGCTTTGACTTATTTATTATTTTATTTTTATATATAACGGCCGTTCATTCAAATGTGTAAAGTTTCAACTAAAAAACTCCTATTTTCAGGGTTTAGCGTCTTAAAGTTGAGAAGTCTTCTTTTTTACAAATGTTCTGTAAACACAACCAATCACGTGACCAAACCAGGAAGTAGGAAACTCCAAAACACAACGCGCAGCTTCTGTGTATAGTCAATTTAAAGCAGCCCAATAAGCCCCATACCGGGTTTATTTTCATCTATAATTATAGCGCCAGTATGAGCCAGGACTATAGCAGGAAACTACAAACCGCAACACGGGAAAAGCTCAGGAAATTCAACTCTCTGCGCGGTGAGTTTTAGGTTTCATGTCTCCGTGAATCTGCTCACTGGAGCTCAGTGAAACTAAAATCTTTCATTTTTCCTAAAGGTCGAGAGGTTCGTCCGGGGGAGTTTTGGGATGTGGTGGTTGTGACAGCTGTGGACGGGAGCCAGAAGGAAGCGTATGAGCTTCAAATCAGAGAGAAGGTGGACAGAAAAGAGCTCCCCCTCGGAGCTCACTACTTGGTCTTCTCAGATCCTCCTGGATCCAAAATAGGTCTGTGAACCTGTCAGGCACGTCTGTAGGAGGACTGAGAGGAATTTCATTTAACTTCTTGTATTTTTTTTGTTTGTTTATTTTAAGGAAATGGAGGCTCCACTCTGTACGCTCTGAAACAACTGAATGAAATCTATGGAAAAGCTCTGAGCGATTTGAGAATGGTCCTGATTCATGCAGGTTCACATCCATCTTTCACTTTTTTAATTTCTTATTCATGTTTTTAATGTCGTTAAACAGATAAATTCCAATCCTTGTAACATTTTTCTAAGATGTTTTGATTATTTGGGAAATCATCCCCTGTAGTCTTGAGATGTATTTATATTTTATCTTCAAAACACTAAATGTTGGCAGAAATACTGTAGTTTTAATACCACAAATGGAATATTTTTGCTTTAAAGGGATCTTAGAATTTAAAACCACATTTACTATGTTGTTGAATATAGGGTGTTCGATGTAGCATGCCAAAATGTCTGCAATCTCTGAAATGCATTCCTATGTAAGTTAGTAATGTTGTAATGGCCAAAGAGAAAAGATTCATTATGAGAAAAGCTGATTTAACACGTCATCAACTTAGAAACACACCTTTAAAACTGCATGTCCCAACCCACTTCAGCACCAGCAATATGTAAACATTGGCAACGGTAATGCTAGCCACAGAACACTGGGGCAAACTAATGCGAACGCTAGGCTGAGTTTTTAATGTTGCTAAGAGGAATGTTGGAGCACCGCTCACATTCCAGGATGTACTGAGAATATTCCAGATAGATTTATAGCTCAGGTTCCTTTTCTCTTCATCCCTCGCTCGTCCACACTCCCGCACTGCATTGTATTTGGCCATTTATCAGGGCTCCTTTGTTATTGTGAGCCCTAACAAAGTTTCTATATGTGATATAAGCTTCTTTCTTAAAACAATGCTGCCAATTTGCTGCAAAGCTGAAGCGGCATCGAGGAGCCTTTGGTCATTCATAGGTGGTCAGACTGTGTCATTTTTAATTCTAATAATTTTAATAAAAAGTAAGAGCTGCAAATTTACAAATCATAAGAACTGTTCAGATTCTGTAGGTTCTGTACTACATGTAACGTTTTGTTGTTCCTCCAGGTGGGTTCAGTCAGCGGCTGCCCAGTGCCAGCGCTCTGGGAAAGATCTTCATGGCTCTGCCTCTGGGTGAGCCCATCTACCAGATGTTGGAGCTCAAACTAGCCATGTACGTGGATTTCCCCTCACAGATGAAACCTGGCATCCTGGTGACCTGTGCAGACGACATTGAGCTCTACAGTATCGGCAAAGAAGAGCGAGTTAGGTTTGATAAACCTGGTTTTACAGCTTTAGCCCACCCCTCCTCTCTTTCAGTGGGAACAACCCACGGGGTGTTTGTGTTGGATCCATGTGAAAGGTCTTCCTACCCGGAAATGGAGAACGCTTCCTGTTTGTGTTTTCTGCACAAGCCGAGCATCAGTAAGATGAGAGACAGTGGAGCTGTTTGTAAGCAGCAGAGTGGATTGTTTTCTGTGTCTGATGGTGAGTTTGTTTACACCGACAGCACCTATTATGTAGACTTTGACACTGCAGAGTCTCTTCTGAACCTGCTCAATGAGTTGGGGCCCTTGAGCTGTGAGATTGATGCATATGGAGACTTTCTTCAAGCTTTGGGCCCCAAAGCCACAATAGAGTACACCAGCAACACCGCTAACGTCACCAAAGAGGAGGGCAGTCTGGTAGATGTCAGACAAAAGATATTCCACCTTCTCAGAGGAACTCCTCTGAATGTTATCCTTCTGAACAACTCCAAGTTTTATCACGTAGGAACCACCTCTGAGTACCTGTTTCACCTGACTGAGGACGAGGTGCTGAGGACTGAGCTCGGTCTCCTGTCGTCTTCCTTCAGTGTGAATGTGAATGAAAACTCCTCTGGCTGCTGCATCATGTACAGCATCCTCGATCCCAGCTGCTCCGTGGGAGCTGGATCAGTGGTGGAGTACTCCAGACTGGGAGCAGGTGTGTCTGTAGGTGGGGGCTCCATCATCAGCAGCTGCTGGATCGGTCCAGGTCAGTCCGTGCCAGCTGGAGTCTTCATGCACTCTGTGTGTGTGAACCACCAGGAACAAACTGGGTTTGTTACCGTTTTCTTTGGGATTAAAGACAACTTGAAGCACAGTGTGGATGCTCCTGCGTTTATGGAGGAGCTGAGGTTTTTCAGATTCACTTTGTCAAAGTGTCTCTCCCTCTGGGAGATGGAGAACGAGTCCCTGAAGTTCTCTGGTGGTAGCTGTAGTTTGTGGAGCGCTTGTTTGTTTCCTGTTTGTTGTGACCAGCGAAGCTCCTTCTCCGTGTCTCTGAAGATGCTGCAGGCCATCCTGGGGGGCTCCACAAGCCCCCCACCCAAAAATACAAAGTTAATGTCAATGCAGGAGTGTTTAGAGAGTAAGAACCTGGACGAGATGTTGGAGCTCAGAAGGAGACTACATGATGACATCACTCAAATGAAACTAAATAATTAAAGCTGGAGTACGTAGTTCAAAAACACTTAAATGTGACTGTCTGGCCCTGTTCTATGACATAAAGCAGTTAATCTTTCATAATTTATATTTCCCCTAAGCCCCTCCACTGGCCTCGACAGGAAAACGAATCATTTATGCGAGTCTAGAACGTTGACCAGTCGAGCTACAAGAGGGAGCTGTCAATCAACAAGAATGTGCCCTAGTTCCCAGCATGCACTGCGGGGTGACGCGGATGTACCTCAGTCAGCTTAGCACACTAACCTAGCTTGAATGCTAACTCAACCTGCATTCAATTAATGTCTGTCTGTAAACTTCACGCTAACTGGAAGAGGAGGGAGGAGAACAAAAAGGGATTTATCCTGTGTGTATTGGAGCTAAGTGATTAGCGTAGCATTCAACCTTACGCTACATTGGACTTTTCTTTTAGCCTGTTGTAGTGTTAGCATTGGTGTGCTAGCATTGAGATTTTTCTGCTGGTTTTAGATGTTTTCCTGCTTGAACACTGCAGATTTATAACAGGTGTTTAGCAGCTCCTGCAGAACCCGATGAACGCTGAGGAGATAATTCAGCAGTTAGAATCAGGTGTATCTGAGCAGGAACATATTGAAAACATGCAGCCCTTTGGTAGCACTACAGGGCTATTTGTGTGTGTGTGTGTGTGCACGCGTGCAGGGTATGAGGTGTGACTTTCAGCTCTTTACAAAAGGGAAGGGGGCGCAGGGGCGGGAGCTATTACTGTTCTCCCATTGATGACGCTACCTTATGAACCACAGCTTTAAAACAGCCATGTTTGTGGGTATTAACTACTAAAATGTTTGTTCTCTATATGAAAAGTTGGTCTAATGTTTAGGTTTTGTTGGCATAATATTAAAAGATAACTTGGAAATCATATCAGTTTGTTTTCTTTTCTATTACAATGTCAAAAACATATACTACTATAATGGTTTATTATGTGTTGTTTTTTGGGGGGGTGTCTAGAGTATGTTTACATTTTTTAATGTTCAAAAACATTGTATCACTCTGTTGCTACACTGTACTGTCAGTCTGCAGCATTTGGTTTTAGCACTTGATGTTTTCTGTGTAAACCTGAGCAGCTAGCCAACTAGCCTGGCAAGAAGCGCTTTGCACAAACAGAGTGTGCAGGAAGTGAAAACTAGCCCAGGATTGACTTCACCAGAATTATTGACAGTTATGTTAACCAATGGTTAGATGATCCACCCGGAAGTAAAGAACGTCCTTTAAGTCACTAAATCACAGTACAATAGGGTTTATGCCAAGGACCCCGCTTCCTGACTTTTTAGTCAGCTGAATCATTTCACATTCAAATAAAGACAAAGGTTTTAAATGTGTCCTAGAATCAACAATCTAAAACAGAGCTTTGAGCCTCCAAAAAGGATAAGAAAATATTTTTTGGCTTTCATCTGTCGCAGGAGCCCTGATACAGGCCATTCTAAACCCCCTTACTCAGGCCTTCAGTGAAATGAGCTGTTGACCCCTCCCACTCGGCCAGGACATGCTGATTGGTTGGTTTCCCCAGAAGGCCTCAGACACATGCAGGTTTGAGGAGGCGTGGCTCCCCCTTATGAGGAGGTTTTCTCTCACCTTTTTCAACTTTATTAATTTACATAAAAAGTAGGTCAAACACGGCTTTGACTTTTTAGCATGCTACTTTTGACCACCCAAGCTGTCTTATTCAACAACAACAAGGAAAATGTTGGTTTACATTCTAGGTCCCCTTTAAATAGTATGTGTCCACCCACATTCATTCTGAAGGTGAGTTAAACTTCTAGCCTGGCAAGCCATCCTATATATGTGAATATATAGTTTGGCCATGACCCATAGACAGATCTGTTGTGGGGCGGAATCTACGTCACGAACAACGTGACATACTCATTGCTACACATGTCAGTCAATGGGGCAGTCCACCATACACTGGTTAAGAAGATGCAAATACATCCTTTTTCTAAATAAAGGACTTAAAGGTATTGCAAACGTTCTTTACTTCTGGGTGGATAATCTAAACCATTGGTCCGCATAACTGTCAATCATTCTGGTGAAGCCAATCCTGTGAATGCACACTGTTTGTGCAGAGCGTCTACTTCCCCCCCCACCCCCGCTAAGGAGGCGAACGCGGAAAACGGGCTGGTAGAGAGATGTGCAACGTGGAGAGGGCGGTTCTTTCCTGAAATTCAGAAACATCGTATGCATTACCTTTAAGTACCTCTTGACTCAAAGAAAAGCTTAAGTCTAAATAGTCCAAAGTTGTTGCCAAAGCTGTTCAAACAAGTCGTTGCATATTTGTTTTTTCGCTCAGTCTCAGTAACATCCCGCTCTCTATATGCATCAATCCTGCCCACCGCTGTGATTGGCCCACCAAACCGATAGAGCTCTGTGATTAGCAAAACACACATTACAGAACACATTTTGTGTAATTATATAAAAATAAACTAACCTGGGTACAAAGGCATGCAAGTCATTACAGGGCTTTAACTATGGAGTGTATTTTATGTCAATAAGCTCTCGCGAGAGGACGCACAATCACGAGACGATAATTCAAAGTCCGTGAGAGGATCATTTCTCATACACTAGCGCCAAAGAACTCCTCTGCGTGTTTTAAACTACCCGTGTTATAGTTTCCCTATTGGGAAACAACTAAATCATGCTGGATAGCGGCCCTCTAGGACCAGGATTGCCCACCCCTGCTCTACAGCATTGTTTAGATAATCAGTTTGTTACATTTTCACTAGGCTACATTATAAAACACTGGAATACTTTAAACACTTGAATTTGAACATTGGAGTTCAATAAAGATGAACACGTGTTTATTAAATGTCATTACTCACTGTTTGATTCTCATTGAATGAATCCACTGATATGTGCACTGGTGTGTTATAAATTAGGCTTTAAAGTTTTATATAAGGGGCATTTATGAATAGATTATTAATCCCACAGTGGGGTAATCCTCATGTTAAGACAGCACGTAAACAGAATAAGATTGCAATGCAAGTTAAAACAAACAGGTTATAGTATGACCTGTAATAAAATTAGGAAGCAAGTTTACAAAAAGACAAATATACCTATTAGTAGCATTGGCTGGTGTTAACCAGTGGCCTAAATATGGAAACAGAGCTGTCACCCATGCAAAACAAAAATAAAGTGATATGACATGATTGTTTTAGTGTTCTTAATATATCATTTTAAATGTTTTACCACATATGAATCACAATTGTATAATATCATATTGTAAAAACTATAGCTCTAGACTGGTACCAGTAGCAGGTAAACTAGGATTGTACAGGTTTACATCTTGGATGTTCTAAAACAAATACAATATTATTTTTTTATGTTCATGTTAAAAGAACAATCAACCACATCACTCTTGACTAAAACGTTGACCATTTTTATTCGTTATAGTTATCAATTCACTGTAAACCACTCAGTCATCTGTCTGTGATTATTTTTGAGGGTCATTACGTCAATGTTTCAAAGTCTTTTTGCTTCGTAAATTGGAATGTCAAAAAAAAACAATCGTCAGCTGCAAAAATTATTAAACATTTGATCCAGTATGAATGCAGAAAAAAAACATTAACTTGCTTTCGAAGCACTTTCCGATTTTAGAACATTTTGTATACGTTTTTTGTAAATTTCAACAAAGAATTGTGAAAAAAGGGCATCATGACTTTAGATCACTTGAATTTCGGGTTCAAACAATCACTTCCGGTGGGGGTGACGTATTTACTGCAGCGAGGGTCTCTTGGACGTAGGGGGAAGGTGGATCCTTGGTACCCACCCCCAAACTGTCAAAAGTGAAACTTATCCGAGAGAGTGGAATTTCAAGTCGAGAGCAGAGGAGGCTGCGCAAGCGTGTATCATTAGTTTAACGCGTGTAGCACCCACACTTACGTGCGAGAGGAACAATTGTCTGTGCTTGACTGCACAATCTGCTCTCAGGTCTTTTAAAACACGCGCAAGGAGCATTTTCGCGCTCGCTGGTAGTTTAAAACACGCGCGGGAGGAGTTCTTTGGAGCTTGTGTATGAGAAATTATCCTCTCACGAATTTTGAATTATCTTCTCGTGATTGTGCGTCCTCTCGCGAGACCTTATTGACATAAAATAGGCTCCAAATTTAAAACAGCATTCCGCAACAATATGGTCTCTGTCGCCCTCTAGAGGCTTGCTGCGTAACGTCACTGTCGTAACATTAAATCTCTCTCTCGGGCCTAAGAGGCATGTTTACATTCCTAATGTCAGGCAAAACAACGAAAACAAACCTTTTCACCTCCACACATTGAATAAATAGTTTTATCAGGACTGTATAACAACTTTATGCCCGACCAAACACAATAACCCCGGTAAAATAATTTATTACTTACCTAGCCATTAGCAGCACGGCTAGGTCAAAATCCGTAGTTCATGCCTTTCTTTCTAAAAGAGCTCTCCAGCGAGGAAAAGACGGCCCAATAATAACTCTGGTCTTTGCTCTTGCTCTATCACGTTCTTTTCTTTTCCTATATTCCTCTGATAAGGGATTTCTAGCTTTCTTTGGTGAATCTGCCGCTGCTACAGCGAGACTACGTTATACAATGATGGCAAGCCAAAGGGTTCAAGATGCGCGTTTTGGCGGACATAATGCTCGCTTTTAGAACACGTGAGTTTTTGCCCCTTTGGCGTCAAAACGTGCGTTCAGGACGCGCATTTTGGCGGACATAACGCGCATTTAGAACGCGCACTTTTTTTTATCCCTTTGGCTTGCTATATATTGCCGTAAAACGACACCCAGTCAGTCCTTCCGGCGCTACCCGAAGCTCAAAAACTGTATAGTGCAGTAAACAGACGTGGGACCCCCCAACACTATCACAGGTATGAAATTTATCATAATAGATAATACGATGATGCAAAAACTTTACAAAAAAGCCTAATTTTAAGGTGTAAAAGTTGTGGAATGTTGCTTTAACTTGTTCATGTCTGAACATGTGGGGCAGATACTTACTTTTTTATTCTGTCATGAGACTCTTCATGGCTGTTAACCATTGTCTTTGGTGTTTTTTATCAGCTGGAAACCTGTCAAATTTATGTTACTGTCCTTTCATCTGCTTGTGCAGCCTACAGCGCTGCACGTATTAACCAAGCAGATTTTATTTTACTGCTATTTAGCTTAATTTATTGACAACTGACAGATAATAACGGTGGTCAGCTGGGGTCTTTTTGACCTCTGGTCAGAAGCTCGGGGGGTGGAGGCTTGGGTGCGTGACGTAATGTGTCAATGGTGTCTATATGGGGATAGATGTAGAAAGGTTAACAAAAGGTTAACATTTGAATGAAATCAAATAAGTATTAAATCAAATCTAAACACAGTTATGTGTGCTGATGTTTTTATTTCTCAAACCTGACGATGTGTAACTGTTGTAGCTTCACCAGACTACCAAAACAGATGTTGGTTTCCTCTGAGTTTTCTTTTATTCATGAGTTCTGTGAAAAAATATAAGTCTGCATATTTAAGAATGATCATTTAATCAGACGAGGACCCTGTTCTAGGTTGGGATACTTATCACCTGCTTTGTTTTGGGCCATTCATACTCACAGCAGAGGGAGATCAGCTGTCAAAGTTGCAACACATTCCACTCGGAGGTGTTTATTTTTAGCTCACAGCCATGATCTCCCTTTTATCTGGACCTGTGCAATTGTGGCTGAGTGTGAGATTGTCTTCCTACCATACTCCTAAAACTACACAGAACAAACAAACAGAGGGAATCCTTCAATGGGAAATTACAAATCAAGACCATCTCAGACTTGCACGGGTAATTATTTGATAGTCTTTTAAAATGTTTATCTTTGTTTCACAGGAATGTTAAGATCAGGATTGTTTTTTTTTTTGCTTATAACTGTTAGAGTTTATTATAAAGAAAACAATGATAACAAAGCTAGAATATCGCCTGATATTTGATAAGTAATGATAATGAAACAGACTGTTGTGTCTAACTTGAAGATGAGTGGAAGAAGAAGGTGGGTGAGTCATACTCTGTGATCATTGAGAAGCTGGAGGATGACTTCCAGCTTCCAGAGAGTGCGTTGGCGGACCTTAACCTTGCTTTCAGGTAACAAACATTTACATTCTTCACAAAGTTTATTATACAAACTAAATTATACCTTGTGCAAAGGTAATTCTTTATCTGTCTGAATAGATTTCCTATTTTCACACATTTTTGTTTTTGCCGTTTCAGCTCTGATGAGGCTTTTAAGAAGGTGAATGTGAATTACCGAACAGAGAAGGGGCTGTCGCTGCTGCACCTCTGCTGCGTGTGTGGAGGTATGCATGACTACTGGAGTCTATTAATAACTCCTCTGCAAAATGTGACAGTGGAGGGAAGGATCACTGTAGTGCTGACTGACATTATTGTTTGGAAATGACCTTTCTGGTGTCGGGGATGGTAACAAACATAAAAAGATTAAATATGCTGCATCCTTCTTTCCTTTAAGTAGTTTCATTAATAGTCAGCGTTTCCTGCGTTTCTGGGTGAAGTCTAGAACATGTTTGTTTTCAGGAAACGAGGCCCACACGCACACCTTGATGCTGAAGGGTCTGCGTCCTTCTAGACTGAGCAGAAATGGTTTCACTGCGCTCCATTTGGCTGCTTATAAGGTGATGTTTCTTTAATTATGTTCTGTTTGAGAGCTTTTTAAAGATTTACCACATGGTGGAGTGCAAGTACACAAAACAACTCACGTGACTGAAGAGAATAAGGTTTACACGAGGTGTATCTGTCGTGTTTTCACGCTACAGGACAACGCTGAACTGCTGACTGCTCTCCTCCACGGTGGGTCAGATGTGCAGCAGGTGGGATACGGGGCCCTCACAGCCCTACATGTTGCTACCCTGGCTGGGCACCAAGAGGTGAGAGAAAATAATGATCTGCTTTGGACTGGACTCGATTTAATATTCTGTCGTTTCTGCTCACCAGGCTGCAGATATTCTCCTGCAACATGGAGCGTTTGTCAACGTTCAGGATGCTGTGTTTTTCACCCCATTGCACATCGCCTCCTACTATGGTCATGAGCAGGTACGTTTTTAGTGTAAATCAACGCTTATCTAATAGAAATGATCTGCTTTTTATGTGTTTTTGCTGCTTTTTATTGTCCAGGTGGCGAAGCTTCTGCTGAAGTTTGGAGCAGATGTGAATGCAAGTGGTGAGGTTGGAGACCGGCCGCTGCACCTGGCTGCAGCCAAAGGTTTTCTTGGTGTCATCAAACTGCTGTTGGGTGATGGAAGTGGAGCTAATGGTGAAAATATTTTAAAAAGTTAAAAACCACTTGAGATAATGGGGCTTAGATGTTCATTTTTCCTCCAACATTCCTCCTCTCACCAGTAAACGCCCAGGACAATGAAGATCATGTCCCTCTTCACTTCTGTGCCCGTTTTGGTCACCATGAGATCATCCAGTTTCTTCTCCAAGGAAAGTTTGAGGTTCAGCCTCATTCTGTGAACATCTACGGAGACACGCCGTTACACCTGTAAATGGTTTTGTTGTCTCAGATGGTCTCGTCTGTAAGTTCTTAGATGACTTCAACACTTGAATGCTGTGTTTCATCAGGGCGTGCTATAATGGTAAATTTGCTGCAGTGAAGGAGATGATACAGCTGTCTGGTATGGAGAGTCTTTCAAAGGAGAACATATTCAGTGAGACAGCGCTCCACAGGTACAAACCCAGATTATTTATTATTTAAAGTCTTCGGAGGTGTAATCCCTGATGAATCTACGTATAATGTCCCAGCGCATGCACTTACGGCAAAGACATGGAGATGGTGAAATTCTTGCTGAGCCAAAACGCCATGAGCATCAACTATCAGGGCAGAGATGGACACACAGGTGACTATTTGCATTAAAGTGGTCTCTGTGTGATAAAACCAAACCTAAGTTCACATATCTTTTTAAAGCTCTACACAGTGCCTGTTTCCATGGCCACATCCGCCTGGTGCAGTTCCTGCTGGACAGCGGTGCAGACATGAACCTTGTTGCCTGTGACCCCAGCAGGTCCAGCGGGGAGAAAGAAGAGCAAACCTGTCTGATGTGGGCTTATGAGAAAGGTGTGTTTGTGCAAACACGAGCATGCGAGATCAACTAGAGTCCAGTTCTCACATTGTGTTTCACAGGTCACGACGCCATCGTCACTTTGCTGAAACACTACAAGCGTCCTGATGATTCTCCGTGCAATGAGTACTCTCAGCCAGGAGGGGGTGAGTTCCCCCCTGACAAATCACTACCTTTAATAAAAAACACCTGATGAGATTTCTGATTATGATGCATTTCTTTCAGATGGGTCCTACGTTTCTGTTCCGTCTCCTCTTGGAAAGATCAAAAGCATGACTAAAGGTAGTGGGGTGCAGCAGACTTCCCACGTCGCCGTCAGCTGACATGTCTGCACACACTCTGTCTGTTGCCAAGGGAATGGGCTTAGATGCTGATCAGGATGCTGTGCTGCTCCTGAGAAACTGTTGGCTGTGTGAATTATGGGCCAGAAAACCTGGTTGTAGTCAAACATTTATATTCTTAAAGGGCACAACAGTCATAATAATTTTAGATTTTTATTCATTGGTTTAAATCAGTAACTGTAGAAATACTAGACAAACCCTCCGTGATGTCACCTGTAGGTTTCTGAGAATCTTTGCTTTAACGATTGCTTTAAAGTATTTTAATTTCTATAAAGGATGACTGATTTATTAGTGCGGTGCCATATAACGAACATTATCTGATTTCTAAACTTTTACGGCATTTAAAATAAATTTGATCATGAAACTTGCTTGTTGCATGTTACCCGAGACCGTAGCTGTGAATTAAAAAGCAGAATATTGTCTTCCTGTGCATTTCCAGTTAGAGGCATTGACTCATTAAAGTGTGTTTTCAGAGAAAGCAGAAGTTCTGGTGCTCAGGGCCAGCCTTCCATCCCATTTCCACCTTCAGCTGTCTGAGCTGGAGTTTAATGAAATTATCGGTTCTGGTAGGTCCACTCCTCTTTGTTTTCCCCATTCTGCTGATGTGCTAGCAAATCTGATAATAATATTGATGAGCGTATGTGTTACACACACAGGCTCCTTTGGGAGAGTCTACAGAGGCAAGTGCAGAAACAAAATTGTCGCCATAAAACGGTATTTCTTCCCCACAGAAACAAAGAAGTGCTCTAGTATCCCTACTCTGCTGGCAGAAACAGAAAAATGATCAGTTGTTTCGATTTCCTCGCTCCTCTGCAGCTATCGAGCCAACACGTACTGCTCCAAGTCGGATGTGGATATGTTCTGCAGAGAAGTTTCCATCCTCTGTCGTCTCAATCACCCCTGTATCATCCAATTTGTGGGGGCGTGCCTGGACGACCCCAGTCAGTTCGCCATCGTCACCCAGTACATCTCAGGAGGTTCTCTGTTCTCTCTGCTGCACGAGCAGAAGAGGTGAGATGCCAACACCTAATTACAGTCAGGTTTTATCATCGGAGCGTAACTCCTCATGGATTTACCAGACACAGTTAGATGGCTGGAGGAAAAAAGCTACAAACAGAAAAAAAAATTGTTAAAAAAAAAACTTCTTCCTGTAAGGGCTGCAGGGAGCCGGTGCCAATTTACCAAACATGCACGTTTTTGGTCTGTGGAACGAAACTGAAGAAAACTCACACATACATGGGGAGAAAATACAAACTCGTCTCAGAAAGGCTTCAGCCAGGAGTTCAACCTGTGACCTTCATGCTGCAAGGCAACTGCTCCACCATGCAGCCCAACTGAAGAAACACAAAAATTAGATCAAAGTAGAAAACAACCATAATAAATATCAAATCATGTAAAAGACCCACAAACAGGGGAGAATCAAATTAATCGGACAAAAACAGAAAAAGAAAGTATAATAAATCCATTCTGAGTACAAATGCATCGTACGTCACTCAGAAATAACAATGAAAGGCTGAGAAAACAAAAACAACACAAGAATTAAAACCTAAAAGAGATTTAAAATGTAGGTGTAAATCAACACAAAAGCTGTTAATTAATGGGAAACACGAGGGGATATCAGTTACACGCAAAATCTCTTCAAAATGACACAAACAGATCGACCCAAAACCACTGCAACCCAATAAGACTAAATATAAATACAGGAAAATGGCCACAGACACACAAAGTGATGAGAGTGAAACCAAAACTTACAAGTGATACACAAGAAGTACCAATCAGTGTAAAATCACTACAAGTCAGTGGTAAGAGACCCAAAAGGACCACAAAACACACTGGTCTCATTTGTTTTCATTTATTTATTTCTATTCTAAAAGTTAATTGTTGCACGGTCTGAACCTGTAAGCAGTCCAAATAGAGTTTTTTTGGTTAATGTCTCTTTTTATGATCCATTATCATCATCATCGTGGAGTTATTATGTCCTATTATTTGATACAAACCAAGTACTCAAAGAAAATTGACCATTTATGGTAATAATTGTATTCATATAATATTAAATCCTCATTTTTACTAAGTGAAGATTGTGAAATGTTTAGATTTCCAATCATTTTAATCAAAAGTGAATAGTTGGTGATGAATTAGAGTTCCGACTACATGAAGCAGCAGCAGGTGACAGTTTCAGCTCTCATTATCATCTTGTGATCACCAGCTCACCAATCTGTGCCCCTCAGCCGGAATCACCATTGATCCAGATGAAGTGTTCCGCTAGCTGTGTGGCCAGGTGCTGTCTTTATAGACTGTCCTATTGATCTGTGTAAAGTGCTGCGTGTGATTGGCAGAGCCCATCGATCTGGCGCTAAGTGGTTGCTGCTTTTAATGATGTGTCAATGGACAGGCTTATCGACCTGCAGTCCAAGCTCATCATCGCCATCGACGTGGCCAAGGGCATGGAGTACCTGCACAACCTCACCCAGCCCATCATCCACCGGGACCTCAACAGGTCGGTGCTAATCACACATGGGCGGAGCTCTAAAATCACCGCTGTCAATACTAATTAATGGTGTCTCTACCAGCCACAACATCCTGCTTTATGAAGACGGACACGCAGTGGTGGCTGATTTTGGAGGTTAGACAACCCTCTGTGCTCTGCATGCTGAATTTGTGAAAAACGAGTATGCATCTCTGAGTTTACTGGTGAAAACAACTTATTTGATTATCTAAAATTGTTTATTCAAAAATATAAATAAATTGGATGTTTTTGCAGCGGTTTTCACCAGCATTACTTCCTCTTCCCTTTAACCGTTGAACATCTTCCCTCTCTTCTGCAGAATCCAGATTTCTGCAGTCTGTAGACGAGGACAACATGACCAAGCAGCCGGGGGTCAGTGCTCCTTCCCTGTGTGTTTGATGACCCGACTGTGAGTTTCCTCACACCTCTCATCTGCAGATGCTGTGATGGAATAAATCACTTTAGGGGGTAAAAAAATAAAAGTATATGTATGCTGTTATTTTGTGGGAGGTGAAGACAGAGCTTCTGCTGGCACCTGCCATCAATTACCCACCAGCTAAAAACTGCCTTCATGCAGAATTTGTTTAAATGTGCTGACTCAGCTCTACAGAGTGCTTTGCCTGCAGTTTGATGTTAAGTGTGTTGCATCTCTTGGGATCTGCCTGTTGTGTCGAACTACTTGCCCTTGCCAAGTATCAGTATTTATTACAGTAATTGGGCTTGTGTGTGTGTCTGTCTGTCTGTCTGTGTGTGTGTGTGTGTGTGTGTGTGTGTGTGTGTGTGTGTGTGTGTGTGTGTGTGTGTGTGTGTGTGTGTGTGTGTAGAACCTGCGCTGGATGGCTCCTGAGGTGTTCACACAATGCACCCGTTATTCTGTGAAGGCAGACATGTTCAGCTATGCCCTCTGTCTGTGGGAGCTGCTCACTGGAGAAATCCCCTTTGCTCACTTGAAACCAGGTGATTTTTTTCTTTCTTACTAACAAAAGTTTTTTTTAAATACTTCATTTAGACTAATCGAAAATTATATTTTTCAGAATTTTATTTTAGAATATTATTTACTTAAGAGTTTAATGTGAAAGAAAATATATTAGGGCCACCCAATCCAGCTCTAATAGCACGTGTCACGGCCTTTTAAGTCCCAAAACAAGTATCCTCCACCTGTCTGTTGGTGGCAACAGGTGGTTTCCTCACACCTGACTCCTTGAAAACTGTATTCTGTTTATTTTTTGCAAGAATATAACTCAAAATCAACCTTTACTTTCTTACATCTTTGACATAAAGGAAAGTTAACTAAATCTAATTCTTCAAGTTCACAAAGTGGTCAGAAAATAATTTTTTAAAACCCTCCCATCACCTCTTGGTGATAACTGACAAACAAAACATTTGCCCCACCCTCTCTGGATCTTCTAATTAATGGGACGGTCCAAAGGTTTACAAGCTAATCACGAATTTTTCAAATAAAATCATTAAAATATTTTAGATAGCAAATGAACTTATAATATATTCTTAGTGCTTCAAATAAAACAAGAATGGATAAAACGTATGATTTATAACATTTCAACCAAAATAAGCATGTCTGGTGTCCAAAATTATATATAGTACTGGTCAATATTGGTTAATAAAAGGTTTAACAAAAGTTATAACTATTTATTAATCCTTCATATAAAGGTCCATCTTTATTTTTCTATATAATAAAACAAATTCATATGATAATAAAAAAACAGTCCACCTTCACATCTAAACTAAAACCCTTCCTCCATCCTCAGCTGCTGCTGCAGCAGACATGGCGTACCATCACATCCGGCCTCCTATTGGCTACTCCATCCCCAAACCCATATCTGCTCTTCTCATGAGAGGCTGGAACTCGTGCCCGGAGGTAACACCCTGGCTTTTCTGTGTGCATCTCTGTTTATTAGAAATATCAAATAACAACCTCTACATTCAGCTGTTTGTCCCTCCTCCCAGTGTGAACAGTAATCTCATCAGCGTCGTTACTGAACCTCAAGAGTGAAACGATGCAGAGTCAGCGCCTCTCTTATGCACACTCAGCAGTAAGAATTGATAGAGGCCACTCCCCAGATGATACATCGTGTTCACATATAGGAGCTGGAGGCTCCGCCCACCACACTGTGATGCTCATAATTAAGCTACATTAGTCACCCCCCACCCCTTGTGCTTCCTGTTAGAGAGACAAACATGTCACCTGTTAGTCAGCCTGAGATTTTTGTCCTGATCTTCCACACCGGGGTGCAGACAGACCAAGGCTGCTGTCTCAGGATGTGATGTATAATGGAACAGGTCTCCTAGGCCAGTGTTTGTTGTTTTACTGTGAAGCAGGTGATCTAAAGCAATGCTTTTAGAAACTGAAACACATTTGGATAAATAAAAATACAGGACTGCATTAGAAAACAAAAACATGTCCTCTGACTGATGCCCTGTTTGTGATTTCAGGACAGACCCGTGTTTTCTGAAGTGGTTTCCAGTCTGGAGGAGTGCCTGTGCAATGTTGAGGTATCTAATATATTCTAATCTGCTTTGATGCTGCTTTAATCGAATGTTTGCTTAAGTATGGCGTGTTTTTTCAGCTGATGTCTCCAGCTTCCAGCAACAGCAGCGGCTCCCTGTCTCCCTCCTCCTCCTCCGACTGTCTGCTGGGGCGAGGAGGACCGGGCCGGAGCCACGTGGCCGCTCT
This sequence comes from Aphyosemion australe, assembly GCA_006937985.1. NCBI lineage: Eukaryota > Metazoa > Chordata > Actinopteri > Cyprinodontiformes > Nothobranchiidae > Aphyosemion > Aphyosemion australe. The sequence goes on along the minus strand of SSNS01000004.1, from coordinate 5,538,907 downwards.
GCGCTCCCGCTTTGAGCTGGAGCATGCTCTCAACACTCGCGCCTATGCCTTCTGGACTCAGAGGTAGACCAGCTCAAGCACCCCCTCAGACAAAAGTGGAGAATCATTTACTACATGATGGTGTTCAAGTACAAATGACAGAAGTTATAAAATGTGCTTCTCTTTTGACTAAAGTACATGATGACGTCACTAAGTGATGCACAATTGGACAAAAGTAGAAATATCTTTAAAACCAACAGTATGAGCTACATTTTCCCCTTGAGGTTATCACAATTTTCAATTTGGACAAATAAATTACACAAACGATAATAAAACAGTTGCAACATCTGTTTTTTTTTTATTTTGCTTTTATTTTATTTCAAATCTCTTCTAGTTGACATTTTTGACCGCTTCAAAGCAGCTGACCTGCTGACTTATGTCCAAGAAATACAAAAACAAAACTCCATTTGTTCCCATTTCTGATTAACTTTAAAATGAAAATTACTTGCTATTTAATTTAACTTATATTAAGTTTTTTGCTGCTTGACAATACAGTCACAAGCAAATAAAAAATCAGACATGTGACTTTCAGACGGGCTGATCTCTCATGTACGGATCATGCTGGATGTTTATCACTTTTTTTTTACATTTGTTTTTAAAATTTTTACCTGTGATATTATTTTTATCTGTTGTGACATTATTTAAATTACTAAAATGAATAAATGCATCCAAAACGAGAATAAAAAAAGCGTTGCCCTGGAGACCGGTTATGGATGAGCAATGCAAACAGGAGGAATGACGTTTCTTGGTGACCAAACAGGAAACAAAAAACAGTTTAGTCTAAAACATGCGTGGCATTTAGCGTTGGTTTCTGGTGACGGTAACTGTGAGCCCAATAAGTGATGATTAATTTATTATTATTGTGTGATACTGACTTTCCTGATGTTATATTTATCTAAGAAGATGCTAATTAAATTAAATCCCTATAAATAAACCTGACTGTTAAAGTCATTTGTGTATTTTATATGCAGTTTCTGTCCCTTTACACCTTTCATCAATTTTGTATACAAGGCCCCTGCAGAAAGGGAAAGCAGGACATATTGAATGTCTTCAGTTTGTAGCTGTCCCCGTCTCATCTGTCCTCCTACCTGTAAACGTATAATTCAGGACACAGATTGTTTTGCAGGTGACTAATGAGTGTGGCTGAGGTCGTTCTTGTTTTCCTTCCCAGCGAGCGTCGGCGAGCTTCTGGTGGCCTCACGCTGGAGGAAATCAGGAGGAACATGCAGTTCTCTCCCATCGATCGAAATGGTTTGTCTGCACAAGATGCCCGCACTGATTCAGCATAACAACAGTTATTGTTTTAGGATGAAGAGACGCTTAAGCGATTGAGTTGCAGAGCTGTTTTTTTATTTATAGCTAAAATCGAAGAGAGCAAAACGGTTATTTAAAGAAAAAAGCTGAAAAAATCTATATTTTATTGACTGAGCAAATTCTAAAAGAAGAGTATAAATGATGTTAATTATCTGTCTTGTTTGTACAATATTATAATTTGCTAGCATAAATAATCTTACTCTGGTTTGTGATGCATTCTCCCTTTAGTTTACAATAGAAATCATCAGACTTTCACCATTTTTCATCACTGACATGTAAATATTGATATTTTTAGCACATAAAGCTGAACCTGATCTGAATATCAGCGCTGTTGCTTTGTTTCAGGGTACGTTTCTGATCCCATGAGCACCATGAGGTTCTGCTCCTCGTTCAGCAGCAGCGGCAGCTTCGAGGACGGTACCTGAACCCATATCAAGCTGTGAGGTCATCGCATAGACAGACAGAGGGTGGATTTGTCATTTTCTCATTTGATTTTAGAACAAATTTAATCAAATGTTTTGTGCATCTGTACACTCTTGTTTATCTAATTCTTATAATATTTTTGTTTCTGGGTTGCATTCATATGAAATTGGCTAAATTATTATTGCTAATGTAAACATCTTTGATTTTTTTATTTAAAAAATAATGAAAAGTCACCACGAATACTCATTTTATTCTTATTTTGGCCAGTTCACACACGTTTTAAGTCACATGAAGTCAAGAGGCGTTTCACACACAAACTAGCTCTAAAACTAAGATTAAAGACCAAGTTCACTGAGAAACAGTTTTTGCATGTTATTTTTAAATATGATCGGTCACTCTGAGTTTCACGTGCAGGATAAACACGAACCCCTATTTCCTGCATTAGCCACCGATAGAAAATAGATGGGAAAGCGCTAGGATTAAAACGGCCTGTGACAATAGCACGTCATAATGTCAAATTAGCATTCATGGACTCACCCATCTTGGCTCGTGACAAGGAAGGCTGTTGTTGTGTCCTTGGGCAAGACACACCCTCCTTGCCTGCTGGTGGTGGTCGGAGGGACCGGTGGTGCCAGTGCTCGGCAGCCTCGCCTCTGTCAGTGCACCCCAGGGCAGCTGTTGCTACACTGTAGCTCATCACCACCAGGGTGTGTGTGCGTGCGTAAAGTGCCTTGGGGGGTTTTAAGACTCTAGAAGGCGCTGTATCAAATACAGGCCATTTACCATTTAGCGTCCAGGAAACAGCAGAGCACGTCTTGGCTAATAGAAGCTAACCGTTAGCATTAGCAACTCCACAACATGGCTGAACTCCTTCAGGTTTGAGTTGTGGAGATAAAACATCAACGTTGCAGAGCGAACAGGGTCAGAGGTAGAGTTGTGTTGCTGTTAGCCAATCAGAGGCGAGGTGTCTGAAAATCAGGAAATAAGACTCCACATCCCGCCGTGTTCTGCTCAGTTCTGCTGTGACTCACTTCTACTTCCTGAAACAGGAGCGCCAGAGTTTTTTTCCCAACGAGATCGACTCACAGGGCATTCATTTATACTAGACACCAGAAAAAAAAAGAGTGGACTTGGTCTTTAACCGGCAATAAAAATGTTAAAAACAACCACTTTAAACAGAGGTAGAATTAGCATCGAGAGCCATTTGACATTTCATCTAATCATCATCAGCCTAATGCTCCTGTTGTTGACAGCGTCTCGGAGTGATGATGTCAGAGAAACGGCGGAGGAGCGTTCCGGTTACAGAGCTCTGATGAAAGCTGGGGAGCTTGTGTTCACCGGGTGGAAATGTAAAATGTAAGAGAGGCAAACTAAAGAGTCTGGCAGCTATGAATTATTCAGTCATGTGTGAGCGCAAGTAGATCAGTATCTGTTTACAGGTAATAGATGATAGCAGCTGCATTTGATACCCGATCAAAATGCACTTGATTGATCCCAACAATAGGAAGAGATGGTCCGCTGTAAACATTTAATCCAGCAGTCAAAACACCCGTTTCTGCTGATTAAGAAAGGAAGAGAAGCTTTTTAAGCAAAGCCTGTTCAGCCTAAAGCTGCTGTTGCTGCTACAGCTGACTGTCAAAGTTAGGAATAAATAAATATCACGTTACCGTACTGTGTGTGCACTCTCAGTGCCTGAAGCAGTCAGTGAAGGATAACAAGTGTGACCCAGCAGCGATCTGTCCTCTGAGAACGAGTTCACGTCTCACTCAGGCTTTCGTCCAGTTCTTTAGCCTGGCTGTCTTCACCGTGGGACGTGTCTTAGCCTTCAGACTTAGATGTAGATAGTTCTGTAACTTGGGTTTCGTTTGTGTCTTTTGGTTCTTCTGGACTCTCCGGCTGATTCAACTCTTCTGTTTTTAATGATTCATCAGCTTGTTTTACCTCCAAATCAGTAACTTTTTCTCCACTTTCATCCTCAAAAACACTCTCGGCTGTGGCGTCACCTGATAAACTTTCCACTTTAGTGAACGTGTTACTCTGAGATTCTTTCTCGGGTCCATCTTGGTCTTCTGGCCCATCGTCCATTTCTTCACTTGTTAGTTTTACCTCATTCTTCTCATTGTCTAGCGGCGCATCTTTGGTCGGCTCATGGTTCTGATCACCTTCACCTCGAGTTTCCTCAGTTTCTGTTTGAGTTTCGTCCTTCGACTCCTCTTCGTCGTCCTTCATCTTCAGTGGGCTCTCTGATTCTGTCTGGTCTGTAGATGGAGTTTCTTCTTTAGCTTCAGGCTCTTTTAAATCGGAATCCTCTTCCCTCAGCTCGTCTAACGGCTCAACAAATGTCTCAAAGAACTTGGAGCTTTGGTGCATTTTTATCCAGTTTGTGACCATATCTGTGTTGTCTTCATCAGCTAAGGCTTCTGGGATGTCTGTCCTCACAGACACTGCCTGTCCTCCATCATCTGGCGCCTTGTTTTGTGTTTGAGGCTGGAGCAGAACACTCGCTCCTTCCTCTGAGGCCTTGCTGGCCTCCTCTGTGTCCTCTCCATTTTCTCCAGACTCTGGGAGTTTGTCACTCTCTGGCTCATCCTTCCCTTTGTCCAGTTGTCCATCCACATCATCACCTGGTGCAGAATTGTCCTGATCTGCTAAAAGAGCACCCTCACTGACATTGTCCTTAATGTCAGTGTCATCTTCAGTCAAATCTTTGATGTCATTTTCACCGTCTCCTCCTTCATCTTGTTTAGGATCTTCTTTCGTTTCTGGACCAGATGTCTCTGGTTCTGAGTCTTTGTTGGCTGATTCATCATCACCTTCTTTAGCGTCCTCCTCTTGTTTTGTTGGAGAGCCTTCAGACTCCATGGTTACTTCTTTTACTTCTGCGTTCTCATCCTCTGTTGCTTCTTCGATTTTTATTTCTTCTTCACCTTGTTTTGCTGACTCAGAGTCAGTTTTATCTCCAGCTGGAGCCTCCTCCTCATCATTAGATTTGTTCTCATCTACTATAGAAATCTCTCCGTTTTCATCATCAACTTCTCCTTTTTCATTTGTTGCTTCAGTTTCTTCATTAACGTTTTCATCTTCTGCGTTATTTGGTGTCTCCTCAGCTGTTTTGGTCCCATCTGCTGCTTCCTCTGACTCAGCAATCATTTCAGAACCTGTCTTCGTTGTCTCTTCAGCCATGTCAGGGTCTTCACTCTTCTCAGGTTCCTCTGTGATCTCAGATGTTTCTCCTCCTTGTTCTGCTGTGTCCTCAGTTACATCTTTTGTTTCTTCATCTTTTTCGTTATTTTCAGATTCTGTCTCTTTGTTCTCTGTCTCAACTTCCCCTGACTTTCCTGCTTCATCACCTTTTTCCTCAGATGCCATGTCTGACGTATTTCTTTCTTCATCCTCTTGACTTTTCACATCTCCCTCTGCTTCGGGTTCTTCTTTAACGCTCTGGATTGCAGCACGCTCATTATTCTCATCTTTTTCAGTCTCTTCTTGTTCTTCTGTGTTATTTACTTCTTTCTCCTCATCCAGAGGTTTTGAAGCATCTTCTTCATTCTCCTCCCCACCAGCATCACCTTCAGTGACCTCTGCTGTGGGACTATCATCCACCTTGTTTTCATCACTGATCTCTTCTGTCTGATCCTGTTCTCCTTCCTGAGTATTTTCATCTTCTGTTATCTCATCTGAATTCAGACGAGGCTCATTTTCCTCCTCCTCACCCTCATCATATATCTTTTCATTTTCTTTCCCAGATCTTTCCACCTGTTCTTCCTCCTCACACTTCTCCTGTTCAGAGTCATTGTTTCTTTCATCAGCTTCAGATGTTTGATCTTTAGCTTCTGTTATCATTTCATCTTCTACCGTTTCCTCTGGTGTATTTTCACCTGTAGGGTCTGCAGCCTGTTCTGGCGAGCTGCTTGGCTTCTCTGCTGCTGGAGGTTGGTCCTCGCTGTCTGGCTGCTGCGACCTCTCTGCGTCAGCGTCAGGTGGCTCTTCACAGCTGAGGGCCTCTTGCTCCTCTGAGGACTCTGCTTTGATCTCCACTGTCTCGCTTGCAGCCGTCTCCTCTGGGTCATCAGTCTCTTTACTCGGCTCTAATACTGATGACTCTTCTTCTTCTCTGCTTTTTGTCCTTTCATCCGTCTCGTCAGGTTGAACATCACCCTCCTGATCAGTCTTCTCCTCTTTTTTCTCGTTTTCTGAAGCCGCAGCATCAGCAGACTCACCTCCATCAATAGGATCTGCAGTCTTCTCATCTTGTGCCACGTTTTCTTCATCCACATGAAGCTGTGCTTCACCTGCTTCCTCTGATTCATCTCCGTCTACTGGAGCCTTTTCATCTTCCTCAACCTCTTCGACCTTCTCATCTTTGATGTCTTCACTGCTGCCAAGAGGCTCCTCCTCCTCCTCCTCTGTTTTTGTTTCAGATAAATGTTTTTGTTCCTCTGCCACTTCGTCAGTCACACTTTTTTCATGCCTTGGCTCTTCAACTACAGTTTGCACTTCTTCTGAAAATAGAAGAAAATATTACTATTACTTTCTTTAAATGGATTCTATGCAGTTTTGACTTGCTTTTAGCCCCCTAGTGTTCGTTAGTGACACTTATCTCCTCACTGTGCGTTTGTCTTTTTAACACCTTAATCTAACTGCTGAAATGTCTCCTCAGCCTTCATGAGTGTCTACAGGAGCAGTTCATCACTAAATCAAACAAATCAGCTGTGTTCATGATCTAAAACATGCAGAAAACGTGCTGGAAGCAGACTGCAGCTCCAGGTATGTCAGCTTCATTTTACTAAGTCCAACAGAGACCAGAGCAGCACTCTGAAGTTGCAAGTGCCGCATTCTGGCCACAGAGGGTGATGGGAGTAACATTTCATTAACCCTGTAAGAATAATTTTAGCACATACTGACTCAAGAAAATGATTTAAAAATATGAAAAAGTTGCATAGTATGGCTTTAACATAGAATGTGCTACTACTAGTTCATCTCTGTGTGTGTGTGTGTGTGTGTGTGTGTGTGTGTGTGTGTGTGTGTGTGTGTGTGTGTGTGTGTGTGTGTGTGTGTGTGTGTGTGTGTGTGCTCTGTCTTCTCAAATTCAAGTGAGTCATGACAGCTGGCTGCTCATACTGAGCCAGGTTCTGTTGGAGGTTTCTTCATGTTAAAGGGGAGTTTTCCTCTCCACTGTCGCTACATGCTTGCTTACTATGGGGATTGCTGTAAAGTCTTTGACACAAGTCAGTGGCTCGATGCAATCTGCTGGGTTTCCTTACATATAAATATATAGATAAACAGAAAAAAATATATTTTTTCACTTTTCAAATAATTAGAAAAAAAGAATCTCTCGTACCTTTATTGCCCGGGGTAGAGTCTTTGTCAGTGGACCCCTCCTCTTCCTCAGTGCTGGTGTCGCTCAGTTCAGGCTCAGAGCTGCACTGGGACTCCTTCAAGATGGCTTCTGCTAGCTTCTCCTGCACGGATTTAGCTTCAGAAACACAGAGACATGGTGCATGTACAGGTATTACATACAAATAAACTTTTTCTAGAACTGGAGGATTTCTAGAAGTAAAAGTAAGTAAACTGGTGTTTCAGTGACATAAAACATATAAAGAAAAAGAGACGAAGAAGAAACACACCGTTATAAACAAATGTCTTTAATTTGTTTAGGAAATAAAAAGAAGAAAACACCAAAACATGCAAAATATGAAACAAGATGCACAAACAAACAAACTTTTGAAACTTCTCATTTTGAGGATACTGGATCAAATAATTCATTCAAGGACGTAGGGAGCACATCACCCCAGTGCTGGAGTCCTTGCACTGGCTTCCCATATTTTATAGGATCCAGTTTAAACTTCTGTTGTTTGTTTTTAAGTCGCTGAATGGTTCTGCCCCTTCTTATCTATCTGAGCTTTTAGAAGTTCATGCCCCTCCAAGAGCCTTGAGATCTGGCACTCAGAATCTTCTGGTGGTCCCTAGAACGAAGCTGAAGTCCCGTGGTGATCGGGCTTTTTCTGTGGCAGGCCCCAGACTGTGGAACAGACTTCCTGCAAATGTTAGGGCTGCTCAGACTCTGAGTCATTTTAAGATTTTGTTAAAGACGCATTTTTATGAGCTGGCTTTTAATTAGTAACAAATGAGGTGTTTTTTTTTTTTTTTTTTACCTCTTTTAGCCTTGTTTTGCGTCATTTTAGGTTGTCCATGATGGTTTTTTATCAAGGATTGTCCTGGACATTTTGATTTATTTTGATTCATTTATTTTAATCTTATTTTATATTTTAATATAGTCGCTTTGTTTTATTGAATTTTTATTATTTTTAACTATTTTACTGTGATTTGTTTTTATGCTGTGAAGCAACTGCTGTTTTAAATGTGCTATATAAATAAACTTGACCTTGACCTTGACCTTGATTCTAACGAACTGGCTAAACTGCTCCTAGATCAGTGAAAATGAGGAGGCGTCTCTCTTAGAGAAAATTATCTCAGCAACCCAAATGTAGATTTACTATTTACAGATCATTTCAAAAGAACTGAAGCTGTTTAATTTGTTTGGGTGCTCGTTATATTTGAACAGGAAGCAGCTCCCTACAGCTGCACATTTCTCAAACAAAACGCTGTATGTAATTATGTGTATTTTTTCTAAATCACTGCTTCCTTCCTCTTCTCTGATTGCAATTTAAAACAGCGAAGACTATTTTTACATGATTAGCATCACTTTTAAACCAGATAAAGCAGTTTTAAGATCAACTAATGCAGAGAAAATGTAAATAATGATTTGTTCAACCCCGAAAGCTGAATAAAAGTCAGACAAATGAAAGTTTAATAAGTGAAATAATAAAAAGGAGTCAGGCAGAGAATCTGGAATACAAACTAGAAAACAAAAGAAAACAAGAAAGCATTTGATTTTTCCACCATTGAAATGTTAAAGCATCATTATAGCTTAAATAAATGATGTTGATATCACAAGCCAACACCACAGGGACATTGTGCCAGGGCTTGTTTAGTATTTAAACTCAAGATTCAACTTTTGATAATTGTGGAAAAACCTCCATGATGAAAACACCACCCGTTTACTCTTCAGCTGTATCTTTAGGTTCATTCTCACCCCTCTCCTGCTCGTCCTCCTCTTTGTTCTCGTCTCCCGGGTCCTCATTGGTCTTGTCTTCTGAGTTGTCACCGTCCTGTTTGTCCTCGCTCCCTGAGGGGACGCTGGTCTCAGAGATTTCTATCTCTGTACTGTCTCCGGCGCTGTCCAAAGCAGACTCCTCCTTGGTGGCAGCAGGTACTTCAGATTGTGGTTCCTCCTTCTTGTCTGTCGGAGGAGCATCTTCCTCCTGAACCTCCTCTTCGGGTTCATCCTCCTTCTCGTCCTTTATGGAGCCTTTCCCACCTTCAGTATCACTCTCCTCCTGATCGCTGCCGGAGATGCTGGAGCCTGAATGAGACGTGATGTCTGTGCAAAGAAATGGGAGCTGTTTTAATATATTTTAAAGGGATATTCCACCCCTATGTGAAATTTAGCCTGTTGCCATATTCCCCAGAGTATTGGAGGCAAATGAAAAATAAGTAACACTGCTGCTGCAAGTCACAAGGACATGACCCTGCGACCCCAAAAGACACGAAACTTCCACAAACACAAATGCGTGGCTACTAGGCCTATACCCTGTACACTTTTTTGAGGGAAAAAACCTAAAATTGCACTAACAATTGCAGATGAAGTAGGTGTCTTTTGGGGCCACTGCATCATGTCCTTGTGCCTTGAAGAGGCGGCTTACAGTGGTGCTTTGTTGTAATGTAATTACTCCTGTAATCCCTTTGTGTTACTTATTGTTTTCATTTGCAGTTGATATGATTATTGAGGTCACCAAGAACAATATAGGTCATTATTGAGTCATTTTAATGACTTTTTCATACAAAATGCTAGCTGTTACCATTCACTTATATTGTTTATGCTAAGCTAATGCTAATGAAATTCTGCCAGATTAGAAGAAAATGCTTTTGAATATGACAACAGACTTAGAGATGGAATATCCTTTTAACCTTATTCTCTATCACCTTTTTAAATATTGACTTGTTTAATTCGGATTTATGTGTTAAAGATTCACCCACCATCATTCCCATCATCACCATTATCATCTGTCTCAGAGGCCACCTTCTCTTCCTTCTTTTCAGTTTGGCTGAATGGAGATGGAGATTTTTCCTCTTTTACTGTGGCCTCCTCTACAGGACCTTCATCATCTGCTTCAAAGTCTTCTTCATAATCTAAAAAAAAACAAAGCATGAGAAAGATCTGTGAGCTGAGCTTTAACTCAGAAACAGTTGTGTTTTAGGTGATTTGGTTCTTGTACCATCTGTACCTTTGGCTCCCACAGGTGCCGTTTGTTCCTTGTTTCTAGTCTCTGGGTCACGTGTGTGACTGGTGTCAGATTCTGAGCGGGAGGCAGCATCCTCCTGTGTCCTCTCTGTCTCCATCTCAGGTGTATCCACCAGGCTATCTGCCGATTGTTCTCGTGCGCTATCTTCTTTCTTTCTCTTTGGAGGAGGAGTGGGCTTTGTGTCTAGTCCCATCGCTAAGATGCATCTAAAAATAATCACAAGGTTGTAACATCCTGAAACTGTACCCATATTTTAAATCAAGAAAAAAACAATTTCTTTATTGTTGGTGTGGGTATTAAAGAGTTAAAGTTTCCCAGAGGCCTCTCAAATTGTAATTAAGAGTCTCAATTACAACTAATTGCCTCCACACACTCAAAAAGTGTCATTTTCTGAAACTGGTTTTACTTTTCAGACCTATAACGTCCCTTGCACTGTTAAATATTATTTAGTGTTTAATGGCTGCCTTCTACAATCCAAAAAAATTATGAGCAGTAGATAAAGCTCTTTGCGTGTCATCCACTCAGGTTGGTGCTTCTACAGCTGGAGGACATCCAGAAAGAAGAGAAGAAGAGCTGGAGCACTCAAATGAGTATAAATATCTTTAATAGGTGCAACAAATTTGTTGCACCTATTAAAGATATTTATACTCATTTGAGTGCTCCAGCTCTTCTCGCCCAAAAAATTCATGTCATTGTAACTATTGATGCTGACCTTTACCCTGTGAATAACCCTGCCTGTACACCTGAATGTCCTACCTGTAACAGGGGGCGGCCCCCTCCACACCGGAGAAGCCGAAGTGTCCGTGCCGTCCTCCGAGTCGGGAGCTTTTCCTGTGTTTGAACTCGCAGCAGGAGCTCAGCCGCTCCACCTGCAGCCCGTTCAAGTAGAAGGTCAGGCTGAAGGGGAAGCCTCTGTGTCGCCTGGAAATAAACTGGAATGTCTCTGAGGGAGAGATGAAGGACGAAGATCAAAGAGACGGACGACCAATTTTAAAATCCGTGTCTCGGTTAACACACCTCCCTCCTGAAGATATCCCCTGAACACACACAGGTTTTCTCCTCCACAGTGCTGCTGAAACACTCTGACTTCGTCTGACGTGTCTATCAGGTCGTTGGAGAGATGCACCGTTTTACCAAAGTACACCATGTTCACGCGTACTTTGGTCTGGTGAATGGAGCTCCTCAGCCACGGGGGCTCCTGAAGGGCACAATAAGGAAAGTTGGGGCTCAATAGTCAGTTTTAAACGGCTTAACATCAATCAAACCTCATTAATCCCATTTCAAACGCATCAAACTGTTCCACATTAAATTCAGTAACATTCAGTTGATGATTGTTAAACATTTTCTATTGTAAAGCTTATGTGAGTGTTTGCAATGCCTGATGCAACTACAATGAAATAGAACGCATTTTTTTATCTACTGTAACTATTTTTGAGGACTTTAAACAAAAAAAAAATACATAAAGAAATACAGTAAAACTCATCCTTTCAGAATAAAGGACTTCTCTATAAAACTGAATTTCTATCGTGTGAAGATTTGTTGCCAGACTAGGCGCAGGAGGACTGAAAGAGCACACTGACGTCAGTGCCACTGGGTGCAGTGGTGGGGTGTAGTCTGCGGCCTCTGGTGGTGCCGCTGGGGGTGACCTTTAACCCTCCCTCTTTCCTCTTTGTCACCGGAGGCACCGGTGTCACAAAGTTGTTGATGACTGGGAGGCAGTAGGGCGAGGTGGCGTGGTAGGCCTCCAATGTGGTCAAATGTCTGCGGGACTTCCTGTCCATCTGGGGGAGAAGATCATGAGGTCTGATCAAACTCATCATTGTGACCATTAAAGCATAAAAACTGATAAAAACTCACGGTTTGGTTGAACAGCAGGTCGTTCTCACGAGGGGGTTCATAGAGTCTGTAGGGGGAACTGTGTCTGAGCGTAAAGGAGGCGCTGGCACTGTGGATCGGCTTCAGACGCACCGGCCTCTGCATCTTCCCTGGAGCCGTGTTGGGTCGGGACGAGCTCAGCTAGAACAACCGCAGCGTTTAGTTCTGTTTAATAAACCCTCAGCAGAAAGAATGATCACTGTGTGGAGCATTCTGTTACAATCACTGTGGTTTTCTGTGTCACAACTAAAGACATTATGTTCCTTGGTTTAGTTGGTCCTCCACCACCAGGCTACAGACTTGTCCTTTAACCACCTGCAACCAGGTCTCAGAGTAAAAATAAAGTATTCCAAAAATAATTTTATTTCAACATTTGTATAAATTAGGTGGTATATTTTGAAAACTAACATACTTGTAATACTTTTGTTCAAGACCAAGTTCACTTTTTCAACACAGTAGCAGTGGTCTTTAGTATCAATAAATGTCTTGTGAGTCGATCTCTGTAGAAAGAAAGCTCTGGTGCTCTTGTTTCAGGAAGTAGCAGTTAGCCAGGGGAGTGGGGAGCAGAAGACAGCAGGATTTGGACTCTTATTTCCTGATATTCAGACATCTCTCCTCTGATTGGCTAACAGCAATGCGGCTCTACCACTGACTCTGTCTGCAACGTTGATGTTTTATCTCCACAAATAACACAAGCCTGAAGGAGTTCTGCTGTGTTTTGTGGAGTTGCTAATGCTAACGGTTAGCTTCTACTAGTCAAGACGTTCTCTGCTGTTTCCAACAACAGTCTTTCTTGTATTTTGTCTTCTATGTATAGTTCTGGTCAAAAAACAAATATTGTCACAAAAAGACACTGACGCGTTCTCAAGGCAAACTTGAAAAAGTCCTGCTTTTTTGTTCCCTAAATGTTTTGGTTCCAAGATATAAATAGAAACATTTCTCATTTAATATAAAAATGAATGAAAAATGACTGAAGACATTAGCAGACGTAAGTGCATCTCTGCTTTGTTTCTGTCTTCTCTTCTTCCTCCTGACTGATGTATTTCGAACAAGGCTCAGCCTGCTGAGGTGAGAGATGTTTGCAGACTAGAGGAGGAGATTTCATCGAGTAAGCACGGAGATCAAGAACAGGATTACCGTCTCAGTTTGCTCTGGCATCAAGCGCCGTGTCTTTTTATGTTTCAGAGATGACATTCAGCTAATCCTCAGCTTCACTCAGGAACAGACAGAGCAAACAGCTGCTGGCGCTCAGACTTCAGCAGCAGTGTTGATGCAAAGATGAAGACTCAACATCCACAGAAAACATCTAGATTAGACTCTGACACAATTGTGTTGGAATTCTTTAACTGTCAATTCATTCGCTCCTTTATTTACCCTAATTGATTGATTTTTTTCTAAGTATTTAAAAAGTTGTTTGCCTTTCATCTTAATAAACAATAAAAGTAAGAAAATCGATTTGAATTAATTTTTTCTCCAGCAATTTCTGTAGAAAGGCAGAAAAAAATGCAACAACATTTTAGTTAAGATTTCTGTAATTTTTATGATTAATGGAGAGTGCACACTGAAATTAGTGCACACATAAACCACTGCAGGAATACAACCCAATGCTTTTTTAAAATGTTTTATTATTCTATCCTTTTGTAATTTGATGGTAGAACTGCTGTTTTTAACCCAGTCAAAAACATTTTTTACATCATTTTAGCATTAAAAATGGTAAATGGCCTGTATTTGTATAGCGCCTTCTTAGGGTTCTACAACCCCCCAAGGTGCTTCACAACACAATCAGTCATCCACCCATTCACACACACATTCACACGCTGGTGGGGATGAGCTACATCGTAGCTACAGCTGCCCTGGGGTGCACTGATGGAGGTGAGGCTGCCGAGCACTGGCGCCACTGGTCCCTCCGACGGGTTAAGTGTCTTGCCCAAGGACACAACGACAGCGACAGACTGAGCGGGGCGCAAACCTGCGACCTTCAGATTGCAAGGCGGCCACTTAAGTATTCTATTCTATTCTGTTCTGTTCTGTTCTGTTCTGTTCTGTTCTATTCTGTTCTGTTCTGTTCTGTTCTGTTCTGTTCTGTTCTGTTCTGTTCTGTTCTGTTCTGTTCTATTCTGTTCTGTTCTGTTCTGTTCTGTTCTGTTCTGTTCTGTTCTATTCTGTTCTGTTCTATACCCGAGCGGAGGGGTGACTGTTCCATGACTGTGTTTGCAGATTCGATGTTGCAGCTTTAAAGTAACTAGGTTTAGTGGAACCAGTTGACATAACTTGGTTAAGTAAATTCAACATTTCATTTCTTACAGTGTAGGTAAGACATATTTAAAAAAGCTGCACCCTTTATCGTGTTAGGTTTCCCTCCAACAGGATGTTTTTACTCACAGACTCAGAGGATTCAGAGTGCTCGTCGTCGGGTCCTGAATGCTGTTTCCGGTGGTCCCTGGCCCGGGTGGGTGGACGTGGGGACAGGATGCGTGCAATGTCTTCATCATCCCTTCTAGGGCGCCCCACCTTCCAAACAAGACCATTTGTTATGATGCTGTATGTTGTGTTCATTCCAAAAACTGATATATATGTACAAAACTTTTTTTTGCCCCTTATTTTAACGCTACAGATTCTTCATATGTGCAAATAAACTCTTGATATCAAATGTGTTTTTGTCACATGAGTTAATTTGTAAAACAGGGCAGCAAAGCTTGATTAAATGTAAATGATGCACCTTCATTCTTTGCACTCTCTCTCTCCGTGCAAACTCCTCCAGCTTCCTTTTGATCGCCGCTTGGTGAAGGCGCTGGAAGAGTAGCGGGTGAAATTAGCATTGATTAGTGAGAAAGGAGAATTAAAAATGAGTTGGCCAAATTTTTATCTTTTTTCGTCATCTCTCCTCCTCTTCTCACCTCCATCTCCAACACCCTATGGAAAATGGCCTGGGCCAGACATTCACTGATGTGTCTCTGGTGGGTTCTCTTGATGACTTTGTGTTTGTACTCCTTGTCTGAAACAATTCGCCCACTCCTGGTAATCTGATGAGTCGAGGGACAACAGATCATATAAGTGCACCGAGAAAACTGAATGGAATCATTGATGTCGGCGTACCAGTCCTGCTCTCTGCAGGTGTCTCCTGATTCGAGTGTTGCTGAAGTAGCCGGTGAGGTGTTTGTCCGTGAGGCTGTTGTAGTTTGACAGAAGGCTGAAAACATAAGAGGAGACTCTGAGCACCGCCTGGCATCGGGAAGAACATCCAGACTACAAACTTCCTCTTGATTACAGCTAATCAAATGCTTTACTGAAGCACAGCGCCGTGTTTGTTTCTTGGCAGTTATCCTCTTGTCCTCATTAACAGCAAATCAGCTCTTCCACAAACCAGGCATGTCTTAAGGCACCTTTCTTTTTTTCCAACACAGATTTGATTTCCACCAGCATTTGTGTACGACACAACAGGATCGTACAACTACAGAGTCTGTTACAGGTGTCTGATTACACGCATGAATTAGAGGGGAAGGCACACTTGACTTTGGCGGCCTCCTCTTCCTGTAATGGGTTGGTTTGTCTCTTTAGTCTTGGTTACACTTTTTTTTTTTGCCTGGTCATGCATACTTTAAATTTTAAATTTCCTGAACCATTCTAATATCAAAGGAGACAAATGGTATGATCCAATGTTTCCAAGCAGCATTGTGTCACTCTTAAATCTATTGTTGTTTCTATGTCGTCATGTTCACTTGTTGGAACTTGTTCTGTTTAATTTGTGTTCATAGTAACTTGGTTTGCTATGCTTGGTTTATTTTTTAATAGACTTATGGGAATACTGGCCTCGTGGCATGTTTTCAGAAGCTTAGGTTGTGTGTTTACAACCACTAGAATACAGCAACTACAACTACTATATATATATATATATATATCTAATTAGCTTTACCTGTATAACACTCAGATCTTCACATAGATTAATATGAAGACATTAAAAACAAAATGTTCTCAATGAATCATATTTATAATAAACCCAAACTATAACTATAAACTATAAACTGTATGTCTTGTTTATTAATAAATTACCCAGAAAACTGTGTGAATTATATATTTGGTGTTTTTCTCCAACTAATTGGTCCACTAGGTTTGACCATAATAGTAATAAAAGTGTGAAAATAGCACCACAGTTACACCTAATGTGTCCCAGAAAATATAAAATTGTTTATTTCAGAAGTTTGGTCTTTATTTCATTTTTCTTATCATTCTTTCAGACGTTTTTAAGACTTTTAGCATAATATTTTGAGTTCTACTCTTAATTGAGCATCATATTCTGACGTCACAAGAATTTGCGCAGTTTCACAAGTTCATGTTTTTAGGTAGGCTGATAAATAATAAACAATTAAAAAAACACAACGGTTAACCAAAACCAGCAGCAGAAATGGCTATGCTACATTTAATTTTATCTACTTGAAAATAAAAAATGAAAGTGCTCCTACCCCTGGTTGAGGTGACTCATGGTTCTCTGCTCTCTCTCTCTTTCACTCTGTAGAATTCCCGCGATATTTCAGGTATAAAAGACCGAGATGTGTTCCCGGTCCTCGCTAGAAGACGCTCGGGATGGTGTCTGGGAATAATGAAAGTTGTTTAGAAAAAGTGTAGCGGAAGGTTTTTGACCAGAGAGGCTGATCTGGAGCAGCTCCTCAAACCACCGCAGCACTGATGACACTTACCGGTTGCCATGGGAGACCACGTGACCCGACTGGTTTCCACTTTCAGAGTCCCACTAACAAAAGATGATAGATAGATAGATAGATAGATAGATAGATAGATAGATAGATAGATAGATAGATAGATAGATAGATAGATAGATAGATAGATAGATAGATAGATAGATGATAGATAGATAGATAGATGATAGATAGATGATAGATAGATAGAAAGTCCATGCATTGCTTAAATGAACAAAAAAGAAATAAAAATATATTTAATTAGTAATAAAAATTAGATGCAGCAATTCTTGTAATGAAAAAGTGGGAAAGGAAAAAATTATTACATTTACAGAACATGTGAAATATCAAATTAACACTAAACCCACACCTTCAACCCCTCCACCACAAAAAATAAAACAAAGACAACAAACCCTCCTATAAAATCACACAGGCTACACAAATCAGTATAGAATAAATATGTATTAATGCACACTGTTTCTGGTATTAATAGATATACAATTTGTTTCATCCTGCTTATATTGTTCCCATTATTGTTGTTATTCCTTAATGGTCATGTTTCAGTTGGACTTCCAGTCTGCTTCCAGCATGTTTCCTGCATGTTTTAGATCGTGAACACAGCTGATTTGTTTGATTTAGTGATGACGTAAGTAAGTACATTTTATCTCTATATAGCACTTATCACAGAAAAAGAATCACAAAGTGTTTCACAAAGATCAACAAAACAAAAGATAAAGTCATCATAAAATGATCTTAAAACAAAACAACAGAATATCATAAAATCATTAAAAATCAGAAAACAGAAAGTCATAAAATTATAAAAATGATAAAACAAATGAAAGATGATTATAAATACAAGTTAAAACACGAATAAAACATAAAAGATTTAAGTAAAAGCAGTTTTAAATAAAAGGGTCTTCAGCTGCTTTCCAAAGGTGTCCAGCCTGTCAGTAACACGTAAGGACAAAGGAAGTTCATTCCAAAGTCGGGGTGCAACAGCCTGGAAAGAACTGCTCCTGTAGACACTAATGAAGGCTGAGGAGACATTTAAGCAGTTAGATTAAGGCGTTAAAAAGACAAACTCACAGAGATAAGTTTCATTTTTTGGGTTCACCAGCAAACACCAGGGGGTGCTAAAAGCAAGCCAAAACTGCGTAGTGTTCCTTTAATAAAATCAAATTATTGCACTTTCTATGACAAAGAAATGTTTATGCAAAAATAATATAATTGCAAGGAAAATGCAGACGTATGTGTATAATAAAAACAGGTGTCATTAACAAAACAAGCTGTTTCACTGAGTTCATGTGGAGACATTATACTGTTGCAGCTCATCAGAGGAGATGGGGCTTCAGTCTGATGGTTTTTGTTTTCAAAGATTCAGTATAAATAGTTGAAAATGGCTTAATTTGAGATTAAATGTTCAGAAAAAGGCTTCAGTGTTATTTTTTGAACAAATAAACCAAAGTCAGATATTCAGTATGAGCTGTTATTACAGTGATATCGTGATATTCTCACATAACAAAACTGATTTAATTTAGTGAATATGTTGTTTTTGAGTAAAATATTTCAGCATAAAGCTTTGAGAATAATGACACTAATATCAGTTACTTTTTTCATATTTTTATGAGAATCAGTCATCTACAGCTGCACATGGGAAATGTAAAGAACTGCTAAATATATATGTGTATTTCTTAGCTTCACTAACTGGGAGTTTCTCTAGCAGGGATGTAAATATAGAAAATATGTCTGCATAGTCAGAGCAACACTGATGGAGGATGATGAACTCTACCTGCAGCTCCTCTGTGGCCCTCTTGTGGAAACTAAAAGAATGACAACTATCATCAACACAATTTAATTGTTTTTTTCTGTAATTCCATCCATTTTTGTTTGTTTTAAATCATCCATCATCCTCGGTTCTGTGTGAGTGTGAAAGTGTGTGATTTTATGTTGAATCTTGCCTTTAATGAAACATTGACTTGTCTGGTGATACCAGGATTGACCAGTAGGGGAAGCCAAATGTCTTTTGAGAAGACTTGACATCATGATTAAAACATGAGCAGCACATAGTTTTATTCTCCTTTTGGTTCCTTGTCCTCTTTAAATGTATGATGAAATATAAAAACCAGCACAGTCACACATATTTATAATGTATTTAATACATGAACATAACAATGATCTGAAATGATGCAACACCCAGACAACCTTCAAGTTCCAAAATCTATATTGTGATTGTATCAATGAGACATTGGAAAATGACATATTTAGCTCTGGTTTTACAATATAAACCATGATTACTCAAGTTGTCACTAAAGCTACTGAGCTGCAGCTAAAATAGGCAATAAAATACATATCTAAAGTGTCTATCACAGAAAAAAAAACGTTTTCAACTAACACATGTTGTGTTGCTCTTGTTCTTAATTTAGTGTTAGCTTAGAAATAAACTGCACATGGTCAGATTGAACACTTGGCATCATTCAGCATGAAGAATAGAACATGTCTGTTTGTTCTATTCTTTATGGATCTGCAACGTCAACTTTCCCATGGGTGCAAGTTCTCTGGTGTTTTTCTCGCATCTTTAACAGCTTTTTGGTTCACAATGAGTAGAAAAGCAACAAAAAATTTCCAGTTTAGTGCATTTACTCAGTCTTTACATAATTTAAAAGTAAGCTGCATGTAAATTTGACTCACAGTCTGTAGTTGGAAATATAAGCTTGAAATTTGCAGTCCACCAGTGTATAAGCAGATGTGCATCATGGTACGTGTGCATGCATGAGCAGGGTCAGTGCAGATGCGGAAATGCTGCAGTGATCCTGAGAATCAACAAAAAAACTCCTTCACCTCCGAAAGAGATAATAAACAAGCACAAAATAACCAAAAACAGAAACAAGAGAGTTCTGCTATGTGATTTGCAAAGCATCCATTGTTAAATAAAGGACGAGTCTTTACGAAAGCACTTTTAGGAAAAACAGACAACTTCTGCAGCTGCTTCATCCCGTTACACTGAACTTACCCACAGTTCATCACATTCACTCCTATTGTAACTTAACAGTCTATGCACAAGCTGACATGCAGGAAAACACTCACATATGGATACAGAGAAGAGTCTGTCCACACACAAAGATGTGCACAGCTAAGACTGAAATCAAAGATGTTCAAGCCTGAGACGACAAAACAATCAACACTTTCTGATGTTTGTAATCACCCTAGTTTGAGTGTGTGCAGCAATGTTTTCATAAGGATTTGTTGAAGTTTTTTATAGAATAACAAAAGTATGGCTGAAAGAAGCATAAACACAAAAAATTAGAATATGATGCAAAAGTTCATTTATTTCAGTAATTCAACTTAAAAAGTGAAACTAATATATGATATAAACTCATTCCATGCAAATCCAGATATTTCAGCCTTTATTTGTTATAATTATGATTATGGTTTACAGCTGATGAAAACCCCAAATTCAAACTCTCAGACAATTAGATTATTGTGAAAAGGTTCAATATTCTTGACTCAAAGTGTCACACTCTAATCAGCTGATGAATCCAGAACACCTGCAAAGGGTTCCTGAGCCTTTAGATGGTCTCTCAGTCTAAGTTGAATTACTGACATAAATGGACTTTTGCACCATATTCTAATTTTTCCAGTTTCACCTATAGCTTTGTCTATGAGCACAATAAGAAAAAAATTCCAGATAAAATCATTGCGTTCTGTTTGACTGCATTACATTCTTATGAAGAAAGAATAAATGGGATTCAATAAAAGCTCCAAACCCTTATCTTTAATAAGCCATTTACTTAAAATGATTGATCAAGTGCAAATAAAATACATCTTTATCAAATGGTGTCAAAGTGCTCAGAGAAACCGTTAGAGCTTTTAAAGCTGTAAAATCACAAAAACACACCGTCCCCAAAAGACATTGTGCATTTATGCTATAGTCAATAACCAGAACTTAACGAGTTGATTAAAACAAAATGGTAAATGGTAAATGGCCTGTATTTGTATAGCGCCTTCTTAGGGTTCTACAACCCCCCAAGGCGCTTCACAACACAATCAGTCATTCACCCATTCACACACACATTCACACGCTGGTGGGGATGAGCTACAATGTAGCCACAGCTGCCCTGGGGCGCACTGACGGAGGCGAGGCTGCCGAGCACTGGCGCCACCAGTCCCTCCGACCACCACCAGCAGGCAAGGCGGGTTAAGTGTCTTGCCCAAGGACACACAGCAGCATTCTCTGGCCGGAGCCGGGATCGAACCTGCAACCTTCCGATTACAGGACAACCTGCTCTACCTCCTGAGCTACTGCTGCCCAAAACAAAACTACAAACACTTCTGGGTGTTTGTCCAGCTGTGAAGCAGTGTGGCCGAAGGTCTGGGCTGCAGCCTTGAACAATGCAGTAATTAACTAATGTTTAGGAGTTTCTGTTAAACATATGATGGTTGTTTAAGAAACTTAGAGTGAACCTTGGTCAGTAACTTTCATGTGTGCATTGCTGCAGGTCATTCACACCCAGCAGAGGGCTTAAAGGTGAGGATCCAGGTAGGTGAGACAGAAATTCTGCTGGAGCAGAGACAGACTCTGACAATAAACACCGTAATCAAGGCAGACATTTCACCAGCACTAAATACCTAATACACAATGCAGGTCTTAAAATAACAATTAGCGTGGAAATGGAGGAGGGGTGATTATAAATTCCATTCAGGAAAAGGTCTTGGCTGTAAGCTGGGAGGTGGCAGGGAGATATCGGGGGAGTCATGCAGTTCTCAGATGGGGGGGCAGCAGTTTTTGCAATCAGCATTAAATAGAGCCGTTTTTGTGCCTGTGTGATTGTCAAGTGGGCCATTACTCGTTGATAAGAGCACTTTTTCCCTTATGTCGCCCTGATTGGGCTGAGCATGCTGCTCCATCTCGCATGCTGTCCCAATGCAATCAGGCCCCTCTTTCACTGCACTGCCATTTTCACTGCTGTGATTTCCACCCAAAGCCTCCTCCTCCCTCCTCCTCCTCATCCTCCTCCTATGTCTCGCCTCCCCCTACCCCTCCCACCCGACGCAACTTCTCCCCCCCTTTAAATTCAATGAGTACCCATTTACAGCAAGGAGAAAAGGTCATGCTAAACTCGTTGTGTCAATTGTAAACCACCTCAAATCGGACTGATTTCAATGAAAGAAATGAGCGGTTGCAGCCCTTAAGAAAGCAAAGGTCCGTGTGGAAGTAGCAGATTAGAGGAGGCCAAAGGCTCATCACTGCTTTGATGAAAAGTCTCCCACAGCCTTTACACTTACTAGAAATATTTCCTTTTTTTTTTATTAAACTTTTATGGATAAAACAAATCCTGTCCAGAGTACTGACATGTTTACAAAATCAGAACTGGGAAAATTGTGCTTCTGATTTTGAGTGAGTAAATAATAAAAACATTTATTACTTCATTTCTTTTTTATCAAATCTGTTTTTCCATATTTGAACATGTAAAATATTTGAGAACTAGTGTAAAATAACAACTAACTGAGTGTTGGGTCTCTAAATGACCTGTGCTTGTATAACGCCTCACTGAGTCAGAAGACTCCAAAGCTCTTTACACTACAGTGAATCGTTCATCCATTCACACACACACACACATACACACGTGTGTGTGTGTTGAGGCTCCTTTTAGTGCTGTGTCTTTAGTGCATAGACTCTAGATCCAAAAACACAACATGACAGCTCTTGAAGACATTTAATCCATCTAAATTTGTTGCAGACACCAGTGTGACAATGGAGTTATCTGACGGAGCAAGGACTCCAAGAAGGTCAAGTACTCTAGCTCAGTGGCCTAGTGGTATGAGAGTCCACCTTGAGACTGGGAGATCAGGGTTCAAATCCTGGTCGGGTCATACCAAAGACTTTGAAAACATGGAACCCAATGCCTCCCTGATTGACACTCAGCATTACGGGGTTGGATTGGGGGGTTAAACCACCAAATGGTTCCCGAGCACAGCCATGTCTGCAGCTCACTGCACACCCAGGGCATGGGTCAAATGCGGAGAACACATTTCACCACACATCAGTGTGTGTGACGACCAATGGATCTTTAATCTTTAATCTTACTCTGCACTGCTGCTTGGAACAAGAGCACCTAGAACCCTCCAACCTCCATCAAATCCATGATGCAGCTGTTGTAGGTTTGTGGGTCCACAGGAGAAGGTCACATGTCACTTTGTCAGGCTGTGATGTCTGACTAGACACGTTGGGTGAAGGTTTAACTTGCTGGTGACCCTTACCAACAAGCCTACTTCCAGGGTAAAGCACTCGGATTAATGTATCATGGTTCCTACACTATGAGCATTGTTAATGGGGAACATCATCATCACCAAGAATCAGTTTGCTGGTAAATGTTTAATAAAAGAAAATAACGTAATAAATAAATGTGTGATTAAGAATGAATTAAATTCTAATAGAATTTGACTAAATGGGAAAGGGAGTCGGGATCGTTTCTGTTTAGCTGTGGTTCAAGATCCAAATCTAAACCAAAGGAAGATGCTAAAGTTTCTGCCTCTAAAGAAGTACTGGTGAGGTACTTATTACACAGAGGTACAGCAGTGGAGCAGCAGAACGAGTTTGTTAGTATGATGATGGATGAGAAATTGTTTTTGTCTGATTCACATCAAGCAAAACCTTCATGAAACCAGCCGTGCGATGCTAAAAATGAAAACAAGCAACTGTTACTGAGTCAGATTGACATCTTTTCCAGCATCTGTGCCCATATCAGCTCTCGTGCAGACGGGGCATTAAAGTGAGAAAGACTCATGTTAGAGATAATGTGACATGTCATTTACACGTTTTTCCTCTTTACCATCACTTTCCTTTGGTCTCCTTTGATTTCTCTAAATACAGCACTTAACGTAAAATGGAGCAGCGGGTCAGACTTTGTGCTACTGGGGTCAAAATTACCTCCAGTTAGAAGAACTGACTGGTAGAAAACGCTCTGCAGCAAGTAACGTTTGAGCTATGTTATCAGATGAGGGGCATTCAACTCCACCGGGTGGAACGGGACACATTTCGATGGAGGCACGCTAACTCCTTTATCCGTCTGTGATGGTGCGATACGACTCCAGGCTCATGCTGCTGCAGGTCGGACTGTTATCCCGCCACAACAGAGCCGAGGACAGCCTTTCAGTGTGTGTGTGTGTGTGTGTGTGTGTGTGTGTGTGTGTGTGTGTGTGTGTGTGCGTGTGTGTGTGTGTGTGTGTGCGTGTGTGCGTGTGTGTGTTTGTGTGTGTGTGTGTGTGTGTGAGAGAGAGAAAGAGATTGTTGTTAGAGGTGTGTGAGAGGTGATAATTACTCAGAATATGAATCTGAAAAAGTTGGATAGGGTTGCATTGTGCTGCACTTGGTTGCCCCGTGAAAAAGGTTGCTGGTTCAAAACCTGTGTGGGTTTTTCTCTTCATAGGGGCGAATGGGGATAGTTGTAACAAGGGTCAGTTGAAACACTTCCAGTTTCTTCAATCAGGGCTAACTTTCCAATCGTGATTCATTCTGCACATTCCCAATGCAGTTTATGTTCCACATGTGAAAAATTAGCACCTTGTGGCAAACACAGACAATTTAAGATGAAAAAGTCATTTGAAAGCAAAATAAGATTATTTTCTTTGTTTCATTTTCTTATAGAATTATCTGATTTTCAGTTAAACTCAGCAAACTTCAAGTATGTGATGTGTATGTCTATGGGGATATTTTCTATGCATGTGTGTAGCTGTTAGCTGTAATGTAAACTAGTTTGTGGCTGTAGGAGTTTGGGTCAATTATAACAACCCTGCAAATGTTACATTTTTATGCTGCCTTTGAAAAGAAAGTATGCTTCTTGGTATTTTGGCATCAAATGATGTTAGAAATCAGGGATAATCCAACAGACTTGTAGCTTTTGCTATGCCATTCTGCACAGATTTTATAAAGAGGAAGAAGCTGGAAGAGCAGGGAATACCGAAAGAAGGTCTTCGCTGATGAACAAGACAGATCAACAGAATATCTGATGAGGGCTACAGATGCATTTTATGAACTATGTCCACATGAAGGAAGCAGTTATGAAGTGATAAAGGATAAGGCAGGGGAAGTTAAACATTTTTAATGGTGGTAAAATATAATGCATCAAAAATACCAACACATTTTATGGTTAAAAACATTTATAAATGTTGAGATTCCTCTTTAATGTAAAGTGCATTATAAATAAAATGTATTATTATTATTATTATTATTATTATTATTATTATTATTATTATTATTTATTAAAGCCATACTATGCAACTTTTTCATATTTTTAAATCATTTTCTTGAGCCAGTATGTGCTAAAATGACTCTTTACAGGGTTAATGAAATGTTACTCAGAACCCCACCGCCCTCTGTGGTCAGAATACCACACTTGCAACTTCAGAGTGCCAGTCTGGTCTGTTGGTCTTAGAAAAATAGAGCTGACTTGCCTGGTGCTGCAGTCTGCTTCCAGCGTGTTTCCTGCATATTTTAGATCATGAACGCAGCTGATTTGTTTGATTTAGTGATGAACCGCTCCTGTAGACACTAATGAAGGCTGAGGAGACGTTTCAGCAGTTAGATTAATGTGTTAAAAAGACGAACGCACAACGAGGAGAAACGTTTTAGTTTTACTTTCACTAACGGACACTAGGGGGTGCTAAAAGTAAGCCAAAACTGCATAGTATCCCTTTAACATAAAGAACTTGAATATCAGCCTGCAATAAAACTTGGATACAAAGATCCAAAGTTGTGGAAGGAATCCTCTAGGGCTGGACCAGACCGCTTCAAACATAGCTACATCTGCATTCAGGTGTTGAATAAAAATGTTTTAATGTTCAGCTGCTTTGTCAGGACCCTTATGTCATTACAGCTAACCCAGACTGTGGGGTTAGTAACATTTCACTCTTTGTGTTTCAGACCAACCATGTAATTAGTATTTCTGCTGCAGAGGAAATAGCTGAATACTATTTAATAGCAGAAACATGCAAATATACTTTGCATTATATTTTGAATCCACTATCGTAAAAGAGCGCCAAGCTGAATGTTAAAAATGTTACAGCTATCCCCGGTCTCCCTACTCGTCCATCCCTGTGGTGCTGTGATGGACTGACAACCATCCAGGGTGTACTCCGGCTCCCTGTGACCCTTTACACGTTGGACCCTTGAGTGTCCTAACAAAGCGCTATATAAATTCGATGAATTATTATTATTATTATTATTTACAGGAAGGCGTGGGTACTGAAGATGAATGAATGAGGAGTTTCATGAACAAGTGTAAAAAAATGACACGCTGTGTTTTAAATCTAGCATTTTATTAATGACACTAATATTCGTTACTCATGAAGACTCTACAGCCTCCCTCTGTCTCTGCTAATGAACACGTTTACATACATGGCTGAAGCAGGTGGTCAAACTGTTTGATGCATCAAATCTCCTGCACTGTAAACAATCACTTGTGTGTTTTACTTTCTGAAATTGGCTGCAAACAAGATAAAGAGTTCTTCTGTCTGCATCCATCAAACAGCTAAATGCTCTGGAGGAGTCAGGGAGCTCAGGGTGATGACCATCAATAAATTATTTTAAATCACCCAACACTGCTCTTTCTGCCACTGGAATTTTTCTGTTAGGATTCATGTAATAAATAATAAATAGGCCTAAAATTCAGATCCGCTAACTTGTCACTGATATTGTTTATTCACATTTTTTATTGATGATCAAAAACCACCATGAAGAAATATTCATGTTAAATATGAACAATAATTTAACCAAAATTATGGAAAAAAATTTCAATTTTCTTTGTCCTTAAAAATTGCATTAAAAGTTGCAGCAACTGTTATCACAGGGAATGCATGGTTTGCATTAAAATAATCAATGAAAATAAAGTTTTGACTACATTGGTTTTTTTCAGCAGCCCAGTGGTGCATGAACTGATTTAGCAAAGGAATCTGAGAGAAACGAAGAAAAACTTCAAGCTGGTTGTGTTTAAAGTTAGGAAACTTGCATCAAAACTATCAATGAAAGCAGTTATTGTTTAAAAAGCTCCATTAGGTTTGATCAAATACAAACAAATATTTTCATGCTAAATTATTGTCAAAATCATATTTTGTAAGGTGACAGTGATTAACGTTGACCAGGCAACAAAAACTAAACAAATTATTAAATAGAAAAACGAAAAAAGTTACATATTCATGCAAAATATTAGTTTTGTGTTATTTTCTTGTAAAGTTACTCTTTGAGTTTATTATTTGTGCAAACATAAAAACAAAAATGTTATTATTTTTTCTTATAAGCATCAGATACAAGTCTAAATCAATCTGAGGCTCTTTTGGTGCTGCAGCATGTGAGCAAGCTTCACATGAACACCTGCTTTCTAAAATTATTTTATCAAACATACAAAAGAATTCATGAAATAAAAAGTGGAAATCCACAACCTTCTCATAGGCAATTATTTTAAAAAGATTAATTCAATGTGGTAAGATGTTGAGGAGTACAAATGGCCTAAGCATAATAATAATCACAGTGGCATGCTGGGAAAATAACTAATAATAAGGAAAAAGTCTTGCACTTGAAAACTAGTCAAATAACAACAGAAAGGCTCGTTTTGCTTTTAAAGTGTATTTATAATTACATATTTTGTAGGATTGAACTCATTGTACTATATCACATCAGTGTTAAAAATGAAAGGAAAATATTCAATCACGTGTTTTTGACCCCCAAAGTTTGAATAAAACACCTCAATGAGCCTCTTTCCAAACGGAGGCGCGGCCAGGAGCAAGCATGAGTTCTGATCCGCCCTCTGCAGCAGCTGCTGGCAGCAACACGCAGATCCAGCAGGAGGAAACAAGGAATAGTTGCTTTTAACTTCCAAACCGGGACGCTTTTACCGTCATGCGCTGGAAAAGCGAAGTGAAAGTAGAGTGCTGCGTTAACGGCGGTGAGAGCGGATCTCTGCTGTCCAACGATGAGGTGAGTCAAACCGCCTCGCGCTCAGGTGGGAGTCGCGGAATAAAAATGAGTCTAAATCGCTTTTTTTTGCCAATTAAATGAGAGTGGGCTTTTGGTGTGTCATTAAAACCGGCCTTCCACAGGAAGCTTTAGTATTTTCACAATTTGAAGAAATGTCAAAGAAAATTACCCCTCCCTGAATTGTGCAATTAAAACTCAAGTAGTTAATGAGACCTCTTCACCTTTTGGTTGCCCCGGGAAGCTTGTGGCGAACTTAGTCTTTTTTTAATTGCTGTTATTAAATAAATCACCGCCCCCCCTCACACACTTTTTTCTTACTTGGAGACCTCGCGCTGGTTTCTTGATTGACACGTGAAATTGTTGTGTTGGTTGGTTTAACCGCGGCGCGCGCGGCTCGGGAGCGAATCACAAATTCACAACTCGAGGACATAATGCTCGCGCGCGTCGAGTGCTGGCTCGAGTGTTGTCTGTTTTTGTAAGTAATGGCGATCCTTCTCTTCTAAATGTCATTGTGGTTTAATCGCCGCCGGCGTTGTCATGGTGAAAAGTGAAAGGCATGATATTTATGGGAAGGAGCGGGGGGCTTTTAAGGCAGCTGCCGCGGTCTGACGCACCGACAACCTCCGCGCGCCGTTTAGCGTCTCGTCATGTGTGAGGACTGCAAGGGAGACGCAGAGCTGCTGGGTAAATGCTCTGAGGACAGGAGGGACATCATGGTAGGATGCGTTATCCTCCCACTTATGTCACTAAAAAGTTAGCAGAAAAAATACTAAAAACCTTTATTTTGGTGATTTATTTCCTTAAATGTGACTTTTAATAACTTTTTCAAAATAATTTTCACTTTTTATTTATTTAAGAATAAAACTTTCTAAAAAAAAGTTTCAGCAGACTGCGCTGCAGCAGGTTATTGGAGACGTCTGTGCGTAATTTTCTGGTTCTCTTCATCAGGGCGCGCCGGTGGAAGTTTTGGATGAAGACACTTCATCCCCGCAGGCGATGCCATCCGCGCCGCTGCTGGGCAGGAGCGTGTGCGCCAACTGCAGCGAGGAAATAGTGGATAAATATTTATTAAAGGTAAACGCAGCACTTAGAGAGTTTTGTTGCATTTTTAAGGAGACTTTTTGTGTTCCTTCCCTCTGGCGTTTGCTTTTGGATTACAGTGGGATTTTGGTATTTGTACATCTTCATCAGACCTTCCTCCAGACGCCCTGTCTTCAGCTAATTCATCGTATCTCTGCTGTAGGTTAACGACCTGTGCTGGCATGTGCGCTGTCTCTCGTGCTGCGTGTGCCAGACTTCACTTGGCAGCCACGCGAGCTGCTACATCAAAGAGAAGGAGGTGTTCTGCAAACTGGATTACTTTCGGTACGTGCGTCAAACCAAAATTCAGAATATAGAAATTATTGCAGATTTTTCTTTAAGATTCGGTTTGGGATTTTTTTATTCATCCGGATTAAAATTTATTTTACAAAAACAAACAAAAAATCTGGTTCTCCAAAACAAGTAAAAGAAATAAAATATGCAAAAAATTGTGTTTCTCGTTTAGAAAAAAAAGAAAAACATTAAAGCATCGATGCTGCATCTGTGTGAATTTAATCCAGGAGTTTTAATCCAAAATGGTTATTTTAAAAAAAGGTTTTGCAGGAAATGTGTGGTTTAAATTTTTTTAACAACAAAATAAATGAAAAATCATCATTTTAAGGCACTCGCCCCTCTTGTTTCCCTGCAGAAGATACGGAACCTGGTGCGCGTGCTGCGGCAGGAACATCCACTCCACAGACTGGGTCCGCCGGGCCAAGGGGAACGTTTATCACCTGGCCTGCTTCGCCTGCTTCTCCTGCAAGAGGCAGCTTTCCACCGGGGAGGAGTTCGCTCTGGTGGAGGGGAAGGTGCTCTGCAGGGTTCATTATGACTGCATGCTGGACAACCTCAAGCGGGCCGTGGAGAAAGGTGAGAGGGCGGTCGTGCGCAAAGACCTAATTAATATTATTAATTTTTTACAACTTCATAATTAGTGGTCATAAATTAGGTGTTCCTGCTCGTTGGCATTTGTTCCAATTAATACGAGTTTTTGCTGCAGGAAACAGTGTTAACATGGAGGGCGCCGTGCCCACTGAACAGGAAATTAATCAACCAAAACCCTCAAAGAGAGCCCGAACCAGCTTCACAGCCGATCAGCTGCAGGTTGGTAAACATATAATAATATTCCACATTATCTGTTTTTATAAACCATTTAAATATGAAAACGTTTATTCAAATTTCAGGGGAAAAAGCAGATTGAAAGCAAATTAAGTAATAAAAGAAAGCAGTAAAAAAATATATAATGAACTTCAAACTGTAAATGTGATTTTATTTATTTTAAATGAATGGATCCAGGGTTTGTTAATTGTTGTGGCCTTGACCAGCCGGAGGCCTGAATTTGTGTTCTTTTATTTTGTAAATCAAAACCACCAATTAAAACACTAAAAATGTTTTTAATTTATAGTTATTCTGATATAGGGACCCTAAATACAAAGTTCAGTTTACAATGTGAAATAATTAAATAAAAATTATCTGGTAATGTAAAAAAACAACCTGATTGAAAAAAAATGATTCAATTTCAAAGTTTTGTGGTTTTCAGTGAAGTGAGATTTAAAAAAAACATGCAAAGGCAATGCTCTTGCATTCAAATGAATGAATGTTTATTTGTTATGTGAAGCTATATAGCCTACATTATTATTGTCTCCAGCAGAGAGTTGTCAGTGAAAATGTTTTAGTTTTTTTCACCCCTAAAACTTGTTTTATTGTAAAATTTTAACAAAATTCCCAGTAAGACATAATTAAGCATTATTAATCAGAAAGGTTTGTCTGATTTACACACACACACACACACACACACACACACACACACACACACACACACGCACACACACACACACACACAGCTGTAGAGGACCTCCCGGTGTGATTCTAACTTAGCTCTACCTGTTTACATGCAGGTGATGCAGGCTCAGTTCGCTCAGGACAACAACCCTGATGCTCAAACGCTGCAGAAGCTGGCGGAGCAGACCGGCCTCAGTCGAAGGGTCATACAGGTGAGTTCAGTCAGTGCACAAAGACTAAACAGACGATGGAGCAGCTGTGATAACAAAAGTCTTTAATCTTTAGTAAGAAGTGCTCTGTCCGGTTAATGATGCAGGTCTGGTTCCAGAACTGTCGAGCTCGCCACAAAAAGCACGTGAGCCCCAACCACACCTCCAGCACCTCGATGACCACCCTGCAGCCCAGCCGCCTGTCCCAGCCCACCCCGACCCCCGAGGAGCTGCAGTACACAGCCTACGGAGGCCCAGAGGGTTCAATGCTCTCAGCGCTACACTCCTTCATAGACAGTGAGAACAAGATTTTTTTATGATTCATGAGGAATGACTTTGTTGACCACTCTGATATTAACTGTTAGTTAATTCCACACCTATTTCTATCATCAGTTCACACTAAAGCATCCGAGACTCTTTGGATGATTGTAAAATTCTCAGTAGACACGCAGAGCGAGTCTGTGTAAGCTGAAGCCTCATTCAGCATGTTTGAATATGTTTATCTTGACATATATTAAAATTTAATGCAAATTATTTTGACCGTAATCAACAAATTGTGAAATGATTGTATAAATCTGGCTGATAAACACTCAAATCTCATGAACCTCAGCCATGGCTCTGATCCAGAGTTATCTGCAAGTATTGAGATTAATTATTTAACATAAGATCATGTTCGTGATTAAATAAAATGAACAAATGTTGCCTTCTGAGATGTCCTGTTAAAGACTAACTTTGTTCTCTCTCTCTCTCTCTCTCTCTCTCTCTCTCTCTCTCTCTCTCTCTCTCTCTCTCTGTGTGTGTGTGTGTGTCTGCAGTACACTCGCCTCCTTCCATGTTCCAGCCGCTGCTGCCAGCCCACGCTATGGCCTCCCTGCCTGTGTCTCACGCCTGACCTGCTGCACGCACGCACGCACGCACGCACACACACACACACACACACACACACACACACACACACACACACACACACACACACACACACACACACACACACACACACACACACACACACACACACACACACACAGCAGTGGTCAGATCTCCACAATAAAAAATATCATTTTCTGTAAATCTGAACCATTTCCTTTCACAAACATCATCTATGATTTGGGCTGATTCTGGAGGACTGTGATTTACATTTATTGCATAATGTGTAAAGGTTTCAGTGTTCCTTCCTTGCAGATATGTGACTCATAATTGTTTGTGTACTTTGTGACAATGTTTGACTGTGCTACTCCTAAGTGAAAGCCAACAGCCCCCCCCCCCCCCCAAAAAAAATCTCCATATGAAGGTGAATTTGTTTGTATAAATGGTGCAATTTATTTATTGTATGTGAAGTCTGTTTCAAGAATAAAAATCTAATTTCACAAACCTTGGGAGTGGATAAATCTACTATTCCAATCTGTGTTTACACTCTAGTGTGCATTTTTATGACAAAAGTGGTATTGCAATGTACATCAGAGAGACGGTTTATTGTTTATCAGATCATATTTTGTGCACAGAATTTACTAATATTTATTTATTTATTTATTCTAGACATTCATACATTGAGTTTATGATAAAACTGTTCAGTGCAGGGGTCAGAGTGTTTCGTTTAAAGGAAAGCTGTCTCACAGGAGAGAAGCTAAGCTTGTGTCTACTTGTTGATTGTGGTTGACCAAAAGAATCTTATTTCCAGACATGGGAGGGAGCCGAGGGCATATAAAAACAAAGATTTACCACGCTTATCAGATTTAAGGTATTCATTCATCCTGCTGGTGAAGCAAAAAGATAGAAAATTCAGCTGGCAGTGTAAAACGTTGTTCCACACAACAAAGAGATGACAGCATGAAACATAACATCCCTGCTGAGAACTACATGCATCGGTTGTAGTTCTTCTCATACAAAAGCAGAGTTGTTTTGCATTTCACTTTATGGCTGCGTGTTCTGGCGTGTTCTGATCAAACACGTGTGTGTGTGTGTGTGTGTGTGTGTGTGTGTGTGTGTGTGTGTGTGTGTGTGTGTGTGTGTGTGTGTGTGCTGTCACTCTGTGGTACCATGAGGGCAGGTTCTCAGGATTGTCAAACATTCTACAACATGAGTCACAATTCAGAGATCTAAAGAGGGGAATCATAAGTGATGCATGAAACCACTATAAAAACAGATGATAAATATATGAGGACAGATCCATCAACTGCTAAGGTGTTCATCTATTTGATCAATCTCTAAAAGTTCTTTTACATCCATATTCTTGTTTCTTTTTGTGGATTTTGGCTTTGAGGGAAAA
The DNA here is from genome assembly GCA_006937985.1 of Aphyosemion australe. Taxonomy (NCBI): domain Eukaryota; kingdom Metazoa; phylum Chordata; class Actinopteri; order Cyprinodontiformes; family Nothobranchiidae; genus Aphyosemion; species Aphyosemion australe. The sequence goes on along the minus strand of SSNS01000004.1, from coordinate 5,505,893 downwards.
ATCAATCAAAGATGTACCTTTTCAACCCAGAAACTAATACTGCTCTTAAAAGATGAGCCAACACAACTGCACCTAGTGGCTAAGAATGTTTCATCTGGTAGACACAAGCCTGATGAACACAAGGAAAGGTGTTATAGGAGTACATACTGTGGCCCAGAAGGGTCAAGAAAATACAAAAAGCCACGACACAAATAAAAAATGTCACAACACTCATACAAAAATTGTGGCTTCTGTGTTTGGTCAAACCTTCTAGGCCACAGTAATACCCATCTACAACCCAGGAAACAACGTATCAGTCTTATCTGCTGAAAATAAAAACATTTAAAGGAAAATAATCTTTAACTATTTAAAGCATGAAATATGAAATCATAATGTATTTTTAACATAGTCAACTAGTTGTTGGCTAATGTTCATAAAACATCTATAATAATCTGTTGCATTGTCTCATGTTATTAATTATATGACAATTAAACAGTAATAAAAGGCCCTTGCAACCTGTCGGTCCTCCACTAGAGGCCAGTAGACATGTATAAGACTGGATGTGGCAGGTTTCTAATACCCAGCTGGCTTTTTTAAAGAAACATTAAATAAGTTTTCCCACTTCTCCCTCCTACTGGTTGAAAGTGGAATTACACCTGTCATAAACAACCCTGCTGCAGCCTGCTGTAGCTAGCGCTAACATGAGCCACCGCTAACACGAGGTAACTAATACTAAAAATAAGCCACGAAGTAAAAATATCCACACTGTTGGACAAAAAATATTATTATTTACAAGTCCAGTAGCAACAAAGCCAGGTCACCATCATTTCGAGATTTTGTAGCCTCCTTTAGCTCCCTCAAATGAGTGTAGGCCAGTGGTTTTCAATCAGTGGAGAGAGGCAAGGGGGGCGCAGGATGCCCAACACTGATAATGAGAAACATTAGTAAAAACTATGTTCCTGTGACTGGATGTGGGCCATTGGGGCCCCCCTCTGGAGTGAAGCTTGGAGGTGGGGTGCATTGGCGAGCGCCTGGTGGCCAACCCATGGAGCTTGGCCAGGCACAGCCTGCAGAGGAGCTGTGGTTTCCCCTTCACATGGTATCACCACTTGTGGGCGGGGTGAAAGGGGTCGGGTGAAATGTGAGATGTGCAGTGGCCAAAGGCGAGGGTATTGATGGTCTGATCCTCAGCTACAGAAGCTGGCACGTGGAATGTCCCTCTCTGGTGGGGAAAGAGCCTGAGCTGGTGTGTGAGGTTGAGAGGTTCCAGTTATATAGTCAGACTTAACTCAACACAAGGCTCTTGCCCTGAGACCAGTTTCTTCAAGAGGGGTTAGACAATCTTGCACTCTGAAGTTGGCCCCATTGAGGCACCGAGCAGAAGCGGGCATACTTGATGCTCCCCATCTTGGTGCCTGTATGTTGGGGTTTACCTGGTTGAGTGAGTTGGTAGCCTATGCACCAAAGTCCTTGGAGGAGGGTGGTGGAGAGTGCTCCTTCAGTGGACTCCCTTTTTCTGATGGGGGGACTTCAACACTCACGTGGGCAATGACAATGAAGAGGTGTGGTTGGAAGGACATCCCCCCTGATCTGAATCTGACTGGTATTTCGTTATTGGACTTCTGTGCTCGTCATGGATTGTCTAAAGAACACCATGTTCAGGCATAAGGGTGTCTATATGTATTTATGGCACCAGGATACCTTATGCCGCAGCTTGACTTTGTTGTCATCTCATCTAATATGTCGCTGCATATCTTGGTGAAGAGAGGGGCGGATCTGTCAACTGACCACTAACTGGTGTTGAGTTGGCTCTGATGGAGGGAGAGGATGCCAGGCGGTAAGATCTGGCAGGCTAAAATTTATTGTGAGGGTCTGCTGGGAGCTACAATTTTCACCTCCAGCAGAGCTTTGAACATGACAAGATGGGGGACGTGCTATCAGAGCTGAATGAGTCCTATTAGATCTTTTTGGCCTGTGGGACCCTGGAAGCAACAGACAGGTGCCATCGGTCATGGGGCAGCAGTAGCTCAGGAGGTAGAGTGAGTTGTCCAGAGTACTCTGCTGTTGTGTCTTTGGGCAAGACACTTCACCTGACTTGCCTGTGTTGGTGGTGGTCAGAGGGGCTGATGGCACTATGGCAGCCTCGCTTCTGTCAGACCGCCCTATGGTGGCCGAGGCTGTGCAGTAGCTTAACATCACCGGCAGTGTGTGAATGTGTGATGGCATGAATAATGGAAAATGCTCTACCTTGGGACTTCGGGTCAGGTTTTCCCATCTCTGGTGCTGAGGTCATCGAGGTGGTCAAAAAGCTCCTCGGTGGCAGGGTTTTGGGGGTGGATGAGATTCTCCCTGAGTTCCTGAAGGTTCTGTTTGTTGTGGGGATAAGTAGTTGATGTGGCTCTACAAAATTGCGTGGACATCGGGCAGTTCCCCTATTTGGGGGACTTATGGTGTTTTGTTTCCATTTACAGGGAGATCACACGCCTCCCTGGGAAAATCTAAATAGGGGTTCTGGAGAGGAGGGTCCCTTGTTCCTTATCTTTTATCCTTCTGCCTGGGCTGGCTGTCATTGATGGTGCTCAGCAGGTGGAGAGCCTCACAGAAGTTTTTTTTTTCTCATGAGCCTAGATGGTGCCCCCCTAACCACTTGGTTCCCTACACATGGTGTGTGATGGGCAGCAGTAGCTCAGGAGGTAGAGCGGGTTGTCCAGTAATCGGAAGGTTGCAGGTTCGATCCCGGCTCCGGCCAGAGAATGCTGCTGTGTGTCCTTGGGCAAGACACTTAACCCGCCTTGCCTGCTGGTGGTGGTCGGAGGGACTGGTGGCGCCAGTGCTCGGCAGCCTCGCCTCTGTCAGTGCGCCCCAGGGCAGCTGTGGCTACATCGTAGCTCATCCCCACCAGCGTGTGAATGGGTGAATTGAGTTGATTGTGTTGTGAAGCGCCTTGGGGGGTTGTAGAACCCTAAGAAGGCGCTATACAAATACAGACCATTTATCATGCGCATCTGCAGAGAGCTGGTACTGTCTAAGGATCAGGTCTGTTTTTGCAGACGATGTGGTCCTGTTGACTTCATCAGACAAATAACTCCAAAATGCATTTGAGGTCCTGCCCCAAGTGAAGGAGTTTAAGAATCTTTGGGTCTTGTTCATGAATAAGGGAAAAATGGAGCAGGAGATTGATAGGCGGATTGGTACTGTGACTACAGTGATGCGGGGGCTATGCTGTTCTGTCGTTTTAAAGAGAGAGCTGAGCCAAAGGGCGAAGACTATTGATTGCCCAAGATGGCCCAAGTGGCTGGGGAGAGGGAAGCCTGGGGATCTCTGCTTAGGCTGCTGCACTCGCGACCCGACCTCAGATAAGCAGAAGATAATGGATGGATGGTCAACAGGGGTTCAATCTAAAAGTACAATCTCTGTATTTTCTGTTTTACAGGACCCTGAGGTGATACGTTACATAACGTGGTAGATATGTGTTTACCAAGGTGACAAATTCAGGTAACAAAAGTGGTAGTCAGACACAGAAGAGCTGTTCACACCTCAAAATTTAACAACTGGCACCATCTTCTGGTAAAAACGGGTCACTTCAAGGGCTGAATGCTCGGGTCATGTAGTAGGGCTAGGTGACAGTTCCAACCTCATCTTCCAGATCTGTCACTAATGAAAATAAAAAAATATTATAAAAATCTAAATGATCTAATAAATAATTGGATGTTGATTATCCTGCAATCTCAAATAAAAACATCTAAAAACACATCAGGCAATACTTGAAACAGCAATGTTTATTCAAAAACAAATATTCACATTGTTTTTATTGGATTGACACATAAAAAAAATACCCCTGTACAAAAAGAACACCAAATACCCTCCAGAAAGACGTGTGTATCATACCGAGTATTAAAACAATACAACATCCGACGCATTCAATTAAAAAATTTTTACCAAAAATGGCTTCAAAATCCTTTTTATAAACTTTACATTAAAAGTTCTTGGTGTTAGATCTAGAAATCACAGGGTAGGAGAACATCTTTTTTCTTTTTTTCCCACAACTAGGCACATTAACTAGTGGCTGCATTCAAATATCCTGAACATCCTCAGGTTCAGAGTTTAAGCAAAAACCATTATATGAATATTGTAGTCTTGACCTCCCACAAAGTCTCTGGGTTACAGTACATCTATGAGCAAAATAAAACTCTCAAATGATTGTGTAGCAGTAACCTGTGCAACTATTTGCAGAATTCACACACCTATGTGTTTGTGTTAGCATAAATATGGTGGATTAAAAGAACCTCTATAAAATTGAAGGGAACATCAACAGCCAGCAACATAACCATGCTACACAGAAGGGATAAATCACACGGTTCTTCTCCTTCCTGTGAGAGTGAAAACAGAATCTCATTTTACACTAGAAGACCAAAGTGCGACAGGAAAGTGCCCCAGAGGTTCACCACTGTTTAGAGTGATACCCACAGCCACAGTCCATCATTGGCATATGTACAATTTAAGGTCCTCATGCTTGTTTTGTCTCGGTTTTCCCTCAGCTTGTGCATCCATGTTATGCATCGATGTGAACCCTCTCAGTAAGGCAGACCTCAGCAGAGATTACAGAGAAAAGAAACATGAATAAAAGCATAGCAGATAAAAAGGCAAGTGTCCGAGTTGGCTCATGAGAGGAAGTCAAGTTTTTTTTATTTTTCCTGTCCCTTTGCCTGTAACCTTCAGCAGCATGAAGTCCCTTCATGTTCGGTTCATCACTGACCAGGCTGGGTTGCATCCAGTTTAGAGGTTAAGCCCTAAAGTACTTGCTCTCAAACGTCCAGTCGCCTACACACAGAGCAGATATGGAGAAGTGAGTCTGAGTCAAAAAGTTCAAGGAAACGACTGCGCGTCAGCTCAGGAGGAAGCACAGGATTTGGCACGCTCCTCTCCTTTGCGGAGGATCTTGTGCAGGCCTGGAGATATGTAGTAGGGCTTGGAGGATGAGCCGTCATTCCTCTCCAAGTCTTCGCCTGAGACCATGATCCAAGGAACAGGAGCAGAGGAGCAGTGGACAAAACGACAGAAAGAGAGAAACAAGTAGTGAGATACAGGAAAACAGTAAAAAAAACAGGAAACACATAGTTACTTTTGACTGAGAAAGAGCTGATGACAAGTGTTTGACGTTTTAACATACATGGAACAGAAAAAAACATACTTACAAAAGCACAGGAAAAGTGTCTCCACACATGTGCAAAAGACATTAAAAAAGCCATTTGCAATCATGTATGATCCAATTATCACCATCTGAAAGAATAAAGTTGACTCTTATAATCCTACTGCATGCTTTCCTGTTTCATTAGATAAACATTACAAGGAACAAAGAAGTCAGATTAAAAACAAATTACAGCCTAATAGCTCGGTTCCAGTGCAGGGTTTGGGACAGGACGGGTCATCGTGGGCTGGCATGGACCGGTATGGGTCTGCATTTTCAGGAGAGTGTTTCAATTGCAGTTTGGCCTCTCACTTGGCAGGCGGGGTTAAACGTACCATCATGCATCATTTCATAAATAAGTTGCGCAAATATTTAGTCCAGGCCTGCCTCGGTTTGCCAGTCTGTGGAATAACTAGCATCCAGTGCGTCGTACAACCTCCATGTATTTCTCCCATTTCCACGCCGGCTGTTTTCTATAATGCTACTTGCTGGCATTTTCTCACATCCGTGTACAAAAAATGAAAATACAAACAACGGAACTCCGGGATTTGTTTTGCTTGTTGCAGGTAGTGACATATTTCTGTCCCCCAACCAGTGGACTGTGTTTTTGCTCCGCCCTAACTGTTCTGATCCATTTTGCTATGGACCTACAACAGAAGGAGGCCATGGAAGTGCCATCAATGGTGCGTCCGGGTTGGTTGGATGGACCGTTTTTATAATTAGCCTTTCGCCGGCCCCGCCCCCAGAACGGCTATTGTCCAATCACACATCATAGCAACCGTTACTATCCGACAACTCCAAACAAAAATGATGAAGCTAAGCCTAATTTACCACTAAGCATTAGCCTCGATAGTAGTCGTGTCTCCTTCTTTCCCTTCAGAACCCCCTCATCGAGCTCAACCAGCAACAGCATGAGTGCTCCCCCCGCCCGCGGCTGGGTGGAGGTCCGTCTCCCAGACTATCCAAGACCCTTTATAAGACACACCGTGCCGGCAAATCAGCGTAATATTACCTCAACCGTGTGTCTTATAAACGCACATTAAGCCTATTGGCGCAACAGCGGGTGGTGTCATGATCACGTGATGAATTAATGCCGAGCTCCGGCCGGGAACTATATTGAACATGAAAGTAAACACGGGCATAAAAAGTTACATTTTATAAACAGACTCAGCTGAGATGATGAACTGAAGCGATGCAGAGCGCCGGGAGCTTTTCTCCGTTAGAGCTGCCTGCAGCTCAGATCATCTGACATCTGACAGCTCACAGGGACACCGCATCACCGCCACCGCTCCTCGGATCCACGCGTCCCCGGACGCCGGACCTTCTCCCAAACTCCAAACTCCTTGTTCCCTGCTACGCTTCGCTCAGCAGAGCCGACACTAATATATCCCTACACTACATACTGTAACCCTTTTTGCCTCAATATGGATGATATTGAGGAGAAATTGCTCCAAAAAATGTCGCTGACACGCATCTGTCTACTTCTTTCCATCACGGAAATCACGGAGCTGCAGTATTTGATCCACTTATTGTCGGACTTGGCAATAGTAACTAAGGGGGGCGGGGCTCGGCGAAAGGCTAATTGGAACAGAAAAAACAGCGACGTGCCCCGTCCCGAAACCCACAGTAGAACCGAGTTATAAGGAAGCAGCTTTTAGACCCTGACACATTTTAAAAGAAGGCTCATATCTTAACTCCTTACCACAATGGGGACTGAGATGTAATTAACTGTTGGCAAAAATTCTTGAAAAAGTCGTAGAAATACAAGTGTAAGAATACCTGGAGAAAAAAAGGACAATTTGTATAAATGTGTAAAAAAATAAATCTCTTAATGACAAAAACAGAATAGGAGTGGATTGTTTACTAAGTAGAAAATACAAAACTTACTTGCAACTCCTGCAATGAACAGTTTTCCTATGAAGAGCAGAAACCATGTGATGCAGTCCAAGGTAGCCACCCTAAACAGGAAAAGACAAAACAGACAATAATTGTATCATGCCAAGTAGCTTGAGAGAGAAATAATATTTTACGTTGCTTTAAAATCTAGTTTTCATCATAAAAATTGACATTTTAAATTTGTTTTTAAAATGAGAGCATCTCATTTTAACGTTTTAAATAGAAGAGTGAGCAAGTGGATCTGACAGACACACAGGGAGGGTCATACCGCAAAATATTCCTCATCAGGAGAGAAAATGCATCCTTGGAAGATGTGCAGAAGTTCTTTCCATATATTGCTATCTGTTGGTGAGAAGATAGAGTCTAATAAGTAACATACGAAGTAGGAAATAAACCTTATAGATGGATATATGACTCACCATGATGTATGCATTTTTGTTCAGAAACTTGATGAAACGTTCCAGGCTCCAAAAGCAGCACCGGAGGCAACAAACCAAAAATCGAGCTATGCAGTTTTGAGATCCTAGGAAAGAAAAAACATTCAAAACAGAAATCAACAACATTTGATTTAAAATAACCATGTTTTTCATAGTTTGAGAATATCAGTGATTCAGAGTTACAACTTGCCTTTCAGTTTGTGATCCAGGTACATGAGAACAGCTCGGACCACCTGCACCCAAGCTAGGATCAGAGAACCAAACGCCAGAGAGCCTGTGTGATACCTAACACGGGAACATAAGAGTATTACATTTACACTTTCAACTTCCCCACTGGTTTTCATTTTCACTTTTAAAATAATCAAAAGCCTTGCAGCATTTTAGTTTGCTCATCCTTCTTCACTTTGTAGTAATTATTCATGTGAACGTGTCATGTCGACTCTCTCTTGTTAGACGACATTTTTTTACTCATTGTAGATATTTTCAGACTAAAATCAGAGTTTAGTGCTGTAGACGTGTAGTCTTTATTTGGGCATTTTAATGAATCTTATGTAAAATATAAACATTCAGCATAAAACCGTCAGTGTGGCGCCCTCTTCATGTTAAAACTCTGCTCTGCATTGAATTTGAATCAGCCATGACTAATTGCTAAAGTTAAAGTCCCAAGTATTCATCACACACTGGTGAAATTACATCAACGCATTTGACCCATCCCCATAGTGGGGAGGGGTGAGCTGCAGCTGTGGCCGCGCTCGGGAACTATTTGGTGGTTTAACCCCCCAATCCAACCCCTTAGTGCTGAGTGTCAAGCGAGGAGGCATTGGGTCCCATTTTTTCAAAGTCTTTGGTATGACCCGACCGGGAATCGAACCCTGATCTCCCAGTCCCGGGGTGGACACTCTACCACTGGTACCCAGCGACATTAGCCAGTACCGCATTGTGACCGCTATACTGCCGATGTGGGCTATAAACACAGTCCAGTCTCGGGCTAGGCCACTCCTCGATAGCAAGTTGGAGTTGGAATAGCAAGGCACCTCACGAGCCATTGACTCTAAATGATACGACTCAGAGCTGCTCGCCTCCCAAACAAACCGTCCTCCCTTCTCTTTGTCCTCTGGTGAAGGATGTGGAGATAACTCCTCCTCCTAAAATGACTGCTCTATGTCGAAGGAGCTTGCTCCGCTATCAGGACTAGTGCTGTCTTTTTCATCCAACCAGAGTGTGTGTGAGTGTTTATTAAAGCTGCAATGGCAAATCTGCAAACAAGCTAGCTTTTAAAATCAAACACAGAACTCTCACCTCTCCCGTCGACTATCAGCCCTGGGCCACGTCCACCTGATACCTGAATGTGCATTGCCAGAGAGAGTCGGCATTTTCTAGGTCCAAATGTCTTTTGTTGTCCGTGACTTCAAATGGTGTTTTTCTTTTTGGGACTCTGGTAGTTTGTCCTAAAGTTGAAGTGGTAGCAGCCTGGCTGTTTCTCCTTCTCTGCTATTGAGCTGCGAACCTCTCTCTCCAGCAGGGTTCTGTTGCTAAATACGTGAGTGTGTAATGAGTGGAGAAACCAGGTAAATGAGGAAGTGTTGTGATCTGGTGAAACAGACAACCGGATGGTCCAATCGTTAGTTTTGGCCCGACCATGTTATTGGCTGAGGTTTTTAGACAAATGCTAGAGAACCACTTCATTAATAATTTTTCTTTTTTTTAATCTCTACAAAATATTTATAGCTATACTATCTTAGAATGTTGTTGAGAAGCATGAAAAAAAATTTTTAAGCTAGCTTGTTTTGCAGGTTTGCCATTGTAGCTTTAGTTGCTCCATTCGAGTGAGGGAGCGGGTCTTTCTCTGTGTGTGTGTGTGTGTGTGTGGTGAGCGCCTCCTTGTGGCACATTTTTCAAACAGGAAATTTGGGTGGCGTGAGGCTCTGGTAAGGGGGTGACTGACTCTTTAAATAACATTATGTATAATAATTCACATTATACATCCAAAGACTTTTGGGTCATACCAAAGACATTAAAATTGGGACCCAATGCCTCCCTGCTAAGGGGATTGGGGTGTTAAAGAGCAAATTGCAAGTTAGAGACTCCCATGACCCAATGTTTAGAGAAACATAACAGAAACTAATTTAGTTCGGCACACGGGTTTGATTTTTGCCGCTGCACGTCTGCACAGTGAGAGGGGAAGCGGCCGCTGGAGACGCGCTGCTGCACTCAGGGTCTCTGCGGCTGCAGTAGGAGCGACAGACAGGTGGTCAGCAGGTATAACGCCCTTTTTATAAGACACAAGGTGCCGGTGTCATGATCGTGACTGGAGAGACGCAGAGCAGGAGCTTCTGCAGCTCAGATCATCTGACAGCTGGGATGGTGGAGGACACACACCTGCTCCTGAAAATAAAAACTGAACGAGCGCGGTTTCGATCGCAATAAAAAGCAAGTTATGTCCAAGATACACGGAAGCGCAGAGACCGCCCCCATACCTCCTTTATGCCACCATCACGCAATCTTTTATAAAACGGACATGATTGCGCAACATTACCACGGTCTGAGCTCTTATAAACGACCTTAGGCTCCCAGATGCGCATCGGCTTTGCGGCAAATTGGCGGCATTGTTTTATGTGTAATTTTATTTTTTTTTTTGTGTAATCACCATTCACCGCCATTACGCTTTTTACCTCGCGCACCCCCTAGCGGCAGCTCGCGCACCCCCACACTTTGGGAATCCCTGTGCTAGCTTAATCCAGAGACAAATAATGCAGCTCTGACACAGAGGAAACTTTAAATGTTTATAATTATACTTATGGTGGACAAAAACCATAAAAATATGACTCTGCTGCACATCTCAGAGAGCAGTGACAAGCCAGAGTGAGAAATGATCGGCCAAAGGAGAGAGATTGAGCTGTGATGTGAGGAGAAGCAGCGGGGGAGCAGCAGGTGTCTTGGTGAGTTAACGATTTAGCTTAAACTCGTGTGCTAACATCACAATATTGTACAGATTACTATCATGTAGCAGACAATTAAAATAGTATCGGTCAGTTAATGTAACATTAATACTTGACAATAATGAACTAATGAGAGTTTGGCAGCGGTCTCATATAGTTAATATCTGTTCGTAACGTAGTTTAGCTCTTTAGAGCGAGAGAGGGAGAGAGAGAGACACGCTGCGGTACAAACGTAGGTCCTGCGCGCTGCTGTGAGCTGGTTCCGACCCAGAAGCCAGCTATAACATTACAGTTTTTTTCGATTGCTAAAACTCAAAAAGCAAAATTGAGGCACAATTTTCACAACCTCTACTTCTGTTCCCAATCGCTTGACTCAATTTATCACTACTCAAGATATCCTTATCATATTAGAACTCTGATTTTCCTCCTTTACACTCTAATGTCAATTTCACATTACCTTGCTGTCAAAACACAGCACACAATTATCAGGTTTACACACACCTCTCACATAAATCCTCAAAGCTTCAATCAACAACACACAAATATTCAAATCTCTAAACTTTCGGGTCTGGCGAGCAATTCGCATAAAAGGAGGCTTGACGCTCTGTTGTGTTTGATGAGCAATGGAGAACAGAGACAACAGACAACAGAGAAGGAGAGGGGTATGTATGGGAGTAGGAGGAGGAGGAGGACAGGGAAGGGGAGGAGGAGAAAGAGGAGGAGGATGGGGAGGAGGAGGAGAAAGAGGAGGAGGAGGAGGAAGGGGAAGGAGAGGAGGAGGAGGAGAAAAAGGAGGACGGGGAAGGGGAGGAGGAGAAAGAGGAGGAGGATGGGGAGGCGGAGAAAGAGGAGGAGGAGGACGGGGAAGGGGAGGAGGAGGAGGACGGGGAGGAGGAGAAAGAGGAGGAGGAGGATGGGGAAAGGGAGGAGGAGGAGGATGGGGAAAGAGGAGGAGGAGGACATCGCCTGTGATGTTGACGAGGCCCTCTGGCCAGACAGAGACCAGAGGCATGATGCCCCATGAATATGCTTGAATGGGAGAGGGGTGGGGGTGGGGGATGGGTAGTTTAAAAATAAAGTGTTTTGTCTCTAAATTTGTGTGTGTCTAATGTTTGTCTATGAGAGAAGTGGGCATTGTAATAAATTCAGTGTGTAATAGATTCAGTGTGTTCCATTTCTCTAATTGTGTTTTCAGTTTTGCTCTTCAGTGTTCTTTCCATGCTTGGTAGTGTTCTGCCAAATGCTACTTGTGTTTATTCAATGAATGGTATGTGTGTGTCATGTGAAAATATGGCTGTGTTTACCAAATGAAAACACGTGTTCCATTTTGCTAACATGTTACGAGATTTGATGGCAGAGTTGTTTTGCAAAGGGATGCCAGGGTTTAGCAATTTGTGTGTGATGTTTGGGGTTTTGTGTTTGCAGTTTTGAAAGAAACGTAAAGTTTCGACAAACGCGTTTTAGCAATCGAAAAAAACTGTAATTCTTGACAATAATAAACTAATGAGCGTCTGTCAGCGGTCTCATACTAGTTAATATCCATTCACGTAGCGCAGTTTAGCAGTTTAGAGAGAGAGATAGAGAGAGGGAGGGAGGGAGGGAGCGCACCTGTTATCGTTTCTGGAGCTCCATGCGCGCTGCTGTGAGCTGGAGCTGACCCAAAAACAGCTCGACAGGCTCGCTGGTATTTTTAAGAGCAGCACATTCTCTCCTGGAGGTCTGCGCAGTGGTTCTGATCTGGTTCTGACCCAGAAACCATCTCAACTGGCCCACTGAGCGGCGCATCTCTTGTGGTGGTTGGGCAGCGGTTCTGACATAGTTCTGACAATGATCTGAGTTCAAAAAGTCCGCATTTAATCTTTTTAACCTCGCCGCGGGTCTCTGGAGGCCAGCGTAAACCTCCGTGAGTTGGTACAGACACCGATTTGGGTTCCAGAAGTCCTGTCTTTCCAGCTGCCCAAAAAGCCCCCAGGCATGGAGATAAGAGGCTTGTTTTACTTATTTAGAAACCCGTGGACTCGATGTATGCTCAGGCTGGAGTTTCTACAGCCTTCACAAACAATAGTTTATCAAAATTAACACAATCATAAACTAGTGAACACACACACTGACTCAATAACACGACCTCTCTACCCTAAAACTCTCCACGCTTCACACTGAGCTGCAGGCAAGCTAGCTTAGAACTCCCTTAAACTACGTCAGAGGCTAAGATTTAGAAAAAAGAGCGTTTTTAGAAGCTTTGCTGAAAAAGGCCACTTTTGATTAAAAAATCTGTGCTGTTATGTATTTTTAAATGAAATGCATACAATATATGTTTAAAATAATATTTTTTGGACAGCATTTTATATGAATTAGAAAAAAAAATTTTACCTGCAATTTGCTCTTTAAACCACCAAATAGTTCCCGAGCGTGGCCGTGTCTGCAGCTCACCGTTCCCCACGAGGATGGGTCAAATGCAGAGACCACATTTCACCACATGAGTGTGTGTGACAACTAGTGGGACTCTAATCTTTAATCTTAGGAGGTCATGTTGAGAATCTGCTAACTAACTGTTGACTAATCTACTACAATGTTAGGCTCAATATCTGTAAAACTGTGGTTGGTGGTGAGATATTGTTTTAAGGTTAAATTAATACACACATGCAGGCAAAAACATCATCAAATGCTGCGACAGCCCGTTTGAACATCTCAAAAACTCACCGTATGGCTCTGCTGAATGAAGAGTACAGTGGAAACGGAGGGATGTCTTTTGGTTTCCTCGGGGCCCAGTAGTAGGAGGCGAAGGCACCTGCCAGGGTGCACTGGCCCAGAGCGAAGATGAAGTTGACCAGCCACAGAACCACAAACAGGTTACACAGATGGAGGACCAGTATGTACTGGTGGTACACACTCTCCCCACCGTAGAAAGCAAACATGCACTGAGCTCCAGGGCAAACTTTGATAACATTGGTCTGGTTGAAGGTCTGAAATTAAACAACAGGTTTGATTTTAATTGACACTTAATCAATACTTAATCTTGCACGGCAAAAGAAAATGGAAGAAAATGACACATTTAAAAACAGAAGAATCAGATTTTTGCAAATACAAAGACTACACTGTAAAATAAGCAGTCAGAAAGAAATGATTTCTTGAGAACAATCATTTTCTTGTGAGTGTGGGACTGACCATTAGACTGCATGTGAGGTTTGCATACACGCACTGATCATCAGCCGCTGTGACCTTGTAGACCGCCTCCCCTGAAGATGCCAAGAAGCTGAAGGCACACTAAGTCAAGGTGAGCACAAAGGAGATTTTCTTCAATCTGATCATGAGGATAATCCTACTAAATGCTTCTACAGTAAATCTCCCACAGACAGGAAAAGTAGCATGACTCCAAGACAACACATCGAAGGATACACAGCTGTGACAGCCGAGTATGAGACGCAGATGGCCAGGAGTAAAAAGGTGATGAGAGGGTAGAAGAGGGTCGACATGATGTGACTGATGGCCCTAAAAACGACATCAAACATTGTGTGAATAAAACAAAATCATAGAAATGACAGAACGGAACATTTTTAGCCACACTGACCTGCTGCCCTCCTTTAGCAGAGTGATCGGGATACTTAGCCTCGTTCCAAGAAATATCATCAGAATCACCAGGGTGGTCTCAACCATAATGAGCAAGGTCACTTCAAAGGAAAAGGGAAAACATATCACAATTATTTTGTGGCTCCACAGAAATCAGCAAGACATAGACACATTATAAAATATACAGATTAAATCAAACTATGGAGGTTGGTGACAGCTTACAGAAGATGAGCCACGTCTGTCTGTACTCGAGGTAAATGCTGAGATCTGTTTGGAAGCCGATATCAGAGATGGTGTCATATGGCTTCTTGCACAGAATACTATACTTCCCGTAGCAGCTCCAGATACCTGAGAGGAAGACAAAGAGGAACGTGGTCACAATGACATGGTTGATTATCAAAGCAGGACAATTTAAAGCTGCCATCAAGGCGAACAGGGTGTGTGCACGCTCACCGTAGCCAACAGCAGTGATGACTCCACACAGAGACAGACACACTATCACTCCTCCAATGTAGCGCAGCAGGATGATGTAGAGCACACTGACCAGCATGGCTACTGCCAGGCCTCTGCAGCAACACACAGACATTATCTAGTGAGAACCAGTGTTGGGCAAGTTACTTCAAAACTGTAATGCATTATTTATTACTTGTTACTCTCATTTTAAAGTAATTCATTACATTACAATATTACTTAGCTGATAGGTACCGGCAGTCCAAGCGGGATGCGGCTCGGGTGGTCGCAGAGGCAAAAACCCGGGCATGGGAGGAGTTCGGTGAGACCATGGAACAAGACTTCCGTACGGCTTCGAGGAGATTCTGGTCCACCATCCGGCATCTCAGGAGGGGAAAGCAGTGCACTACCAACACTGTTTACAGTGGGGAGGGTGTGCTGCTGACCGCGACTCGGGACGTTGTGAATCGGTGGGCCGAGTACTTCGAAGACCTCCTCAATCCCACCGGCACGTCTTCCAGGATGGAAGCAGAGTCTGGGGATTTTGGGTTGGGCTCTCCAATCTCTGGAGCTGAGGTCACTGAGGTAGTCAAAAAACTCCTCGGTGGCAAGGCTCCGGGGGTGGATGAGATCCGCCCGGATTTCCTTAAGGCTCTGGATGCTGTGGGGCTGTGTTGGTTGACGCGGCTCTGCAATATCGCGTGGACATCGGGGGCAGTTCCACTGGACTGGCAGACCGGGGTGGTGGTCCCCCTATTTAAAAAGGGGGACCGCAGGGTGTGTTCCAACTACAGGGGGATCACACTCCTGAGCCTCCCTGGTAAGGTCTATTCAGGGGTTCTGGAGAGGAGGGTCCGTCGGATAGTCGAACCTCGGATTCAGGAGGAGCAATGTGGTTTTCGTCCTGGCCGTGGAACACTGGACCAGCTCTATACCCTTGGGGGGGTCCTGGAGGGTGCGTGGGAGTTTGCCCAACCAATCTACATGTGTTTTGTGGATTTGGAGAAGGCGTTCGACCGCGTCCCTCGGGGGGCCCTGTGGGGGGTACTCTGGGAGTATGGGGTACCAGGCCCCTTGATACGGGCTGTTAGGTCCCTGTACGACCAGTGTCAGAGCTTGGTCCGCATTGCCGGCAGTAAGTCGGGCTCGTTTCCGGTGAGAGTTGGACTCCGCCAAGGCTGCCCTTTGTCACCGATTCTGTTCATAACTTTTATGGACAGAATATCTAGGTGCAGCCAAGGTGGTGAGGGGATCCGTTTTGGTGGCCTAAGGATCAGGTCTCTGCTTTTTGCAGATGATGTGGTCCTGTTGGCTTCGTCAGAACGTGATCTCCGGCTTTCGCTGGAGCAGTTCGCAGCCGGGTGTGAAGCAGCTGGGATGAGAATCAGCTCCTCTAAATCCGAGACCATGGTCTTGAGTCGGAAAAGGGTAGAATGCCTTCTCCAGGTCAGGGACGAGGTCCTGCCCCAAGTGGAGGAGTTTAAGTATCTCGGGGTCTTGTTCACGAGTGAGGGAAGGGTGGAGCGTGAGATCGACAGGCGGATTGGTGCTGCATCTGCAGTGATGGGGGCGTTGTACCGGTCTGTCGTGGTGAAGAGGGAGCTGAGTCGAAAGGCGAAGCTCTCAATTTACCGGTCGATCTACGTTCCTACCCTCACCTATGGTCACGAGCTTTGGGTAGTGACCGAAAGAACGAGATCGCGGATACAAGCGGCCGAAATGAGTTTTCTTCGCAGGGTGGCTGGGCTCTCCCTTAGAGATAGGGTGAGGAGCTCGGTCATCCGGGAGGGGCTCGGAGTAGACCCGCTGCTCCTCCACATCGAGAGGAGCCAGTTGAGGTGGCTCGGGCATCTGATTAGGATGCCTCCTGGACGCCTCCCTGGTGAGGTTTTCCGGGCACGTCCAACCGGGAGGAGACCCAAAGGAAGACCCAGGACACGCTGGAGAGATTATGTCTCTCGGCTGGCCTGGGAACGCCTTGGGATTCCCCCGGAGGAGCTGGCCCAAGTGGCTGGGGAGAGGGAGGTCTGGGCTTCCCTCCTTAAGCTACTGCCCCCGCGACCCGACTCCGGATAAGCGGGAGAAAATGGATGGATGGATGGACAATATTACTCATTTTAAAATGTAAGGCATTACACTACTTTTGCATTACTTTAAGTTACTTTCACCAAAATAATATGGATTTGGCTATCTAAATGTAGCTCATGACGCTCAATTAGCTCATCAGACATCCAGTAGAAGGTGATGTGGTATCTAACTGGGCTAGGGGTTGTGGTTAAAACAGTCAAACATAATTAACAGTTCTTTAGATGTAGCACATAAAGAGCATTTGACTACAACGTTCTTCATATCCTCATTCTTCACAAACTTAAAGTAATGGGTGTATGCCCATCCGGAGAATGTTCTAATGTTAGATCAGCTGCAGGTTCACTCATCTCTGCTCTGTCTGACTACAGGAAGTGAAACATTTTGCGTGAACATTTCTCTTCTGCTGATCTTGTGTAGCCTAGAAATCTAGACACACTGTAGCAGAAGCAGAAAGATTTTGCTCTGCAGGTCCTTCTGATCACCTCCATCAGGGCTGGAGGATGATTGCCCCTGGGCATGAACGTGCCCAATGCTGGCCAGGACCCCCAGAAAGTTATTTTTTATTAAATAAATGCAACAACATATTGTATGCTGCTAGCTTAAATTAATTGAGTGTGTGTGGTGGTGGTGGTGGGGGTGGTGGGGGTCCACCCTGTATTTTGCCTTGGTCCCCAAATGCCTGGATACGGCCCAGGGTGTGGACCTGAGTTTTGAAGGTGATCTGAATTTTATCAAATAAATACATATTACATGTTTATAAATTATTGCTTTATATTGTCATTGTTGTGTAGTGGGTAAAAATCTACCTACGTTTTCTTTTTCAAGAACTTTATTTAGTTTTCTCGTTTTTTATTTGACTGTTTTCCTGTCTGTCTCTTATCTTCCAAGTTCCTGCATCTCCTTTCAATCTTCCAGAAAAACGGCTTCCTGGATTTCCTACTTTTTCACATTTTGAACTAATCAGTTCAGGGATCCGCCGCAGAAATAGAGAAAGGTGCTCTGTGCGCCCGCTGCAGTGAGGTGATGTCACCGGGGCACAGATGAGCTCTGCTGGGGGAGCTCGCGTCAGACACAAATAAAAGGATACGAGAATATAAGCGGACATGAACGATCGCGTGTTAATTGTTTTCTTTTGGTGGCGTGACTTTGAGGTTGCGGCGCGAGTCAGGAGCGCATGAACCATCAGCGTCTCTGTCCTCTCCGCTCAAAAGACGCCCTGGTGCGCTGAGAGTCCATATAAATAATGTTATATCAAAACTGGACCTTTATTCAGGTTCCCCCGTCATTAGAACCCTGAAGAAACTCCACTAATTGATTCCTGGTTAAAAATGTGTTGTAATGTGCGCGTTACTGACATTGTACCGAGTAAAATATTACTGATTTTTTTTCTGTAATGCCTTACATTACCGCGTTACAGCAAAAAGCAATGCATTACAGTAATTAATTACTTTTGTAACTCGTTACTCCCAACACTGGTGAGAACTCAGTAAACCTTATTCTTTCTGTGAGGGTCCAAATATTCCACTTAAGCCGTGGGGTGGATTTCAAAATTGGATTTAACGTTTGCTTGTCAGCATTCAGGACACAATATAAAGAAAAATACATAGAAATATCCTGAAAAATCCCTTTCCTTGTTAATAACAACAATGGACACAATCTTCTCTCCCCTCAGAGAAAAACAAAATTCATGATAAAATTTGAGCTATGAAAATTGGAAGCCATGCTTACAAAAGGATCAACATCCAGGAGTTTGCAAAGTCCTCCAAGATCTTCATGCCAACTTCTTTGGCGTTCAGAAGACTGCCCATGCTACTGTGGTCAAGTAGAGGGTGAAAAGAAAAAATAATACAGATTTATTAACACCAAGTGACTTTGTCAGAAATAGACAGCTGATGCATCCTTGATACTCTCAGAAAAACAAAGATTAAAACAAATCTTCAAACAGCTTTGGATATTTTCAGCTTTAAGAGCAGCTTTTGGGCATGTGACAAGAGAGTGTGCATGGAGAAAAAATATAAAAGGCCACTAAATAGAAGATGCAAGTGTTACTAAAACATCAGAAGCTCCTACAGAGGGAGGCCAAATAGCAGAAAAGAATCTGAACTTTAAGCCAATCAGCTCCCTAAAAGGCTGCAAATATGAATCATATTCAGCAGCTGCCGTACATGTACTGACCACTAGAGGGCAGCAGATTACTGCATATTTAGCTAACATGGGCAGCAATGGGACTAAAAGTAGTAAATGATTGAATGTGAACAAGTCATGAGTGATTACAGTGTTGCTAGAATTCCCTCAGTTCTGTCTTGCAGGACAAGCACAAAAAAACCATAACATGTTATTGTGAACGGCATCTGATGACAGCAAATACAGATTTGTATTTAGAGTTCTATAAGCAGAGCTCACATCCTAATGATGGTGTTAGAGTTTTGATCTTATTTAACGTTTGTAACTGTTCCTGAGATATAGGCAAAGATGTGTCTCTTGGAAGCAGGTCTTACTTGGCAGCATCTCTGAGGTCGATGACATTTCGTTTGTTATTGTCGCCGTCTTTAAAGGTGGTCTGATTGGCCACTCTTAAAATCCCATCCTTTGTGTTGAATTCAGGGAAGCACCTCTGAAGGACTAAAACACATTTTTTGTGAACAATTCTTGAATTTAAATTTCTTGGAAGTAACTTACCTTACCTATTACAGTAACTGTGATCCACTTACATGGTTTGCTTGGCACAATCATGGAGGGGCAGTCTTCGTCACGGATGACATCTGCAACTGACTGAGAGGGAAGCAGAGGGCGTCATGCTTTAAATTAGGGCTGTCAAAATTAGCTCGTTTTTAATGCATTAATGCAAAGCCCCCTTAATGGCATTAGTTTTTTTAACGCGCAATTAATGCGCAGGCATCCGTAGTTTTGTTTTGGCCCTCCTCGCGTTCCATAGTCTGACGTAAATAAGATGCAGGAACAAGCTATTGGATGGCGGCAAATTTCCTTTGAATCACATGTGTAAAAATGTATTAAACCCTCAAGTCAATTTCTTTTTAGGATTTCCACGGCTGGATTTTTAAGATAAAAACAGTGTTTTTAAATCACGCGGGGACCTACGCCTACCAGGCTTTCAGTATGAGCGTAAAGCCAGCGATGACGTAACCGCTCAGGAAGCGAGTGTAAACAGTGTGTAGAAAGTGACCCCAGCTCGGTATTTTTCTCTGGATTACGACGAGGCGGATAACCGGACGAGTTCAACCGAACATGATCGGTGGCAAAACGGAGGAGGAGAAGTGTTGCCTTATATTTTTGTTAAAAATAATAAGATATATTTAAAATGTGCTAAATAGGCAGAGTCCTAATTCTTTATCACACTCTTCCCTTTGTCCTTGTTTTAGTACCATGTGTTGATTTTGTGATTCCTTATGGTGGAACCATATAAGGTGTTATTGTGTGGGAGGTAATGCCTAATTTGCACTTTTGAAATGTTTTTTTGAGGAGGATACTGGAGTATATTTATCATGTTTGTTTGGTACAGTTATAATAAACATATTTTCTTAAAAACGTATATATGTCCACTCCATAGATGAAAAAAGAAAAATTTGAATAAGAAAAAAAATGCGATTAATCGTGAGTTAACTATGGACACTCATGCGATTAATCGCGATTAAAAAATTTAATCGATTGACAGCCCTACTTTAAATATAACTTTCAGCCTTTATTTTTTATGAATCTGTCATTTATCTTCAAAACTCAAAAGCATCAGACATCTTTTTAATCATTACTAATATAACACATCCTGAAAAGACCCTGAAGGTCATATCTGAGAAAGTTTGGTGAAACTGAGTTTGCGAGGATTTGGGAAGGAAAAAAGGATGATTCAGTCTGACTGAGCAGCAACTTGCTCCCACACAACACCTGTTTGAGTCTTCCACAGCGTCATGCTAACGTCATTAGCACTGAGTCGCTGCCAGTCAACAGAACATGGCTGAGGTGAGCATGAGTGGATGCTAACTCACTTTCAAAACACGTGCAAATGAGCCCTTTACTACACTGACCGCAGAGATAAAACTGGTGAAAATAGCCGACATAGAGGAAATTAATATTAAAAATTTGAACAACTTATCCAACTTTCAGTTTTGGGCAAACAAAAAACAAAAATGTGTAGCAGCCTGTCACTAACCTTACTGCCAGTCTTAAAGCCAGGCTTGCAGAATTGCTTGTAATAGTCCCAGTTGTTGGTACTCGAAACATCCAGGAGAGTGGCAAATCTGTCAGGGCACTTGGAGACACAGAGCTGAAGGAGGCAACAGTCTAAATGAGAACCAGCCTTACATAATCGGGCATGGCAGAAAAACTGGAGAGAAATGTGGAAGCATTGTACGGAGAGGGCTTCGCTCAGACTCTTACCTGAGTTGTAGGGCACTGGAGGTTAATTAAAACCACAGGATTGGCACATTTCAGCATGTTGAAGTAGAATAATATGGCTTTGTTTCTGAAGACAAAGAAGACCCAGACAAAGAGAAGATTTCGATTAAACAGATCTGAGAGTCCATTATTGCACAGTGATTTATCAGCACATGCACACACACATGCACGCTGGTGTGGTGTGTAGTAAAACTTCCCAGGATTAATCACAAATTAGAGTGTGAAGATAACAATAAAAACGCAGACAGATTCCACAGACGACATAATTATTCTGCTGTCTGGTGATTTAGAAGGCTGATATTTCATTTCCACTCACGCGTTAGAGGTGTTCTGCTGGCCACAAAACTGACCCTGGCTGTCCGTTGGATAGACTATCTTCCTGGGGTCGCCGTGGATCCAGGCTGCAAACAAACAGCTTTTTAATGGAACTAAATTGAACATTTTGAGTCTTCACACATCTTAAAGCAGCAGACTTTGGTAAAACATCAATGCTTATGAACAGCTAAGGCACAAAAGCGATATATTTGATTTGACTTCTCTGAAATAAATTAACCCAACAAAAGTGATTGAATGTGTTTCATATATGGGCTGAATACAAACAAGCATCTAACCTGAACATGAGACGACTCAAAAACAACACAAGCCTCAATAAGGAGGATGTGGGAGAAAATAATTCTCTTTAGAGACTAGATTGTTGTGTTATTTTAACTCAGTGCTTATACGTCGGTTTATATCTGAAGGCGCATTCATTGCCGTGGCTGCTTTGTGTCTGAATTATTGGTAAACAGTAAATCCTCCCCAAGCTTAAATTAAGACATGATCCTACTGACAGCCTGATGCCACAGACGGTACTTAGATCACAACACTGGGATGCCGTTTGCACACGCTTTGTGGTTCACTACTTCATCTGTGTGAGAAACTGCTTAAATGAGATGTGCCATGAGCTCTTGTTGCTATAGAAATAAGCATGTGGGTTTAGACACGAAGAAACAAAGTAAAAATAGTAAGAATGAAAAAAAATAAATAAATGTGAAAAAAACAAATATTCACTGGTGGCCTCATCACAACGTGACCCAACATATTAAAGGGATTTTTCAGCTATTTTTAACTATGTTTGTGTTTAAAGGGGAAAAAGAAAGCTATTTACAATTATTATTTATATAATTTACACAGAAACAGAGAACAAAACAGGCTCCTTTAGCCCTGGTTCAAGATAATCATGCTGATTTTTAACCTGATTCTCCTCTTGTGAAAATCTGAAGGAAGCACCCGATTACCGTAATTATTCTAAAAATAATTTTATCAGATAATCCTACTAGAGGTCGACCGATATTGGTTTTTCTATTGCCCATACCGATATGTAGGAGACATGGTCAGCCGATGGCCGATATGTACTACTGATTTTTATGGCCAATATAGTTTTCCACCTTATTTTCATGCTAAAATGTCACTAATAAAGTCAGCTAATGCACAAAATGTCTTAAAGGCCCTATCAGTGATATTCATAGAAATCATGGTAAAAACTGCGACTCTTTAGCGCCATGCAGTTTCGAGTAAGTATTGCAGCTACGGTGGCCCACTCAAAAAGGCAACAACTCCAGCGTTCACTCAAGCTATCTGGTTCGTTTTTTATAAAAAAGCATGAGATTGATTTATTACCAGTCTCTGTAGCCTAACCCACACAAAGCACATAACTACTCAAGCAGGTAAAAAACATTTTTTAATGAGTGTTCAGTCTTAATGCATAATGCCACACGTAGCCCCCCCTCCCCATCCCCCGACAAGACGATGCGCCCCCCCCCGCGGAGACGTTGCGCGCGCACCCCATCCCCCCGCGCGACGAGGCGGCGCTATCCTACACCCCCCTTAGTCAACAAACATCACGGCTGTGAACATTTCTAGGGGAAACACTGCTGTTAGCTGTTGTATCAACCTACCAGTCCTGAAGGAAGCTAGCATAGCTGCCTGTCACCGATTCACACACGGAGGAGGTAAGGCATCAGCTGTGGCGTCCGGTGTCATGTGGATCAGAGCAGCGGAGTAAACAAGAGTCTGCCGGTTAGCCATCAGCTGATCGGTGTGCGCCGCAGTGAGGATCGAGATGGAGCTAACATCAACCACTGGCTGTTTAGCGATCGGAAAGCCGATGAGGTTTGGCTGGAGCCGGGGACACGCTGTGGAAATAAAGTACCGGTAACTAATGCTAACATGGCTACCGGCTAGCGGACCACCGTTGGGAGAGACACGGCAGGCTGCGGTAAGAGAGGAGACTTTAATATAAGGAGCTTTCTTGAAGAAGGACTTTGGAACTGATACGTTGGGACCGGATTGGGAGCTTTATTATGAAGAAAAGATCAGCTGAGGTGAGTCAGAAAAACACTTGGATGCTGGTGTCTAGCTGTTGCGGGCGGGGTTCTCATCATATGCGGCTGCTGAGTGTTGGAAATCAATAAGACCTGACATATTTGATGTGTCTTTTGATTTCATTGTTTGTTATTCAAACTAACAAAGTCCAGCAACAGTGTAACAGCTAGTCTCGTCTCTTCTTAGTTGCATTGTCAGACGCCATGCTTCCACGGCGCACTGCTGCCCTCTGCTGTTTCTTTCAGGTTACAGTCATAGTGCAAATGCGTAACTCAGAGCTCGTATGTCCCTAAATAGCTACCGTATTTCAAGATGGAGGATGACCATGGAGCGTCGACCACAATTTATGTATTAAAAATGTAAAATTTGAAGCTGAGAGGAATATTTAGAATTGATGTTGGTGAGAAATATTAATGAAAAAGGACAAGTTTGTGCACTGGATACACAGAATTTGGTAGTAAACAGGTAAAAATATTACACATTGTGGCTTTAAGCTGAATCAGGTTTTGAACTCTGAATTGAACTAACTGTTAAATCTTAACTTTGTGCACTTCTCAGTGTTAAAGTCAGACGCCTAAATAAAGTTAATCTAGAGTATTTATTATGCAGATTTTATTGGTGAACATAAAAATACATTTAAATTTAATTGCGCAACAGCACCGGGCTGCCCGAGGATGTGCCTGACTTTAAATCAACTTTACTAAGGACAAATATCGGCCAATGCCGATGTATAAACAACGGTAAATATCAGCCCGATATATCGGCTGACCAATATATCAGTCTACCCCTAAATCCTACCATGTGTGGTGTGTTAGGAGCGCTCCAATCATAAGTCAGGGACATTAAACATGTTGGATTGCAAGCATGCTGCGTGTGACCTTTAGCCATTCAGAAAGCGAGGTGACGAAAGCTCACTGCATGACCCTCCTCCGCCATGTTTGTTTACACTAAAGTCACGCTTGATCTCAAGAGGTTTCACAAAATTTCCCGTCTGACGTTCGTATGTGAAATCGGTTTGTGTTCAGTTTGTAGTTTTTGCCGTGTGATTTCTATTTGCCATTTATGGAGCCTCTTGTGTTTTGAAAATCATCTGATAATTTTGAAATCCTGCTGAGTGAACTAGGCTTTACTGATTTAATCAGAGAGTGACACATTCTATGGCTCTCATCTCACCCACTCATGAAGAACCATAGCCTAGTGAACTAGACCAATTCTTGCTTTGCAGAGTTTGGTCTAGGCACGCTTCATTGGAAACCTCGCAGCCCAAACCACTGCTGTGTCTATCCAATCACAACTCGCTATAGTTTTGGTTGGGCCAATCACAGCGCTCTATATCATGGGCCAATCACAGAGCGGGAGTAGCCGATGACGTCAGCGCTGCGGCCGCGAACGCCGCGAACCCAAGCAACATGGCGGCAACTCGGAAAACACGTTAGTTTGAAACGGCTTTGTCATCAACATTGGATTATTTAGACTCCAACGTGCGTAAGTCTGTCTGATATACTTAGCGGCTTCTTATTTTTATCAAACAAAGTAGTGCAATGTCCCAGTACACCTGATATTCGCATGTTTTTCATACAAAAACGACAGAAATCATTGAAGCTAGACGCTATTAAAGCCTCCCGCTTTTCCGTCGCCGTGATTACGTCATGTTGTTCGTCACTCTGATTGGTCCTAGCGCTATCCAATTGCGTGCTGACATTTTGAAAGACAACCGTAGATCCCGCCTCACGACTGAGAGCCGTCAGTGGTTCGTGGCCAGACTATATATACACATATATAGGATGGCTTGCCAGGCTAGAAGAACCAGGCATTAAAACAACAAAACTTTGTGTGATGCAATTGGCAGCTGAGTAGCAAACTCACCCACGGTACCCAGAGCGATGTAGCCTAGGATAACAGTGACAAAGATAATGCAGCATGCCACATCTGTGCATTTCCTGTGAATTCAAACACAACGTGAGAATACATCAGTGACATGAAAATCCAAGACTGTAAAACCATTTCAAAATCCTCCAGGAAGGAGTTTAATTACGTTTTCACTGCTAGTTGCTATAATATAGTTGCAGATCTATGTTGAGACTTACTTCCAGGCAAGAAAAAAAAAGTTCTATAGATTTCTTAATAAGACAGTGATTCCATCTCTCCCCGAGGGTTAAACGTCCCACAGGCACAGAGACAGCTATGTGAAGACATTTGAAGACGTCTCTTTCTCTAGACGGGGCTCTGCCAGTGAAAATGCAGCATCTTAGAGTCTGTCTGTCAGAGACTTTATTCACTGTTTCAGGGCTTTCTGCATAACAAGCCGTCTTTCCCTCCTGCCTGCACAAAGAAAAGCTGCCTGTCCACTTCTTTTTCACAACCATTTAGCTCTGAAGTACTCGGCCCATCTGTAAATGAAGAAAAGTTCTGCCTGCTGAGTCAAGTCGCACTCATTCAAGGGGCAGACCATTCCCAACCTTCCCATGGTGCCATATGCTTGTGGAGCTAACTTGATTCTCATCCCTTCCAGCTCTCAAAGCCAAGGTCAACAGGAGGGCCGAGCTCAGAATGTACAGTGTTTCCTCTGTAAGTTCTCTCATAATTGTCCTTGTTTTGTATGCAGCATGGTTACATAGTTATACACAAACATGGCTGATCTTTAGTCTCCAAATACCTCTCAAGAAAATAAAAAATAGATGAAAGCAGAGAAAAGAGCAGTGATGTCAGCAGCTGTGAAGGAGCACGTGAAAAAAGGAATGATAGCTGAGTTAGACACAAAGGTGTTTCAATTAACAATAAATCGTTTTTTTTACTTTAAGCTTGAGCTTTAACATTGATCTCAGTGATTATTGAGTTAGAAACTTGACCAGGTTTCATATTTGACACCACTCTGCAGCCCTCTGCTGAACAAAAACTGACCTAGATAGTTTTGTGGAGCGGGTAGGTGTTCTAGGGGGAGCTCCGATACCTGCTTTATGGCTGTTAGCTGTAATGCTAGCGGTTAGCATTTTCAGTTCACCAATCGTCAATAAAAAGCACAAGAAGAAAAAGAAGTTTGCTAATGTCTTTGGAGGTGAAGCATAGAGCTAAAACCGGAGTGAACATCGGCACGGCCTATAGTTTGAGGGCGCTAAAGGAGGCTACAAAATCACGGACTGATTGTGACCTGGCTTTGTTGCTACTGGACTTGTAAGTAATATTTTTTGTCCAACAGTGTGAATCTGGTTTATTTTAGTATTAGTTGGCTCATGTTAGAGTTAGCTCGTTGTTATCGCTAGCTACAGCAGGCTGCAGCAGGGTTGTTTACAACAGTTGTAATTCCACTTTCAACCAGTAGGGTGGAAGAGCAGGAAACTGCTCTGTGTTACTTTAAATGTAAACAAGAGCAAGTAATGCATTTTATTAGAGACAAAAGCAAACTTGTTGATTAGTATGCAGTGTAGTCTTTTCGATTGACTCTGGATCCTATTTTAAATGCTGCAGCAGTAAACAGATAATCTTTATTTAAATGTTTTTCACTGCAGTAAAGCTTGAAATCTATACTAACAAGGTGCATCGGTGTTTTGATCTGCTGAATGTGTTTATATTGTGCAGCAGAAATGTTTCCTGTCACAGCAGAGCTGCTAATTCTGACCATTTACAGATAAAATCACTCTAATGTTACGTCTGTTTTCTGAAACTTGCTGGTTGTCTCCAATTTAAAACTGGATGTTGGCTTTATTGCTTTGGCATCACATTTAAAACACATAGATATGGATCTGACACAAAATACAGACACAAACAAAACAAAAGCCGAGGTCCAACAAGTACATAAACGGCTTTATTATTGTTTAAATTATTCTGTAAGGATAAACTTAGACTTTAGAGAGTTAATGTAAAAAATGAAACTTTTGGACATTCTAAAATACTTTTACATTTTCTAACAAAAACTAGTAAATTTGATTTGGAAATGAAATGGTATCAACTTGTTACTTATTAGTTGAAGCTTTGGTATGATTGCAGGATGAAATAAGGCTAATGAACTCATCAAATACAAAAATAAGCAGTTAATTTTTCTTGAATCACTGCAACTATTTTTAGGATATAAAAGCAAAAAGAAGACAGCTAAAGTTAATCCAGACACAGTTTCACACTGTCAGGAGATTTGAGGTGTATAAACAGAAGCTGGCACACTGCCAGCACAGCTTTGTTGCTATGGTGAGTGTAGCTTTCCTCATCTTAAAATCGCTCATCCTTCTTCAGATGATAAATAAAGTTAGCGGTCACTCAACCACCTTGGTAACTGCAGGAGAAGGATCCTACAATGGGCACCTCCTGCTGAAATTGACTCTCCTCTACCTCCTCCTGTCCGTCATGGCAGATCTCTTGTACTTAACATCCTCACATTTAGATGCTACTGCATTATTTTAAGGAAAAGTGCAAGCTCAGCACCAGCTAGTGTTAAAACAAAGTTACCTCTAAAGCAAGTAAAGGTCAGTGCAGAGGGAAAGCTGACAAAGCGAGGAGAGTAACATATTTGGCTTTACTCTTGTTTTAGAAAAGCAGACAGATCTCCTCAGATGTCACTTTACACATACCCAGACATGGACAAAGGCTTTGTCCTGCTTAAGGTCTGTGTCGGCAGGCATGCTGATTTGAGAGGGGAAAAAATCTGTAGTGGAAGCTTTGTCATTCCAATTGGAAATTTTTGCAAGCCTGCAGGAGCTCAAGTGACACAGATGGCAGAATCGCCACAGAATAGGGAGAGTGCCACTGTAGTGGGCATCTGCCAGCCTGTTCCTCCTTTGTAATAAACATTTGCAGAAAAAAAGGGATACACACATGTTCCCAGAACCACAAGGGATAGCTGCTGAAGTGAGCAGAAGTGCGAGAAATGCCAAACTCCTTCAGCGAAGCTGTAACTCTTGAAGGCGTACAAGAGAAGACAGGATGTGACATCACATCTACGTCTGTCTGTCTGGATGGAAGATGACTGTTCAATGACTATATGAGCTACCTAAATTTAGGCTTTGAATTTGGATGGGAAAAAAAAGACATGCTCAGATTTGGATGATTTCTTCACTCAGTTCTTATGAAGAAAAGCCTGGGCCAAAAAAACAACTTCAAAGTATCCTTGGTGCCTTCACCCAACGGTAGCAAAGAAACGGGCTGCAGAGGGTGGGATTCAGAGACTCAAGACGACTGTAAAACGCCTTCACAGCAACCTGCCAAGCCTGATATTATACATGACACAGATAAAAGGATTTATTACTTCTGAAAATGACTACATTATTAAGAAAGCCTATGGAGAAACCTTGAAATTATAGCAAAGTTTGTTGAGAAAATGCTGATTTCTTTTTTTACAATTATCAGGTAAAGAGAAGATATTTTTTAATCTATAGGAAATAAATCACATTTAACTTTACAATTTTATAAGAATTACTGGAGAATCACACATGAAGACTAACCTTTTCTTGGGAAGGTTGTAAAAATGTGTTAAACATTATTTTATGTTTAAAACCAAGCATGCTTGAGTGTGAGACTATTCAAGTTGAACAATAAGTTCTGACATGTATAAAATTATAGCTCTCACTAGGAGCTGTTTTTATGTTCTATTTCAAAAACACAAAACCTCTTTTCATCTCCCAGAACTATCTTCCAACAATGTATGTACAAGGAACGTCACTCAGATCAGAAATTTGGTAGCTGCACTAACAGTGTTGCACAGAAGCAACACCATCTAAAGTACCAAGTATCACCATCAACTTGGTCCTGGTTCTTATTCTTGTTCCTGTTTTCTGTTAATCTTACTAATTACTTTCAAGCTGCAATTGTGTCTTTTGACCATTAATCTGTGTGGTGCTACAAACATGGCTGCATGGGCCTCAATCTTTATTGACGTGGCATGACAAATAGTGCATTGGTCCATTTTCAGACAGAGATTTGTGCCAAATAGATTACACAATGGGCTAAATCAATAAACCTGTGAAAGTCAGATGTTGGAAGTTGGAGTTCATTTAAATTATGGAAAAAAAATCAGGGTGGATGTAAGTTTAGTTTCTACTTTAATGAACTGTAAATGGTAAATGGCCTGTATTTGACGTAGAAGAACAAACAATTTTTATATAGCGCCTCTCAAGATAAAAATCATGAGGCACTTCACAAGAACAAAAAAATTAAAATAATAAAATGACTAAAAAAAGTATATATATATATGATTTCAAAAATATTATATTTGAAAAAAGGCAGAATTGGTAGAAACAGCAGCATGATAAGATGGTAGTGAAGCCTAAACAGGTGAGTTTCAGCTGCTTTTTAAAGGAGACCACTGAGTCCACTGATCTCAGGCTAAGGAAGAGAGAGTTCCAGAGTCAGGGGGCCACAGCAGCAAATGATCTGTTACGTTTGGTCTTTAGCCTGGTGCGCTGCACAACCAGTAGGCTTTGATCACTGGACCTCAGGGACCTGCTGGAGGTGTAGGGACTGAGAAGATCACCAATGTATGATGGTGCTTGTCCATGTAAGGCCCTAAAGACCAGAACCAGGATCTTGAAATAAACCCTGAAGTTAACCGGCAGCCAGTGAAGCTGGAAGAGGAGCGGGGTGATGTGGGTGTGTTTGGAGGACTTGGTCAGAAGCCGACCACAGGCATTATGGACCACCTGTAAATGGTTCAGGAAGGTTTTGCTCAGACAAGTGAAAAGCCAGTTGCAGTAGTCTAAGCGTGAGGAGATGAAGGTGTGGATGACAATCTCAAGTTCAGTGCGGGAAAGAATGAGACTCAGCTTAGCAATGTTCCTGAGATGGAAGAGCGAACAAGAGAACTGACATGAGAATCCAGAGTGAGAGCTGGGTCAAAGGTCACAACAAGATTCCTGACAGAGGGTTTGGTGTGAGAAGCAAGCTGACCAAGAGACTCTCTGACTTTGCAAACCAACTTATCTGGGGCCCAGATTAGAATCTCAGTCTTATCTTCATTCAGCTGTAGAAAGTTCTCAGCCATCCAGTTTTTAATAGTCTAAGCAGCTGTGCAACAGCTGCAGCTTAGACATCTCATGGGGCTTAAAGGAAATGTACAGTTGAATGTCATCTGCGTAAAGATGGTAGAAGATGGTAAAAGAGCTCAGCATGTGCTAGGGAGGGAGCAGATAAAGGAGGAACAGTAGAGGCCCCAGTACAGAACCTTGTGGGACACCATCGGCAAGAGCGGTGGAGGAGGACTGAAACTTGGAGATGGCCACAGAGAAGGAACGCTCAGACATCTGAGGAGAACCATTCCAGAGCAGTTCCTGATAGACCTACCTAGTTTCTCAGTAGTACCTTCTAGGGTTCTACAACCCCCCAAGGTGTTTTACTACACAAACAGTCATCCACCCAAGCACACACATTCACACACTGGTGGTGATAAACTACATTGTAGCCATAGCTGCCCTGGAGTGCACCGTCATAAGCAAGGCTGCCAAGCACAGTTGCCACCAGTCCCTTCAACCACCACCAGCAGGCAAGGCAGGTTAAGTGTCATGCCCAAGGACACAATGACTGCAACAGATGGGGCTTGAACTTACAACCCTCCGGTTACGGGACGGGCACTTAACTGCTCTGCCACGGCTGCCCTAAAACCTTGTAAAACAGTTGAGTGTTTTTATTCTGAAACATCTCAAGTGTTAGATGGAAAAAGCAGTGATGTTGATTACCTGTTGTGAACAGGTCCCCTGAGGTCAAACTTGAGTGGTTCACCTGCAAGATAAGAACAGTGTGAGCAGATTAAAACATGAATGTGAGAGGACATCAAAAAAACATCACTAACATTGGCTAACAACAATCGCAAGCAACAGCCAGAAATCTGGGGAGCCATTTAACCGAAAGAAGCTACATATAATGGGTCAGGGAGGAAGAGCAGTAGAAATACATAAATCAATGTCACCATAGCAACATCATAAAAGGCTTTGACAACCTTTCGTCCAAACAACTTACTAATATATATCTACCTTTTTACCCACTAGAGTAACACTAACAATGTTTATAATTGACAGAATACTCCCAAAGAGTTAAGTCTTAAATCTGTGCATTTATAACCGTCCGTTCTTTTTGGTCCCAAAATAGTCTCTTTCCCACTTTTAAAGTACATATGACATATCACTGAGGACCTATTAATCATCATACGTGAAACATTTCCAAACAGCTGAGGCAGACTTAGGTACAACATGAGTGGTCCTATCCCATCTGCCCAGTTTCTGAACCAATTCTGGTGAAACATGCACAGGCCAGGTTTGATTCCAAAAATTAGTACACTGTAAAATGCACATGCAAATATGGACAGAACAATCAGAGTGTGCAGTAAAATGTATCTACATTCCAGAGCAAAATCCACTTCAATGTGAAAAAACAAACAAAAACAAATCTATGTATATCTATGACAAACACTGACATTCACTCAGAGCAGTAAAGCCTGACAACTGCTCCTCACAGAATGCAAACTACAACCAAGATCTGTAAGGCTGTCACCCATGTGAACATTTAGCCAAGGTTTCATCAGTTTCACAAATCTTCGAAGCACTTTCAATGACCTTCCTACCTCTATTACAGCTAGTCTGAAGGATGGAAATGCCAAAACTATGGGCCAACAGTAAAATAGGGTGATTGTTGAAGTAAGCAGAAATCCTACTCAGCAACAATTTAAGGGGTGCCTTCAGGCTGCACAGTCAGCAGCAAAAGAAAAGCACAAGATCAGATGTGTACTAGAAGGGTCAAAAGTTTTTATTTAGGAATGACAAAAGGGTCAAAAGTTTTTATTTAGGAATGACAAAAGGGTCAAAAGTTGAACCCTTTTTAATCCTAAATGTGTTTTTATGTTTGTGGGACTAGATGGAATTATGGTGGGCATTCCTCTAAAGCACTGCATGTCATTTTAGCCCCTTTCACTCAACAGTGCCTTTTTCTCATAGGGCCGTTTCCACTATCTGACCTTCAGGGTAATTTTACCGGAACTTTGCAGCATGCGCATCTCCACTTCAGCGGGCTGGCTGAAAGGACCATTTTCAGGAACTAACGGAGTAGCTGAGCTGGGGTAGGTACTCGAAATGGCCCGGTAGAGTCGCTAAGCGGAACTTTAAGTTAACTTATGCTGATTGGTTGTAACTCTGTAAGAAAAGAAAATAAGCTACTTTTGCGCTGCTTTAAAACCTAAACTAAACTCCCAACACCAAGAAATGCAACAGAAATTCCCCCACAATGACATAATTCATGGGCTTTGTTGTCTCATAGATCAGTGGTTCCCAAATTGGGGTCCCCACAAGATTGCAGGGGATCTCCACACTTTTGTCTGCTGAGGTTGTGAGGTTAGCAAGTTTTTGTTTGTAAAAATTACATTTATAGTATCCCAATAACACACCCTATAATATAATAAAAACTCCATATAAACGTTATAACTCTGTAAAGTTTGTAAATTATCACATTTAATGTGTGTATGCATGAAGGAGTTGGGGTTGGGGTCCTGGCTTGTCTTGGACACGGGCAAGGGGGTCCTCAAAGAAAAAAAATTGGAAACCACTGCCATAGATCACCGTAAAAACTGGTCATTGAACGCCACATTTTACATCACACATCTCTCCATGTCCTTCGACTCGATTAAACTTTTAATGCTATTATGTCAATAGACGCTTTTTGGCGCTAATCAGTGACATCACTCACAGCCAAAGCAGTCGCAATATGCTGGCTTCTTAGCAAAGTCCTGAAATGGCTGAATTTGTATGGAGACACAGCTGCTAAGAGAATAAAGTCATCGTATCGCCCAGTCAATTTTCCCCCTTCAAAAATTTCCCGGAACTCCTATAGCAGAAACACGGCTAATGTCGTGTGAAATGACCAAGGCAGCAAGGGAGGTCGAGTCCCGCCACAGACATGCCTCAGAGCTACCAAAAAAAGGTAGTCACAGAGCTAATTAGGTGAAAATGTGGGGGGGCAGTACGTGCAGTGTCTATCCACACAGCTAGCTCTGTGGTGCCATCTTCAAGCACACACTAACAACACTCTGCTTGACATGTGTAAATTACCAATTGGGACAGAGTCAGCTCCATGAGGATGCCTTACGAGAGAATTGCTTCCTGTCAGCAGGTAACCCTAATTTAAGAAGCATAAAATTTCTTTTTTGTTGTTGTTTTTTACTTTCTTTAGTTGCCTTTGTTGACGTCATCTAATAGAAATGCGCAGTAAAGCTATAAATGGGAGATATTCTGGGTCAAATACATGAATAACCATTTCAAGGGTTTACTCCAGCATTTGCATCATTAAGAAAATACTACTATTTTAAGTATTTACTCTATAATCTTGACAATTTAAAAAGCATAAACTATTAAAATACAAACCAAATATACAACAATACGTTATAGCAGTCAGGAACAGTGAATGATGCAACAAACAGCCTTAAAAAAACCTAATGGTCAGATTGTTATTTGGTCTCATAAATTCAGCAGCTTTGCATGATACACTATCAGGGCCTAAATACTCTGTGCCACACTTTAATCAGGCATAATGCTTTTATATCCCAGCGATTGTTACCACGGCTGCATGACCGGCTGTACTACATCAACTGACATCAGAGCTAATTAAGGGTACAACTGCTGGGGCGAGCAAGTTAAGTAGTTTGATACTCCACTGTGCTCAATATGCACAGCTGAATATAAATGATTTATAAAATAATAATTTCACTGGTCTGAAAATTCATGTCAGTATAAAAAAACTATTGTGGAGGAAAAAACCCTCCATATGGTGTGTGTGGAAGCTGAACCACACTGAGATCAAGGTGGTGAGAGGACAGATTGTGGTGCAGCACTGTCAATGTCAAGGGAACACAGTCATGTCAGCGGTGTCTAGATTAGCCAACTGGTTTGAACTATAGCTCGCCAACGTGTCCAGCAGGAGAATCGACACAACTCACGAGCTCACAAAGAAGAGCAATCATCAGGTTAAAGCTGTGGTACTTAGAACTAAAACACAACATGACTATCCAAGCATACATCTCAAACAGGGTTTTACAGTTTCACACACAATCAGCTCATATGTTCTGGAAGGATTCATGCTGCTTTGTTCTAATACACTGACGAGGACATAAGGATATCTGCTTATTAATCTAAAAGTTCAATGTATGTCTAGCTGCTGTTCCTTTGAACCAATCATACCTTCATCTGACTTAAAACAAAATTTAACTTAAAATTTCAGAGATGGGTTAAGAGAGAGTAGTGAAAGCTATTAGTGGTGTTTGGCCCCCAGCAGACATGGAAGTAGATGATGACTGTTTAGAAGGAACTGCAGTTTGCCAGAGCAGGAAATAAAACTGGTGGACTGGATGCATGCTGCTGGTTGTAGACAGGATAAATAAAGGTCTGCAGTGAAAATCATTTGGAAAAAGCCTGGCAGGCACGTAACACTGGGACAGCTAGAGTTGCTTTTAGCTGCAATAACTGCTTATCTCCTCTGTTGACAGCGCTGGAATACGCCACTGTGTCCCGTCGCTACTAAAAGCTTCACTTATAATAATAAAAAACCTGTGATGGCAATAAGCCTGTAATAATTGAGTAATCAAATCACAAATGGACAATGCCGTACCATGTCAGGGAGGTTTTGTGATGAACGGATGCCCTACTCAGTATTGGACAGATGCCCTGATGTATTCTAGGGTCAAACTGGAGAAAAATCACTGAAAATAGAAAATAGAAAATCTTCAAAATCTTTGGGTTTGTTCTCTCTGTTACCCATACAATCTGTAAAAATAGTTAAAATTTGGGGGAACTTTTTGCCCCTGGAAGAAACATCATCCTTCTAAAACAGTGATCTCGTGTCTAACTGAAGCATATCCTGATGTTCCAGGTGTCCCAAAGTTCATTTAGGTAACCATAATGAAACATTTAGAATCACTCAGAAAAACAGGGTTCTTTTTTTGATGACTTAGTGTTTGATTTTCATTTAAAGAGGAGGTTCACTGAGAAACGTATAATACTTGTATGCTGAGCATGAAAGAAGTCTTCAACCCATATTTCCTGCAATAGCCGCCCAAAGAAAATATACGGGAAAATGGTCAGGTCAGTCAGAAAAGTGTAGAATGCCTTCTCCAGGTCAGGGACGAGGTCCTGTCCCAAGTGGAGAAGTTTAAGTATCTTGGGGTCTTGTTCATGAGTGAGGGAAAGATGGAGCGTGAGATCGATAGGGGGATTGGTGCTGCATCTGCAGTGATGCGGGCGTTGTACCGGTCTGTCGTGGTGAAGAGAGCGCTGAGCCGGAAGACGAAGCTCTCAATTCACCGGTTGATCTATGTTCCAACCCTTACCTACAGTCACGAGCTTTGAGTAGTGACCGAAAGAACAAGATTGCAGATACAAGCGGCTGAAATGAGTTTTCTCCGCAGGGTGTCTGGGCTCTCCCTTAGAGATAGGGTGAGAATCTCTGTCATCCGGGAGGACTTTGGAGTAGATCCGCTGCTCCTCCACATCAAGAGAAGCCAGTTGATGTGGTTTGGGCATCTGGCTCTTCTATGTCACAGGGAAAAATTAGCATTCATGGACTCACCCACCTTGGCTTGCAAACATTAAGGCTGTATTGGTTTAATAATAATAATAATAATTCATCGAATTTATATAGCGCTTTGTTAGGACACTCAAAGACGCTGCATGCACTCTCACATTCACACACTGCTGATGATAGTAAGCTACTGAGTAGCCACAGCCGCCCTGGGGCGGTCTGACAGAAGCGAGGCTGCATTGTTGCGCCATCGGCCCCTCTGACCACCACCAACAGAGGCAATTCGGGTTAGGTGTCTTGCCCAAGGACACAACGACGGTGACAGACCGAGTGGGACGCGAACCCACGACCTTCCGATTGCGGGGCGTCCACTTAACTCCTATGCCACCGTCGCCCCAAAGGCTAGAGGCTAGGAGAGAGCAGAGCGTGGTCTCGGCAGGTAGAAGCTAACCATTAGCATTAGCAACTCCACAACATGGCAGAACAGGTTCAGGCTTGTGTTATTTGTGGAGATAAAACATCAACATTGCATTTTTTACCCAAGAAATGAGAGCAAACAAAGGCAGCGTAAGAGTCGCACTGCTGTCATCATACATTGGTGATTTTCTCAGTCCCTACACCCCCAGCAGGTCCCTGAGGTCCAGTGATCAAAGCCTACTGGTTGTGCAGCGCACCAGGCTAAAGACCAAAGGTGACAGATTATTTGCTGCTGTGGCCCCCAGACTCTGGAACTCTCTCCCCCTGAGCCTGAGATCAGTGGACTCAGTGGTCTCCTTTAAAAAGCAGCTGTTCAGGCTGGCTGTCATGTGACCTCCTGTTCATCCTCTTCTCGTCACTAGCTTCTTTTCATGCTGGTATTTCTGCCAATTCTGTCATTTTTATTCTCATTTTTTTCTCATTTTTATTATCATCTTCTTTAATAAATGTTTTTATTGTAAAGCTCCTCATGATTTTTTATCTTGAGGCGCTATAAAAAAATCGTTAGTCAATTAGAGGCAAGATGTTGGCAGAGCATGAATAAAAATAAGTAAAACTCCAAATTCTGTCCTCCAACTCCTCCGACTAACTTTTACTTCCTGAAACAGGAACATGAGAGCTTTTTTTGTCCACTGAAAATGGCTCACATGGCATCCATTTATACTAGAGATCACAGCAGATTTATTGAAAAACAAGTGTATGTCCTCTTTAAATTAACATTTAAAAGGTATAAAAATACAAAAAAATGCTTTGAAGACAGACAGACCAAAGCACAAATAACCAATGCTGCTTGAAGATAGACACAGTCAATCTGTCCAAACTTCAACTACAGAACATTCATTTTGGTTTAAAACACTGTTTTGTGTGTGTGTGTGTGTGTGTGTGTGTGTGTCAGAAAGACATAAGAACGGTACTGTGTAGCCTATAAGTACCTGTATAGGCTAAATAGCAAATGGAAAAATGTGACTTATTTTGTAAAATGGGTTGAAAAGGCCAGGAATGTGCATTTTTACAATTATTAGTGCTTAAATAGTATTTAAAGTCGAATGCTTATGGGAGGCAAAGTGATAGAGCTAACTGGCATTCTCACTAATATAAAACAGAATCTTGTGTTGGGAATCATCCCCCTAGTGGGAAGTTACCATCAGAGTGTCAAATGCTGACAGCTAAGCCTGCCACTCTAAGCAGAGTGGGAGCCGTATTGTGGCTGGAGCTTTGTGACCTTGGTTACTTCTGTGGGAGCCTTCAGGCATGTCAGTAGAAGCCCCGAGGTTTGTTAGAATGAGAGCTGGTACTGAAACCGTAGATCAGCAACAAGCTGAACTGGCTTTGACAAAAATGTAACAAACATTATGCATGAGTTTTTAGGCAATGTATGCATATTTAAACCTTAAATTAAAGTGAAAACACACTCATTTATGATGCAGGTAGATGCAGGTAGTGTGAAATTTGTGGAATAGAGAATTGCTCATTCGTTTGAGTTTACTGATCCAACCCGCAGCTTTTTAAAGGCCAAAGTGTTAAATGAACGTGTTTATACATTCAAAGTAAATGTTTCAAAGCACCTTGTTTTTGTTTGATTGAATCTCCTACCATCTTTATGCAGATGACATCCAACTGTACATCTCCTTCAAGCCCCATGTCTAAGCTGCAGCTGTTGCACACCTGCTTAGACTCTATTAAAACCTGGATGGCTGGGAACTTTCTACAGCTGAATAAAGACAAGACTGAGATCCTCATCTGTGCCCCAGACAAGCTGGTTCCCAAAGTCAGCGAGTCTCTTGGTCAGCTTTCTTCTCACACCAAACCCTCTGTCAGGAATCTTGGTGTGACCTTTGACCCAGCTTTCACCCTCGATTCTCATGTCAGTTCACTTGTTCGTTCTTCCTTCTTCCATCTCAGGAACATTGCTAAGCGGAGTCCCATTCTGTCTCGCTCTGAACTTGAGATTGTTATCTACACCTTCATCTCCCCCTACGCTTAGACTACTGCAACTGGCTTTTCACTGAACCGTCTACAGTTGGTTCAGAATGCCTGTTTTCAGCTTCTGACCAAGTCCTCCAAACACACCCACGTCACCCTGCTCCACTTCCAGCTTCACTGGCTGCTGGTTAACTTCAGGGTTCATTTCAAGATCCTGGTTCTGGTTTTTAGAGTCTTACATGGACAAGCACCATCAAACATTGGTGATCTTCTCAGTCCCTACACCCCCAGCAGGTCCCTGAGGTCCAGTGATCAAAACCTACTGGTTGTGCAGCGCACCAGGCTAAAGACCAAAGCTGACAGATCATTTGCTGCTGTTAAATTATAGGCAAGCTGTAGTTGTTTGGGGTGTTTGTTAATTTCAGTGTTCTCACTTGGCTGAAGATATAGATTTTTTCCAGCAAAGTCTCATAGTTAGTACTGAAACCAAATGTTCACAGGACCCTAAAGATTACAAGCAGACGAGCTGGAGCTACCTGCAGTGGACTTAAGGTCTGATGACTCTCAACAATGTCAGCACCCAGTCACTGACTGGGCTTGCCTCAGTGATGCTACTGATCTTATTGGCTGAAGTTCAACAGTGATAGATGATAACAGGATGCTGCTTCATCTAATTATCTGCCAAGTTTTTCTTTTTACTTGCTAGCTCCTTCCTAATTAGTTTCTATGGGGGTTCTCCCAAATGGTTTAATCTCTTCTTTAGTTATTTTAAGTTGAGAATTTGTGTTAATAATACATTCAACGGCAAAGACACTATCTTAGTATTGAGATGTCTATAAGATAATCTTGTTTTATTAGCAGACGTTTTATGTCTGAGGAACTTCAG
Source organism: Aphyosemion australe (assembly GCA_006937985.1). Lineage (NCBI taxonomy): Eukaryota > Metazoa > Chordata > Actinopteri > Cyprinodontiformes > Nothobranchiidae > Aphyosemion > Aphyosemion australe. The sequence continues at coordinate 5,466,815 of SSNS01000004.1, read as the reverse complement.
ATGTTCTGATGACAAAACATCTATATAAAACTCAAACTGACGACAAAAACATACCGGATTTTTCACACTGACATTAGATGTGATTTCAACTCTCTCACAGATGTAATAAATGTTCTTAAACTCACTGACTTATGGTGATAACCTCACAGAAGAACTGATCAATTCATTAGCTGATGAAATGAAATCCTTAGCAGAAATATGAAACATTTACTTTTTTAGATTCATGAAAGTTAACTTTTGTTCCTGGTTTACACATCGAGTATCAAGTATAAATAACTGATTAAAAACCAATCCTATTGGACAGTTAGGGGAACACAGAATATGTGTTCTTTTTATGTTCTTTTGTAGCACATTAATCAGAAGTTTTATTATTGTTATTTATAACTTTGGTGTCTGGAAAATGCTGAACATTGCATAAACAAACTAGATTTTCTGCAGAAGTGATTATACTTCTCTCAACACTTCAAGTGCATTTGTCTCTTGTTAAACAACTCAAATTGAGGGAACCTAGGGATATTATTTTGATATGAGTATTCTTTTTATTTTTGCTCCCTGACAGAGGATTAGAGTCTTAATTTGGTCAGCCTCTATAGCAATGCATGTCTACACTGGTAGGGAGTATTATCAATGTCAGCTGTTCAGCAGTGAAAAATCCATTAAAACATAAATAAAAAAAACGATCTAAGCAAACCTGCAGGGGTGATGCATAGTTTGCACCTGTGTAGCAAAGCATGTGTACACCTCCTGAAAAATAATGCTTCTTATGTCTCAACGATGATAAAATATTTGTTTTAATAAGTCAGGTGTTTGGAAGGCATTTCAAAAGTCATTGTAAGTTTCACTGAGAGACCCAAACATACAAGCCTGGCAATGACAATGTTGCCTTTGCTCTTCTTTTGTTTTCATTGCCTCTTTGTGTTGCATTTGGTAAATAACTGCCTCTTACCCTGGCTTTCCATCAAAAGAGTTGCATAAAAGTGTCGCATAACGTCTGCGAAGCACATTACCCAGTTAATAGCCGCCGTAGGAGTGAATAGGTTGATTTCCACTGGGAGAGCAGCCGCGTGCCTTGGACGCATTGTAGAAGAGTTGTGTCGCGGCGCTCCTTTAAATTTACACCTTTTATGCCTTTTCTACACTTCCAGAACACCTCAAGCTCAGCAGTTTGGATCAGGCCAGACAGGAAATCACACATTGGAGCAGTGTCAAGCATCCAGCAAATTTCAAAATAAAAAACACGTACAGATTTCCTATTGATATAAAAAAAAGTCACTACCTGCGACACCTCCTTGGCGGACGTAAACAGAGCAGAAAATAAACCACAGACCTTTTAGATCCATGCTGCTGTTTTTCTCCTTGCTTATTGCGTGAACTGGTGAAATCATGCACGCCCTTCCAATTGTCCTGTGATTTTGTGATCTTGCAAGACCAGCTGCATGGAATTCATTCGTAGCGCTGCACATCAGAAATGCTCCCGGTAGGAGGGGACGCTTCACTAAAGTCTTGGTGAAAACACTTCTATTACGTTACGCATTATGTGGAAAGCCCAGGCTAGCCTCATGTTCACAACACTCAACACACTACAACCTGTTTGCTTATTTTGTTAGTTCTTCAACAGCTAAATTACTAACCCTCAAATGCTGTAAATCCCTGAAAACATTTACAGACCTACCCATTTAATGTAAATAATTCATAAGGCTGTAACAAAAACAGCAATAGTTGTAAAAAAGACAATGTTTTTAAAGCCATACTATGCAACTTTTTCATATTTTTAAATAATTTTCTTGTTAAAGAAATGTCACTCAGACCCCTACCTCCCTCTGTGGCCAGAATACTGCACTTGCAACTTCAGAGTTGCGTTCAAGTCTCTGTTTGACATGCCTGGTGCTGCAGTCTGCTTCCAGGATGTTTCCTGCATGTTTTAGATCATGAACACAGCTGATTTGTTTGATTTAATGATGAACCGCTCCTGTAGACACTAATGAAGGCTGAGGAGACATTTCAGCAGTTAGATTAAGGTGTTAAAAAGATAAACGCACAGTGAGGAGATAAGTTTCACTTTTGCTTTCACCAACGGAACACTGGAGGGTGCTAAAAGCAAGCCAAAACTGCCAAGTGTTCATTTAAAGTTATGGATAGAAGAGAGAACTAAAAAAAGTCATAAAAAAAAACAGTGTCAATTCTTATTAGGGTGGGGTGTTTGCAGAAAACTGTGTTCCTCAAAATTCCAAATATTAAACTACCCGGTAGCTTTTTACAGCAAAACAGACCACAGTCACACCAAGGTCCAATTGCAATCATATAAAAAAACATGAATGTTTAAATTTTCAACCATTGTTTCTCTTACTTTTAAGACTCTGCACTCAGTTTAAAAGAAGCGGTGTTTAAGGAAGCTGTCCATGCGGGAAATTTGTTAATTAACAGTGTGTCCAACTCGACGCTTGTGGTGAATGGAACGGGTATCTACATTGTCACTTACAAACCTGTCACAGAATGATTATGAGCCACTTTTCCACTTCTCTGACTGACTGAACCTTCTACGCACACAGGGCGCTTGCTGCAGAGTTAGAAATGTTATATAACGCACACGCCTCAAGAGTGCATTTATACCAGTGAAGAACAGGATGACAGCTCTTTTGATGGGTTGCTAACACATTATTCATTGTCTTTTTAACATGTTGTGCTTCAAACAAACTGCATTCCAATTATATTCCGTTAACAAGTTCCCAACATTCACCAGAAAGAACGTAATATTTTTAAAAGAGTAGACAGAATGCCTATTAGGGGAAAAAGTAAGAGTAAGAGTTATTTCCTCTACAAAACTTTCTTTACTGCTGTTCATCAAAACTAATAATTAGGGATGTTCCGATCACATTTTTTTGCTCCCGATCCGAGTCCAAGTCATTTGATTTTGAGTATCTGCCGATACTGAGTCCCGATCCGATACTTCAGCAAAGCATTAAAAAAGAAGAAATGAAGGCAAAACACGTCCAAGTTTTCCTTTAATGTTTTTTATTATTGTTTAGGTATGTCTTTCTTTCTGTATTTGTCATTTCCTTAGTTTATTTGCCAAAAACATCACTTGTTTAGGAAGTACATTGATAAAAAACGTGTGAATATTATTAATAAATTTAAAAGTAGCTGAGATGGTCATATTTCATATTGTTTACATCCTCATTATGCGGCTATGGAGTGATGCGCGTTTCCGTGACCGGGAGGCACGTGTGTTAACAACACGTTGTTTTCGTGTTGTTTGCTGGTTGAAATCACGCAAAATTTTCACGCATACTTTTTGTGTGAGAGTCGCACGTAATGTTGTGCGTTTGTGGCACACTTTGGGTTCCATAGATACACTGTGCCACAGCAGGCTTTCCCCGCAGCACCACGAAGCTACCAGCGTGTTCAGCTCAGGTCCTGCAGAATGAGAAACTCCGACGTTTTGTTGTCGGCGATTTCTCTGTTTATTAACGTAATTTTCACTGTTGGCTGGCTCCGTGTTTTTGTTAGAGATGCCGCTGTGAACTGGGACTTAACCCAGACCGATGGTTCGCAGTGGCGACGCCTGAAGGGAAAAAAGCCGAAGGAGAAAGTATTTCGTTTTGAAGGCTGCTTTTCATGCAGCTGTCTTTTCCAACATGTTGAATGCCCAGTATGCACACATTACAAGTGGCTGTTGCACTGCCTTTGCTGTCCGGTTTAAAATACCACCAACATACAGATATTTTAGCTCTCCTGTGGAGACAAGTTAGCTCTGCGTTAGCCTACTAGCTAACAGCTGTATGGTGTCTGAATCCCCACCTGCCGTATATTGTGTGACGTAATTGTGTTGTTTTTGGCCAAGAAACAAATAATATTGATACAGAGGAACTTGTTAAGATATAAGATGAATTAAAATGTCATATTTGTTGTTTTATAAGGTTAAATCCGATCTTTTTTAACCAATTCCGAGTCCTTTGAAAGTCACGTGATCGGGCCCAATTTCCGATCACGTGATCGGATCGGAGCATCCCCTACTAATAATGTATCTCTATCTTATGTTTCAGCTGAAATACAAATATTATTATTATTATAATATTATCATCCTAAACAGAAAGAGCTAAACATTAAGAACGCTGGGTTCCTTTACACCCAATTCACGTATAATGCACATTAGGCATTTAAGCACAAAAAAGCTTTTATAAGACCTTGGACTCTATGCAACTTTTTCGTATTTTAAATCATTTTCTTGAGCCAGAATGTGCTAAAATAACCCTTTACAGGATCAATTAAACATCACTCAGACCCCCCACTGCCCTCTGTGGCCAGAATATCGCACTTGCAACTTCAGAGTGCCATCTGGACTCAGTGGAGCTGACATGCCTGGCTCTGCAGTCTGCTTCCAGCATGTTTCCTGCATGTTTTAGATCAGGGTTTCTCAACCCTGGTCCTCAGGGCCCCCTGCCCTGCATGTTTTCCATGTTGCCCTTTCAAACACCAGTGTTTCCCTGCTGCCACACACCTGACACAAATGAGTGAGTGATTAACAGGCTTCTGCAGCCATGTGCTGAAGCAGAGACATGGAAAACATGCAGGGCAGAGGGCCCTGAGGACCAGGGTTGAGAAACCCTGTTTTAGATCATGAACACAGCTGATTTGTTTGCTTTAGTGACGAGCTGCTCCTGAAGACACTAATGAAGGCTGAGGAGACATTTCGACAGTTAGATTAAGGTATTAAAAAGACAAACGCACAGCTAGGAAATAAGTTTCACTAACGGACACTAGGGGGTGCTAAAAGCAAGCCAAAACTGCACAGAATTCCTTTAAGACAGGGGTAGGGAACCCTGGTCCTCGTGATCTGCTATCCAGGATGTTTTAGAGGTTTCCCTGCTTAAACACACTTGATTTTAATTAGCAGGTAATTAACTGGCTTCTGTAGAGCTGGATGAGGTGCTGAACAGGCAAATCGACTGTGTTGAAGCAAGGAATCCTCTAAAATGTGCTGGATAGCAGCTCTCCAGGACCAGGATTCCCTACCCCTGCTTTAAGACCTCTATTTTGGAGTGTTGCCACTACCAGGCAGGTTGGTAATAAAACCACCAGGGAGACAGCAACAACATAAAGTTGACGTAACCACGAGAGTCTCAATGACTTCATCTCATGGGCTGCTAGATGCTGCTGGGCTGAAATTATGTTCCTTAATTAAACTGTCTCACTAAATTCTTTACAAATTTCCAGAGAAGCACTCAAGCTAAATGAACAAAGGACAGTGTAAGTTTAGTAGCAGTATGCATGTATGTGTACTGTAAATAAATAATGCATCTCATCAAGACCTTGCAATAAGCCTCGCCTTTGTATTCCATCTACATGGCCATTCTCTGATATCAGGTCCGTGACAGATTGTAAAGTACCAGACTGGACGTGTGAACAGCGAGAGACTGAGTTTGACATTCCCCGTGGTGATCTGCATGTCTGCAGAGAACAGTGAAGATCAACTGCAGCTGACAGGTTGCAGGCTTGACTGGCATATTGCTGGAGTCATGAGGTCTGCGGGATAAAGCGTGTCAGGATGTGGGGAGGATCAGGAGAACACAGTAGCTTTCCCCATCAGGAGCTGTCAGGAGCAGACTCGGTGATGCCTCTGTGACTTTAGTGTTTGTGAACTCGTAGCCATGAACTTTTCAACACTTCGTCCAGCTGGGCTGCAACTTTAAAACGTGGATATTAATGTCCACTTTGGAAGGTAATCGTAGAATTTATAATTAACGATGATTCTTTGTGTTTTCACATTTTTACTTACACTTACACTGTTTTTCATTAATCAGTTTTGTGCATAAGCCAAATATATGTTATGTTGATAACAACAAAAACAAATCAGTCATCAATATTGATAAAGGTCACTAATTGAGGAGAATAAGAATAATCCTAAATTTCTTTTCAGTACAGTTGCTAAACTTACACAGAATCATAGCTCTGAGCCAGCTATTCCCTTAGCCTTCAGCAGCAACGACTTTATGGAATTCTTCACTAATAAAATAGATTCTATTAGAAACAAAATCATCAGCATCCTCCCCAACACGACTTCTTCTTCCTCAGTAAGTGAGGCAGCATCTGAGGTAACTGTAGAACCTCATCTGTGTTTGAACTGTTTTGATGCAGTTGAGCTTTCAGAGTTATCAAAAATATTAGCTTCATCTAAACCTTCAACTTGTATTTTAGACCCAATCCCAACCAAATTATTTAAAGAAGCATTTCCTTTGGTTACTGCCCCCATTTTAGATATAATTAACCTATCCTTAGTAAATGGATACGTACCGCAGGAGTTTAAGGTTGCTGTAATTAAACCTCTACTTAAGAAACCTTCTCTGGATCCAGATGACCTAATGAATTATAGACCAATATCTAATCTCCCATTTTTATCTAAAGTCCTTGAGAAAATAGTGGCCAGTCGAGTATGTGAGCATCTAAACACTAATGATCTGTTTGAGGAATTTCAGTCAGGTTTTAGAGAGTATCACAGCACTGAAACCGCATTAGTGAAAGTTACAAATGATATTCTCACGGCCTCAGATAAGAATCTTGTGTCTGTTCTGGTCTTGTTGGACCTCAGTGCTGCTTTTGACACAGTCGATCACAATATTCTCTTAGAAAGGCTTGAACATGTTGTAGGGATCAAAGGAACAGCGCTAGGCTGGTTTAAATCTTATTTATCTGACAGATTTCAGTTTGTTCATGTACATGAGAAATCTTCTTCATACTCTAGAGTTACTTGTGGAGTACCACAGGGTTCAGTACTTGGACCAATTCTTTTCACTATATATATGCTTCCAATTGGTAAAATCATTAGACAACATGGGATAAACTTCCACTGTTATGCTGATGATACTCAGTTATATTTATCCATAAACCCTGATGAACCTAATCAGTTAGGTAGATTACAGGCTTGTCTTGAAGACATAAAAATCTGGATGACTCTAAACTTTCTGCTGTTAAATCCAGACAAGACTGAAGTTATCATCTTTGGACCAGAACCTCAGAAAAGGAAACTGCTTAGTCAATCACCTAATCTAAACGGTATTAAATTAGCCTCCGAGAACAAAGTAAAGAACCTCGGTGTAATCTTTGACCAGGACATGTCATTCAAATCCCACGTTAAACAGGTTTGTAGGATTTCCTTTTTCCACCTTCGGAATATTGCTAAGATTAGAAGCATCCTTTCCAGGAGTGATGCTGAAAAACTGGTTCATGCATTCATTACCTCAAGGTTGGATTACTGCAATTCATTACTATCAGGAGGTCCACAGAATGTAGTCAAAAGTCTTCAGCTGGTCCAAAATGCTGCAGCTAGAGTTCTGATGAGAATTAAAAAGAGAGACCACATCTCTCCTGTTTTAGCTTCCCTACATTGGCTGCCTGTTAAATTCAGAATAGATTTTAAGATCCTCCTTCTCACATATAAAGCTCTTAATAATCAAGCTCCATCATACATCAGTGATCTGATTGTTCCATATGTTCCTAACAGAGCACTTCGCTCTCAGACTGCAGGTTTACTGGTGGTTCCTAGAATATCTAAAAGTAGGATGGGAGGCAGATCTTTTAGCTATCAGGCTCCTCTACTGTGGAACCAGCTCCCAGCATTAGTGCGTGAGGCAGACACCTTGTCTACTTTTAAGACTAGGCTCAAAACTTTTCTATTTGATAGGGCTTATGGTTAAATTCTGATGTTAGCCCAGGTTTAGACGAGTGGGGAGCAGAGGGAGGTGGAGTGTACAGAGGGGACTACTGTCGTTAAAGACTTCTCCCTGGCCCTGCCTCCCACATGCCTCCATCTAAAAGGCTAGGTTATCCTGAGTTATCTCTGTAGTTATGCTGCTATAGGCTTAGACTGCTGGAGGACATACTGACCACTTTCCACACTCTGCTACTCTCTTCTACCACCACTCTCTAACTGCATTATTTCCTGTTATTCCAGCTGTTAACTTTATTTTCTCTCTAAGTGTTTTTCTCCCCAGAAGAAGCTACACTGGCGTTCTGCTGAGCTGTGGTGGCCTCATGGAGGGGGCCATCGGCTGGCACACTGCTGCCAACCACCTAACATTCTCCCTTTCCTGATATTACATCTTACTTTCTTTAACATAGAATGTGCTACTATTAGTTCACCTATTGAATTAATTATAGATTCACTCAGATAAAGACAATAAAGTTTCTCTTACTCTTACTAAATAGAACTTCTACTAAGAAATCACAGTGTAGCCATAGAAACACTACTTGATATATGTGGTGTGTGTGTGTGTGTGTGTGTGTGTGTGTGTGTGTGTGTGGGTGCGGGGTGTGCCTGTGCCTGCTCTGTCTTCTCAACCCCCAGTGAGCCGTAGCGGATGGCTGCTCATACTGAGCCAGGATCCTCTGGAGGTTTCTTCCTGTTAAAAGGGAGTTTTCCTTCCCACTGTCGCTAAATGCTTGCTTAGTATGAGGATTGTACCAACACAATGACACTAGTCAGTGTCTTGATGCAATCTGCTGGGTCCCTTATATAGGAAACTTTTTTACTGATTGGCTTATGAACTGAACTGTATTGGAATGTTTACTTTGTGAAGTGCCTTGAGACGACTCTTGTCGTGATCTGGCGCTATATAAATAAACTGAATTGAATTGAATTGAATAAAGATGCAGCCTGGCCTTTGGCACCAGATCAATCGTGCAAATGGAGCAACTGTATCACCATTATTTATCTGCCACCCATGACCTCAATTACACCGTGAGCATGATGTAAACCAGCAGTCCGACCCTGGTCCTCGAGAGCCCCTATCCAGCATGTTTTAGAGGTATCTCTGCTTCAACACACCTGGTTTAATCAGTGGGTGATTTACAGTCTTCTGCTGAGCTTGATGACGTGCTGAACAGGTCATTCAACCACTGAATCAGGTGTGTTAGAACAGCAAAACATGTTGGATAGTGACCCTCGAGGACCAGGGTTGGAGACCGCTGAAATAAACAAACCTCTTTGAATTCTGTAACACATCATGTCCTGTCTCCTATATGCTCTACCCTGGAACCGTATATCAGTTATTTCCAGTCAGAAGAGTAAATCTTATGTATAAATTGCTGCAAGATTCAGAATTTATGAGAGTACAAAACACAAAAAGGTACTCTCCAGACACAATGCAGCAACAAAACCTAAGATGGAAATCCTTCTATCAAAAATCATAGATAATATTTAATAATAAAGCTGGAATAGAAACTATAGAATTAGTCCTAACTGTGATGTGGACAATTATGGACACTTATAAAAAATGATGTAATTAATATTAACAATGCTCTGCTTTATAATTGGACAATGTACTAAACAGTGTGAGTCATTCTTCAATTTTTGCAAGTTATCTGTCCTATATTATTAACTTTTATTATTATAAAATAATAATAACAGCTCTGCAATGACTGCAACTACCAGTTTTGTAAAAAGCATTAGTGTAGGTCAGGCTTTGTTTCTAAATAGACGTCGCAGTGCGTGTGACATCTGGTGATAACAAAAGATTATCCAGCTCTGATGAACAAAATTACTACTAAGACAGTTTAATAGTCTGAAAATCTGCATTTGCTCTAAATATTATCTATTAAACACTTGGATCAGATAAGTGTCACGTTAACAGAATAAATCCTTTGTTGCTGAAAATGCAATACTCTGCTTTTAACCCTCATCAGCCATCTCTTTAGGATTATTCAATACCTTCAAAAGTCACAAACATTTATAGCTGACAATCTGATTTATGATGATCATGCCATTAGAATTTAAAGAAATACTTTTTGCAGATGCAAGAACAAATCAAGCAGTTTGATAGTATTATAATTTGTTTTTTAGCTGTTTTTCTTTGTTCATTATTGCTACCACACATTTTCTACCGAATAATTCAAAGGATAAATTCATTGAAAAGTAACAAAGCGCATCTGTTTACTGTGAGAGTAAACAGATGAGTCTGAGAGAACACTTTCACAACAACAATGGGAAAAATATTACATCACTCGTGAACTTGGGTGTATTCTTGGTCATTTCGAATTAAACATGGGGGAACAAACGACTTATCTTAATGTTTAATTGGCATAAACTCGTATTTATGTTTTACGTGTTTATTTATCAATAATTAGCGATTAAAAGCAGCAGTTTGGTGTGAAAGTCTGTCAGCTGTTAGCGCGTGACAGATGTAAGCTAATGTCTCTGTGAAGCACAGTACGGCTCAGCACCACAGAGGCTGTAACGGTTACATCTCGTTATCACACCGTCACACAGGACAAAAAACCCCACAACAACAAAGACGAAGCGACTCACCGTACTGGGAAGGTGGGATGTTCCTTACTCTAGCCATGGCACTTGGAACACTCGTACCACCGTCGTCTCGGTTAGGGAGACCGCATAGGAGACTCGATGTGAACTTCAGTTTTTATTGTACCTTTGTGAGAAACAGCAAAGCGGGGACGGTGTCGGTGCTCTTGGATGCTCTGAGGATGCTTCATCCACGCAGCTAAGCGTCGGTCGTGTACACAGCGCGAGACGTCATTAATTATTCCAAAAACGGCCTTAAAGGGGCCGCGTGCTCCTCTGCACCTGGCTCTTTCCGTTTCCTTTGTTAGGACCAGACTTCAGACAGTCGGCTGTTACGTCACAGCTCACGAACAGAGACAAATGCATTTATCGCCACTGGAAAAAGGAAATGTGTCACAGAAATATTCGTGCAGTGTTAAACCCAGCTCACGTTTGGGTGATTTTTTACTCTCAAAACATTAGCGTATGGTTCAATGGAGAAACACTGACCCCTGCTGGTAATTGTTTGGTATTGCACCTCTCTTTGTGTGAAATAGATGTCTCTTTACAGTGAGTTCTGGTTGGTGCATAAATCTTACTGTCTACTGTTGAAGGTACAAAGGTTTTAATATTTGATCAACAAGGAAATGTAGTAACAAAGTGACCCCAGATGACTGATATAAAACCAAAAAGTAATCTAATTTTTTTCACAACACTGCCCGGTTTGGAGGACTCCATGGGTTAGTACCTCAGGTTGCATAAATTCATAACTCAGTCATGTATGACCAGGTTTTGCAACTTTAAATGATCCAGGTAACCCTTATTGATCATTTATTTCTCTTTCTTTTTTGATATTATGGTGTTTTGGTGGTATGTTAATTTTTATTTAACCCTTGAAATGAAAAATATCATTTAGAGCATCCTGGCCAAGACAGGCAGAGGTTCATTCAGTAAAACCATTTAAAACACAACATAAAGAAAACAATTTACACATACCAAGATAAGAGGGCACTACGTTTATCAGCAATTCAAACTAAAAAGGAATTAGGTTATATAGTCATTAATTTTTATACAGGGGAGCCAGTCACAAAGCTCATGAGTCAAAGCAATTACATCCAGATGTTTCAGGATCTAAAATATTTACGTTATGTTATTTATAATATATTATTCAAATTTTACATTAAAATGTAACGCAAGATGTACAATTTCCTGTAATAAAGTGCTAAACCTTTATGTGGCAAAATCCGTTGAAAGTTGAACAAAAATCACTTGAGTCATTTGTAAAGCTTGAAACATCTCCTTTATAATCCTCCTGATGAAACTAATGAGAGCTCAGGTTGCCAAAGGCTGGTCATTAACCAGGGATTGAATTTCCTGAGACAAATCACATGTTGGTGTAGCAGGATCATTGCCAGCAGCATGCAGGGAGAATTAGAATCACATTACTGCAGACTGCAACTTATTGCAGAGCAGTGTCTCTTGTTGAGGATGCTGTATTTTCAGAAATGTAACATCAATTTTAATTAGAATCAGTGATGGGTCTGCAGCTAAAGATGAGGAAATGACAGTTATGCAAATATTAAAGGGATCTAAAATGGTGTTTTTCATATAATTTATTCTATCTTTGAATTTGGCACCAAACCATGATGACTTTAGGTTGTCATTATTAGAAAACAGAAAAATGCCAAATGGGCTATTGTTATAGTTGTAAGAAACTGTTGCACATTCTGTTTCATTAGAGGTGAAGGAATTTGGGTTTTGATCTATTTTCTATACTCACATATTTAATAATAGTTGGCTAAAAGATCATAAAGACAAGCTGAAATCATTCTGATTTGCTGTATCTCATGTTTTTGTTGTCATTCATTGAGAAAGTTGAATGACAACAATTTACTACTTAATCATAATCAACTGAAAATTAACTTTTTTCATCAAATAAAACAAACACACCAGTTGTTCTTTAAAAACCAGGTAGAAACTTTTATTTTTCATTTTCATTTTTGTCTTTCAGCCACTACAGTGGTTAAAAGTCCCAAAACGACACGTCTTCTTGAAGGAATCAAATCAGTGTTGTTGTGGCATAAATGAGCAAGACTGTAGCAGGTGATTGGAAGATGTCGCTCTCAATCAACTGATACACACAACCAATCTGAGATGTGACTGTTTCTCAGTGGGTGACAGGAAATCTGCGACTGGTGAGAATCCCTCTTTTGTGCGTTCATCATCTTTTCTACTTGTATCATGGTTCTTTTTAAACAGAAAAGGGCTGTATTACCTTCTTTTTACTGACGTTTCGACCAACACTGTGGTCATCCTCAGAGTTTTTGCTTTCACTTAAAGGTGCGGAACACTGAAAAAAATGTTTTTTATCATAATTTCTAATTATAATTAGTCACTGAGTTTTTCATGAAGGCTGAACATGAAAATAGTCTACACCTATCTCCTGCATTAGCTTCTGATCTAGGACTAGGATTAGAAAAGCCTGACAGATCTATACTGTCACTTAACATTCATGGACTCACCCATCTTGACTCGCGACGGAGAAGGCTGTTGTTGGTTTAGCGTCCAGGAAACAGCAGAGAACGTCTCGGCTAGTAGAAGCTAAAAGCTAGCATTAGCAACTCCACCACACAGCAGAACTCCTCCAGGCTTGTGTTATTTGTGGAGATAAAACATCAACGTTGCAGAGCAAACAGAGTCAGTAGAGTCGTGTTGCTGTTAGCCAATCAGAGTCAAGATGTCTAAATATCAGGAAATAAGTCTCCAAATCCTGTCGTCTGTAACTCAGCTCTGATGTGGCTCACTTCTAGTTCCTGAAACAGGTGCACTGGAGCTTTTTTTCCCCCCAGAGCATGACTTACAAGTGCTTAAACAAGTGTTCCACACCTTTAAATGTAAAAAGTAATATACATTTACTTTTAATATAACGTATTACAGTGTATATTGCTCTTTATATTAAAGAAACTAGTGGAATGAGTTAAGTTGGTACTGGAAATTCAACATTTCATTTCTTAGACTGAGAGTGGAGGACTTTGAACTTACTGACCCCTGATGCTATCCTTTTCAAACTAATGTGACTATAAACTACTGAATGCACAAACATTTCTGATGCAATTCAGATTTTTTCTCATTTCCTTTAAAGTTTAAAATAAATTTCAACTTAATTTATTTAATTTTCTGAATGCACAGTGCTATATTGCATTTATTCTTGCCAATATCACAAGATGAAATGCACACAGTTTTTTTTAAGTCACTTAACATTAAAAGTGCTTCAGGCCTGACTTATTTTAATAATACAAATCTTAATAGATTATTGTGTGGACGCCTAAAATGACCAAACTCTCACATGACCTCCTGGCTCAGTGAGAGCGTGATAACACCACCTGTTTCCTGACTCCTAGGTGAGATTTCTGAATGACGACCCAGAGGCACCGACTTCTCTAGTTGAGGACAAAATAATGAGGGAAGAACTGCTGCTGGCACAGAAAAATCAAACAGAGCTGATGACTTGATGTTTATATTGTGTTTGGCTCAGCAGAGGTGGTCTGGTGCCTCCTTGGTTGTAGGAGGGTGGAGTTAATTAAAAAGAGGTTTTGTTTCATAGTTATTTGCCTTGTACTTGTCTGTGTTTGCTCCCCTGGAGCTGTGTTTGGAGATGTGTTTTAGACCTCAGGGACACCTCTAATCACAACACAACAGACTGCACACAAGTCTATCAGCTTCTCCTTCTACAGGATGCAGAGAACTTAATGAAACTATCCTGGTGTCAGAGAGTTAGAAAATACACTTATAATAAAACAATAATGAACAATGCTATAATTATATCTAATGTAATGGTATTTTTGTGTAAATTTTTGATAGTATGACTCAGTGCACGGCACGCAGAAGAGCGTAGTGAGTCATACTGACACAGTTACTCTGCATTCCACATTTAGCAGCTTGCGTTTGGCTAAAATTAAAATTGCAATACCTGCTGTTAAACCAGAACTCGCTCAATGTCGGCCACAATAGATTATATTGGGAGAACAAATGCTTTAATGGCAACATTTTAGATTAAATGTATTCAGGCTCAGTCTGAGTGAGCACCAGTTGTATTCCGTAAGATAAAATGTTAGTTTTGTTGGTTTTTAGGTTTTGTTTTTCCATTTTTATGTCGTATCATTTATTTAAAAACCTGGATGCGTTTGTGCGAGCAGCATCTGCACTGCTTGTGAGATGATTGTCCTAGTTTTTAAAAAGTGTGGCACAGATAAATAATTCATGGTTTGGTCTGCTGACATACCTTTCTCTTATGTTAATGTGCATTAGTCCCAGTGCTGTCTGACATCATCGCCCAGTGGGGCACGTGTGACCCTTCTCACAAGGTTAAATAAAAAAATACATTTAGGTTGAAGATGCTGCTTAATGGAATACTTTTATTTATTTTTGATTTTATTTTTTATGTTTTAGAGGCAAAAGCCCTGCAACTTTAATAAATTACATGAAGGAAAATAAATGTCATTTAAAATAGGTCATTTACTAAATGCTGAGACTCAACACTGGTTCATCCCTTGGGTTTTAGAGCCTTTTTATACCTGGACGAGTCATGAATCACAAACTAAAAATATTTAGTAACAGGTAATGAGCTGAAACTGAGTGGGAAAAGCAACCAAAGTCCAAAGAAAAATAACAAAAATCCATACATTTTTTAAATCAAGATTAATTTTAAAAAATGCAAGAAAGTCTGATTGTTTGGAATTAAAAATAAAGAAATGAGGGGTGGCTCAAGAGTTTTGCACAGTAAAAAATGTACTGAGGCAAAATAACTGCTTTATTGTGTCAACTTATATTTCACCATGCCTTTTATGATGAAATGTATAAACTAAAGTAAAACACATCAGCTTATCGTTCCAGTGAGACCATCAGAAAGCATGAAGAAAAGATGAGACCGTCTTGTTGTAGCTCTTAAGTAGGCTAACCTCATTTTTAACAGCATCTGCTCCGTTCTGATGATGTGGAGTTGTTTCTCAGATAAATAAGTTATCAGTTAAAACTGGGTGACTTCAGTTTACCACTTGCAGACAAAGGAAAACACAACAAATGATGTTATCTGAAAAAATGATGGTACCTAATAAAAACAAGGCGTTGTTGTTAGATAACTACCTCCAGCAAGACACTAATGTGAGGTTTCAGCTCGCCAAGTAACAAAAGAGGTTCCTGAAAATAAATGGGTTATAAAAAATTTATTAAAAAAATAGGACAGAAATAAAGAAAAAATGGTAAATGGCCTGTATTTGTTATTCTTAGGGTTCTACAACCCCCCAAGGCGCTTCACAACACAATCAGTCATCCACCCATTCACACGCTGGTGGGGATGAGCTACATCATAGCTACAGCTGCCCTGGGGCGCACTGACAGAGGCGGGGCCTGCCGTACACTGGCGCCACCGGTCCCTGCGACCTCCACCAGCAGGCAAGGCGGGTTAAGTGTCTTGCCCAAGGACACAACAACAGCAACAGACTGAGTGGGTTGCGAACCTGCAACCTTCTGATTGCAAGGTGGCAACTTAACTCCTCTGCCACCATCGCCCTATAAAAAAACTGTCAGAAATCATATAAAAACTTGCAATAGGGTCTATATTCCATTTCCATCAAATGTTCATCATTAATCTTTGTGAAACACAAGTTTCATCCCAGATACTGACTCTGCTACTTTCTCCTACCACCACTCTCCAGTTGCATCATTTCCTGTTATTTCAGCTGTTAACATTTTCTCTGAGTGTTTTTCTCTCCAGAAGAAGCTATACTGGTGTTCTGCTCAGCTGTGATACCTTCCTGGAGGAGGCCATCAGCTAGCATACCACTGAACATTCTCCCTGTCCTAACATTAACGTTTTACTGTCTCTAACATAGAAAGTACTACTAGTTCATCAGTGTGTCTGCTCTGTCTTCTAAAACCCCCAGTGAGTCGCGACAGACGGCTGCTCATACTGAGCCACGTTCTGTTGGAGGTTGAAGGGGAGTTTTCCTCTCCACTGTCGCTACATGCTTGCTTATATGGGGAAGCTGCTGGGTTTCCTTAGATAGGAATGTTTACTTTGTAAAGTGCCTTGAGATAACTCTTCCTGTAATTTGGTGCTATAAACTGAATTGAATTAAATCCCATATAACACTTAAATTTAAAAGATAAGAAACTGCTAATTAAATGCTCAGTTTTAAATGTGCCTCAGTACAAGAATCACCCTGTTAGGTAGAGTGTAATTCCTTATGTCTGCTGTGAGGATCCCAGCAAATCTATAATATGACTGACATTTGTTTTGCACCTGATGTCTGAATTCGCCATTTGACAGAAACATTTGGACTGGAGAAAGTAGTTTAGCATGTTATTCTCTAAATATATAAAAACATGATGTGTGTTATGATAGCATACATATTCTAAAATGGAATTATCGTTAAATGAACAACTGATTTTTACCACTAAGATGACTGAATGCATCTGTAATGAGCAATTTTAAACATGTTTCTAGACACTATTGTGCTTTATCGCTGCATTATAAATATCTACGACTATCAAAGGGAGCCTTATTGTAAAGTGTAAAACTGGCATTTATAAATGTTTAATAGTCATTAGTAAATTGTCACGTTTAACATATATATATATATATATATATATATATATATATATATATATATATATATATATATATATATGTGCTAAATAATGTTTAAAAGGCTTTTTGTGCTTCTAAGGTAGTAACTGAAATGTTTATTTTAGCAGCTCTAGATGAAATGGAACAGATATGGCTCACTATTTGGCAAGAAACAGCTCATTTTGTTTTCTTTTCTTGCCCTTAATTTTTAAACACCCCATAGTGATTTATGAAGTGTTTACAGATTCATTAATAACATATCTATAAGCTATTTATTAGCCATTTATAAGCGGACCCTTCCTTGTTCTAAGCAAATAATATAATTTATTCTTGTAGTTAGAAGGTAAAAAGATTTGGAGTCAGTCAGTCTTGGAGGAGAGTTGTTAGAGATATGGGTGCATAATGATGTCTCCAAACATCATCTTGTGAACCCCCTCATGGAAACACACCTCGCCTGAGAGGTGTTTAGGACCATGAGGAGTGTGGTGGTGAAGGAGGCAGAGCATCGCTGAGGAGAGTGGTCTGCTGTTGCTGTGTGCTGATCACGCTGATGCTGCTGCTTGCTCAAGTGTTGCATGCTGAGGAGTCCCAACGCCTGGTCCCGATAGGATGAAGACTCTCTCTGCACGTGGAAACGAGGGGGAACGAAGATGAAGATAAAAGTGGTAATTAAGAATGGAAGCCTGGGGGGGAGAGAAATGTGTTCAGATATGTGTTCAGAATGCTCTTTTGTGTGCAGCTTTATTGCTCAGAAATGAGTTGCAGACTGCGCTCTGTGACCTCATTGCACTATGCACATTTTAATGTTCAGAGAGGATTAAAGCACCCTTGTAAAGTTTTTATTTAGTAAATGTAATATGTTTGATCCAAGCATCCTAATGCCACTTTTGCAGGTTAAAAAAAAACATGTTGCCCTATTAACTGACAACGCTGAACACATTTGCGTGACATTTCATTTGCAGCAGAGATAAATCACAGCTGTTATCCTTGTGCTCCTTTTGCTTTGAGGGCTGATGTTAGGTTTGCAGTCACTAAAGATTTTATAATCAGAATATTCTTACTGGATGTGGATGTCTTTTTTGTTTCTTCAGTGTCAAGGGGTTGGTGGCATCATCATCGTTACCATGGTTACAGGTTTTGTGTTGGCATACAACAGCGGCTCTGGTGAGAGATCATCGTCCTCATCATCACCATCTTCCCACCATGCAGATGCTCCCGTTGCAGCCACGCAAAGGCCAGACAGACCCCCGACATCGACTCTGGAGGGCTACACAGGCGTCATGGACTTCAAGGTATGAATCACTGGTGCATTGTCGGATGATCGGGTAAATTCCAGGATCATAGGGACTTTGCACCTGAGTTTTCATAATCATAAACACTGAAGGGTTTTAGATATATTTTGTCATGTTTTATTTGAATTTTACCATTAAAACTTATTTAATTTAGAGAGAAATCATAGAAAAGAAAGTTGACAAACCTGAGCAAAAATAAAGCCTAATAATAATAGTTGAAGTGTATTAGTTCCAGAAAATTGGCAAAATCAGGAATTAAAAAATAAAAATAAGGAATTAAAAAAAATAAAGTGTCCATTTTATTCTGTTTAGATCCAAAACTCCCATCACCAACCAAATCATTAATCAGTAAGACAAGGCAGCTTTATTTATATAGCACATTTCATACACAGATGCAACTCAATGTGCTTTTCAGGTGCAAGAGAACAGCGAAAAAAATAAAATTGTAAATTTTAGAAACAAATTTTGAAATCTATGTGATGAAAATACATAAATAAAATTAGATGTAAGAAATTCAATAAAAAGGCAAAGTTAAAGATTGAGCAGTTACAGTGCAGAAGGTGCAGCGTAAGAAACAATCACTGAAAGGCAGAAAGTTTGATTAAATTTGAATTTAAAAGTTACTAGAGTTGGGGCACATTTGAGGTCACGAGGAAGTTCATTCCATCTGTGTGCAGCATAGTAGCTAAAAGCAGCTTCACCCTGTCTGGTTCTGACCTGGGGTTCTACCAGCTGACTGCTTCCTACGGATCTCAGAGCCCTGCTGGATGTATTTACTGTAAGGAGCTCTGACATGTATTTTGGGCCCATGCCACTGAGTGATTTATAAACTATTAGAAGCACTTAGAAATCGATTCTGTAGTTTACTGGTAACCAGCGTAGAGATTTAAGAACAGGGGTGGTGTGCTCAGTTCTCTTGGTTCTTGTTAAGACTCTAGCAGCAGCATTCTCAACAAGCTGCAGTTGCTTCAGCTTTTTTTGGGAAGACCAGACAAAAGACCATTGCAGTAGTCCAGCCTGCTGGAGATGAACGCATGAATGAGTTTCTCCAGATCTTGTCTGAACACAAGACCTCTGAGTCTTGCTATTTGATGAAGATGATAAAATGCTGATTTAGTTATAGCCTTAATGTGACAAGTGAAGCTCAGGTCTGAATCAATTATGACACCAATATTTCTAACCTGAGCCAAGTTGAGCAATAATCTCCATCCTATCCTTATTTTGAAAGACAATAACTTCAGGCTTGTATTTGTTAAATGAAGGAAGTGTGAATGCATCCAGTCATTAACTTGCTCCAAAAACTGACAGAGTGAGTCTAGGGGGCCACAGTCACTAGGTGATAGAGCTAGGTAGATCTGTGTGTCATCTGCATATCTATGATAGGTAATGTTGTATGTGTATGTGATTGAAGAGCAGTGGTCCAAGAATCAAACCTTGGGGGACTCCACATGTCATGGTGATCTGCACATATTTCTGATCATCAGCAAAAACAACATAACCTATAAGAAATATTTTTTGTGAAAGTTAAGCACCTTAATTAAAATTTTGTTAAAATTGCACTTGGTCAATGTTCATGTTTTGTTTTACTGAAAACAAACTGGTTTTATTTGCAAAGGATGTGTCTGCATTGATTCAGATTCGCTGATGTTTGTGGAAATCAAGCATGAGTAATAGTTAGATACGGATTGTCTTAACTATTAAGCCTGACACTCATGTTTGATTTCCACTGCCACCAATTCAAATATTAATAATAATAATAATAATAATAATAATAATAATACATTTTATTTAAAAGCGCCTTTCAAGTCACCCAAGGACACTGTACAAGATAAAAATAGAGCAAGATAAAAACGTTACAAAAATATATAAAAACACTAAGACATTATAATTAAAACTAGGTGGTAAAAGCTTGTCTGAACAGGTGTGTTTTGAGTTTTGATTTAAAAAGTGGGAGAGTGAGTGGTGCGAAGGTCAGGGGGAAGAGAATTCCAGAGGTGAGGAGCAGAGCGGCTGAATGCTCCAAATCCATTGCTTACAAATGGAACCATAACAAAACATCATCACGTTTTGTGTCACTTTAATCATCTGGGCATATGCAAAGTCTTTATTCTGTGTTCAGAGTTGACATGACTGCTGAATGAAACCTAATTATTTTATTTTGAACTATTTGATTTAATAAAGGCTTTAGATTGCATTATGAGCATGAGACATTTTTCAATAGTGCTCAGTACAAACCTTCATTTTTTTAATCTTTTGATGCTTATTCCAATGGAGCGTTTGTGCACAATGTTATCACATTTTTAAATAGATCCATTTTGATCATCTTATGATTTTAAGATTCCTCTCAGCAGAAAGTGAGCCTGTAAATAACCTATTACCATCTTATCACAGCTTCATCTTCTCTCTAATACCTGTATGATATGATCCACTCTCTGAAGCCAAAAGCTGATTTTCCTGTGATAGTCCCAGCTCTAAATTCTCTTTAAGGGTTGCTTGGTTTTATAATTCATAATTAATGTGCTCTTCATACAAAATTTAGCAACAAAAGCACTCCACAAATCCACAGGATGGATTTCTTCCACTGCTAAAATCTTCAGTCTTTTTTAGCCACTTTGACCATGAGAGACCTGTCAGTCATGTCTGACATGTTGTTACTGAGTGTTCACACGTCAGCAGAGACTTCAAGATAAACACTGAGACATGAAATGCAACTCAGAACTAAGAACAAGGAGAGAAGAAGGGAAATGTGCATCCATCTATCAAATAAACAGGAGAGGGCTTGAGATTGGTGTTGGTTTGGAGAAAACTTTGAACCAGCTGGACTCTTTGTTGTTTCAGAGCTTTGCTAAAATAATAAATGGAGCTATGTTTCCTCCTCTTTTATTTTATGGAGATTCCACCTCCTGCTGTATCTTACCAGGAAATACGAAGCAGATCTGTAAGATCTCTGGAGTGGGTGGATCCATCTGAGCAGTTCTCTTCAGTGTCATTTAAGATCTCCTGCTGCTGGAGGAACTCTTAGCTTTGACACACACATGCACACACACACGCACGCACGCATGCACGCACACACACACACACGCGCACACACACATCATTGAGCACAAATGCAGACAGCCTCATACAGATTTCTAGACACTGAGTTAAAATTTGATGCCCTTTTCAGCTTCAGAGATGCAGGAAAATGAGATGAGAAATGAGTTTAATGTGCCTCTCAGACCATGTTAATGGTCTGTTTCAACTTGTGAGCATATTTAAATTGAATGGGATGAGATGATCTGTAGCAACTGTAGGAAGTTATTTTCTGGCACGTATTCAACATTTTACACTTTTGGAGAACGCTGGTGCATATAGTTGTTTAAATGTCAGCAGGTATTTGCCCCCTTACAAATTTCCCTCTGCGTTTTTGCAGGTCAGCAACTATTTATAACGTGACTTAAACAAATGTGGTTTTTAAATGATGATCAGACAATCTACCCAAAACAATCTGTTTTATGTGACAAAAACTCCTCCCTTGTTAAATTATAAATTAGCTGCAATGAACAAAATCAGTTTAGAAAGCTGGGTTCTGTTTTATTAAACCTGATTACTGTTAGACCTCTAGAATTAAGAGATTGCTTCAACAGAACTCATTTGAGACCATGAAGGCTAAAAGCTCACAAAAAGCAACTCATCAAGCTTTGTTCTAACAACAAAAGAACCCAGAGCAACATCTAAAGGCTGCAGGCATCATTCGGTTTATGTTAAGCTCAGAGGTCATGATTCAACAATGGAAAGGAGACGGTGCTAAAATGACATCATGGGACAGTTCCAACGTCAAAACCCTCTGGTGATCAAAATGAACCCAAGGGTCTGTCTCACGTTTACCCCAAAAATATCCTGATTATCTCCAAAAACCTTTAGAGAATATTCGGTGGACGGACAAAATTAGAAAGCATGCATCCTGTTACAGCTGCTGGTGGTATTATGATGGTCTGGGACTGCATGGTCCCTTTAGGCCCTCGGCAGCTTTCTGTAATTTATGAAACCATCAATTCTGCTCTCTACCAGAAAATCCCATTCTGGAAAATCATCCATTGGGGCTGAAGTAAAACAATTCTGCAAAGAAGAGTGGGACAAAAATGTTGTGTTTAAGACTGATTCAGACACACATTCATGTGTTTCCCGCTTCTCCACCTACTGGTTGAAAGTGGAATTACAACTACCGTAAACAACCCTGCTGCAGCCTGCTGTAGCTAGCGCTAACAACGAGCTAACACTAACATGAGCCAAGTTTTACTAAATAAGCCACAAATCAAAAAGATCCACACTGTTGGACAAACAATATTATTACTTACAAGTCCACTAGCAACAAAGCCAGGTCATCATCAGCCCATGATTTTGTAGCCCTTTCAGCTTCCTCAAACTAGTGTAGGCCAGTTTTAGCTCTTTGCTTCAATTCCAAAAACATTACTCTCTTACTTTTATTTCCAGGCTCCGCCATGATGCCAACAGTGTTTTTTATTGACAATCAGCAAACTGAAAAAGCTAACTGCACAGAAAACAGCCATAATGCAGGTATAAGAGCACCCTCTAGAACACCTACCCGCTCCACAAAACTGTTAAGTGCATTATCTGGTCAGCAGAGGGCTGCAGAGTGATGTCAAATATGAAACTGGCCATATTTCTAACTCAACTATCACTGAGATCAATGTTAAAGCTCTAGCTAAAATTAAAAAAAACTGTTTAGTGTTACTTTAAAACCCTCAATACAAATCTGCTGAATTCTCCTTAACTTGTCATTTTCTTTCTCCATAATGATTGAATGCTTTACCTATTCTGAATATATTGACCTTTAAATAGTTGTCAGCAGAATCAATCTTGGCCTTTACAACAATAATCACAAAGCCTGCATTAGAGCAAGAATGTGGACTCGATGACGAGCTTATTTATTATGAACATTATCAGTCTGAGCTCTTGCAGCCATTGTTGCAGTCAGCCTTGATGTAATATGTCATTAGAAAGTCAATTATCTTCTTGACCTGCGCTTTCTAACATTCAGTTTTAACGTCATGCTCGTGCAGCTGATGGAAACGGACAACTTTTGACAAAACAAGAATGAATGAAGCAGTCCTGAGCTCAGCGTACTTAATGGATTCATTCCCAGAATCCGCCGCCTTTGATTCCACTCAGAGTAAGGAATGAGCTGTCACACTTAGAGCATAGTGCAATTTATGATGTATTTACCTAATAATGTAGCTCAAACTTTAACGGTGTGTTTCAGTCACGATAGCTAGAACTCACAAGTCAGAGGAGGATGTAACATTAAAGATATAAGTAATAATTTTACAGTCTAATGTCTCAATCATGTTGGAAGGAAGATTATATTAAAACAGATTTCCTTCTCAGCTGGATGAGTGGAGGCCTGTTTTTTTCCTTTTAAAAAGGCAGAAGAAGGAGATAGTCTTTGTTTACAATCTGTCCCCCCGCCATACTTCCTTGTTCTAGAGCCAATCATATTTTAGCCTGTGGGGTTGCCAAGTCTACGCTGGCAATTGCTGATTCACCTGTATTTGTAATTTGACACTGGCCAGCGAAAATCACCAGAGTTGTGGAAAGAACTGAAGTCAGTAACAGGTGCGGCCCAGACGTTTTCTTGTACCCCACGAAGCCACGACATCCTTTTGTTTTACTCTAATATTGGTTAAAGAAGGATAGAGGCTAGCATTGAGCTAACAATGCTAACAGTGAATTAGAAAACAATTGTCAGCTCTAAATAAAAACTCAAGCTACTTTTTCAGTTACTAACAACTCGATATTACAGTGAAATGTATTTATTTACTTATCAACTTACTGTGTATGACTCGTCTTCGCTTGTTATCTAGAATCTTTTGGCGCTGATCCATGGCTGGCAACTGTTGCTCAGACCCATTGAGACATGGACTGCAGTACCCACTTTTGACCACAGGGTGTCATTCTTACTTCATGCACCTTTAACCCTCGTGAAAATATTTTTAAAACCTCTCAATCCGTTAACTGCTAAGAGTCTTAGCCACTCACCTCTTTGTCTGAGAATAAACAGAAGAAGAAAAATGCAGGCTCCTAGATTATTTTGTCTTTGTTTACATTCAATTTAGAGCAGAGTAACTTCAGGAATGTGAACTGAATTTATGTCATTGGCAGGACCCTAATGAGATGATTTTGTTGTAATTAATTGCTCCAAAAAATTCCAGCAACACCGATCAGGAATCCCTCAGCACATAACAGGAGCTGTTTAATCTGCTTTCAGCTGAAAGTTTCATTTTACTCATGATGATTAACATCCTACTAAATTTCTTAGTGCAAATTAAAACATCCCAGTTTCCTAAAGAGCAAATCAGAGAAAGGTTCAAATTCTACAAAGAAGTAGGGCTGGAGCACTCAGGTGAGTCCAAAGGTTTTATTAGGTGCAAAAAAGAAAAGAAACCAACGTCTTCGTCAGGTTCAAATTCTGTTTGTAATGTTCTAAAAATCTGGCTGAAAACAAAAATATCGCCCAATCATCATCATCACTTTCCATCGACCAAAAGAGGAACCAAAGTGCTGTACACACATAAAAAATACGATGAACCCTGTAAGAGCCAACAAAGATATACATAAAAACAAAAACAAGAGATAAAAGCAACAGATATAAACCACAGAATAAAACAAGATAAAAGATAGCTCCCATATCTAAAACTATAGCTAAAACATGTTCTGAGGGAACGCTACAGTATAAAAGTGAGTTTCATCCAACGGCAGTAAAGGAGGTTGTCTGACCTCGAGTGGAAGGTCATTCTACAGCTTAGGGGCCAAGATAGAAACAGAGGCTGACAGGTGGATTCAGTTATGATCTCCAGGTTCCAGAGAGACGTGTAAAATCAGAAGATTACAGACGGAGACGGAATCAGAGCTTTACACTCCTGACTGTTTCAGATCAAAATTCACCTCACAGCCTCATAAGGTTTTGCACTTTAAGACGACAAATCCTATTTGTATAAATTCAACAGCAACCTTAAAGAGGGAAGACAACCCTGTAGCTGTGTGATGAGATGACTTATGTGAACAAGTTAAAGGATTTCCACATTAATTTAAGGTTGATTATGAGTAGGATCCTCCTGTAATTTGCAATAAAATGAACTTATTATTCATTTATTCAGAGATCTGTGTGCTACATCTTCAGTTTCCTGGCTCCTGAACTGAAATATTCCTCACTTCACTTTAAAATTCCTTTTCCCTTTGATACAGAGTCTGTTTGTGCTCCCCAGCAACATCAAACCGTCTGATCTGCAGAGTTGGAGCTGCAGAATCTCTTTCAGACATTTATGGCATTTCATCAGCGTTCTAAACTCAAACACCAACCATACCGCCTCCAATTACCTTTGTATTTGTTTAACACGTTTCCTAATTATTGAAACCTTTAAATGCCTGCTCGGGAGTAATTGGTTGGGCAGTGTTTATCCTGTGTGTAGGAGGGAAATAGCTAACAGGACTGTGATATTCCCAGCTACAGCAGAGGGGTTTGATTGTGCAGTGAGGTGTGTAATTTGATCCAACCTACCTGTTATTCAGGGAGGGGGGGTCTGCTTGCACATCCTGATGAGAAATGGGTTCTTTGGGGAAATGTGTTTTTGGATTGTTGTCACCTAAAATGGTTTCTTTGCACATTTGTGACAACTTTGAACTCTGCAAAGACTACTTACTCACTTTATCTTGCTCTTTCTCACACACACACACACACACACACACGCACGCACGCACGCACGCACGCACACACACGCACGCACGCACGCACGCACGCACGCACGCACACACACACACACACACACACACACACACACATACCTCCGAACCTGATGGGGTGTGAAGCTCAGAGCACACTTCGGAATGCCGATGTAGCTCTCCATTAATGCTGGGAATAATTCATATGAGAATTCTCTGGGTGTCTGCTGTCGGATCATTCAGCTCTCTTTTCTTCAGCTCTGAAAACCTGCTTGGATACAACAGTACTTTATCTAAATAATTCAAACCAATACAAGAACTTTGTGAAATACTTAAAAAGTTCTCCTGAATGAATTATCCACCATCCTCTGGGTGTACTGGATGTTCCATAACGGAGCAGGTTCCCACTAATGCACACCTCTCTCTTTTAAGTCAATGTTGCCATGAGGCTGCGTTAAAATCCATGATGTTGATGCAGGATTTAAGTAAGGACCAAAAAAAGCGGCTGCTGTCAATCATGAAGATTTCTGTTTAAATGATGCATTTGAAAAAACAAAACAAAACAATATATATATATATATTGCTGCTTGATTTGTCTTTCTGAGAGTACATCCTACTTTTTGACGTTTCACATAAAATTACTCTGTGTTGTCAATGCATTTTATGTTGAGAACATATAGAGTTTTATGATAGAGTAAGTTAGTAACACGCATGCACAGTTTGCTCTTCAAGCCAATTTAAAGTCACACCTACCGACGTACTGGTGCATGAAGAGAAGACGTCACCTGTTGTCAAAGCGGCAACGGTGCAAACCAACTAGTAGATGTTCTATGAAAATGCAATAAGTTTTCTTTAAGCAGCATTTTGACCAATATTCACTTTTTTATTTAATGTTGTCATTGGGATCCTCTGGAGGTTTCTTCCTGTTAAAAGGGAGTTTTCCAACCCACTGTCGCTACATGCTTGCTTAGTATGAGGATTGCTGAAAACACACTGACATCAGTGTCTTGATGCAATCTGCTGGGTTCCTTATATAGGAAACTTTTTTACTGATTGGC
Source organism: Aphyosemion australe (assembly GCA_006937985.1). NCBI lineage: Eukaryota > Metazoa > Chordata > Actinopteri > Cyprinodontiformes > Nothobranchiidae > Aphyosemion > Aphyosemion australe. The sequence goes on along the minus strand of SSNS01000004.1, from coordinate 5,439,845 downwards.
TTAATGAACTGTATTGGAATGTTTACTTTGTGAAGTGCCTTGAGACGACTCTTGTCGTGATTTGGCGCTATATAAATAAACTGAATTGAAACTGAATTGAATTGAAGTTCAAAATTTATTTTCTTCTTTTGTATAGTATTCTGACTTTACCAATAAAGTCAGAATACTTTAAAATAACTACTTTCTGCAGCACCTTTTTAAATGGGGTGAATGAAACCTCAGTGACCTCTGACCTTTTGACCTCTGCAGCCTCTGAAAATGCACTGCAGCACCTGCGCCTTGGTGACCAGCTCCGGCCAGCTGACTGAAAGCAGAAGAGGTGAAGAAATCGACCGGTCCCAGTGTGTTATTCGAATGAATGACGCTCCCAGTGCTGGTTATCAGCGGGACGTGGGGCGGCGTACCAGTCTGCGTGTTGTAGCTCACTCCAGCCTTCAGAGGGTCCTTCGCAGCAGACAGGAGCTGCTCAACGGGAGCCGGGACACGGTCTTCATCTTCTGGGGGCCCAGCAGCAGCATGAGGCGGGATGGGAGAGGTCACGTTTACAATAACCTCAGACTGCTGAAACAGCTACAGCCCAAACTCAAGGTCTACATCATCTCTCGAATCAAGATGTTGAAGTTTGATGAGTTATTCAAGAAGGAAACGGGCATTGATAGGTAAATGATCATAGGTTAAATGTTGTATTTGTTAGATAATTCAGCTATAAATGATAAGAGTTGTTTTAACTGGTCAGTGTCTTTCTTCAGTATACTAAACAGGAAGCTCTAAATGTTTAACAATCAGTTTATTTTGACAGGACTGAGGTTGTTTGTTGTCTCAGAAGCCCCAAAACCTCCAAACTAAGCATCAACATGCAGAGTTGGGAGCAAATTTGAACTTTTCTTTGAGTTTATATGGTACATGACAAGGGTCTTGTTGCATTTAAATGAACTGGAAAAATACCGACTTAGTTGGACCAATGAGACAGATAAGGACGTCTGACAGCTATTCACTTGCACTCATTTACATGTAAGAAATAAACCAGCAGGATGAAAGGCAGACGTTGCATCTAAATGAGAATTCAGGCTTTTGTAAAACATCTCTGGTGTCAAAACAAGTGTCTTATTTAATGGTGTCTTTTGTCTTTTCTGTACCATACGTACAGAAAATACAAGGCCTCCTGTAACCTTTGGCTCCGTAACAGAATCTTGATGTTTTTGTCCTTTCGCGTTGTCTTTACAGAAAAAGCTCCAACTCGTGGCTGAGCACTGGCTGGTTTACCATGGCTATAGCCCTGGAGCTGTGCAACAGGATCAACGTGTACGGCATGGTGCCACCTGACTTCTGCAGGTCGGGATTAAATCTCTTTAAATCCACAATTTTAATCCTCTAGTCCAGGTTTGCATGCCAGAGCTGTGCAAAGAAAATATTACAAATTCCTACTATAAATCAAATCACAACATTTGTGCAGCTGCAGCAAGCGCGTGGGCTGTTTTGTGCATTTTTTTAAAATAAACTGAGAACTTCAGCCCAATTTTTTTTAAACAGAGGATATTTTTTGTGCACATGACTTTAAGGATTGAAACTATTTCTACTTTTTTCATTTTAAGCCCACTGGGTTATAAACTCATTAGGCCTAAGGATATGGTAAAGCTGCATAGCAACAAAAGATAACGTGTGTTTATATACAGACAAGTTTTTTGGAGAAAAGATGATATTTTATATGGAAATATGATGTCATATATAAATGTATCTACTATATTAACCCTTTAATGTTCAAGAATAATACCACCAGCCAGAAGAAGTATTTTATAAATTAATTTGGGAGAATTATAACAGTTATATTTTTATCTACATTCGTGCATTGGGACAAAAAAACAATAATTGGAACTATTATTACAATTCTATGAAATAATTCTTTAATCTTGCAGTCAAACAATTAGTTATTGATAACATAAATGGTGACTGGCCCAAACAAATCACACATGTTGTTTATGGTTTGTGTTTAACACCTGCTGGCCTTGTCACTGATCAGCATCTCACTCCTGAGTCCCATCTGCTAATTAGTTCACCCGATCCACCGTCAACCTTCCGTCTGCATCTGTTCCTCAGTCTCAGGCCACGTACGCATGCAGCTGGGTTTTTGTAAAACCAAATATCCTCCCCCAACCATTTCAGCGACAATATCCAGTGGATTGTAAAGTATGTTCATAGGCAAACCAAGTCTGTAGGTGGCAGTAGTTCCCAAAATTGTCTGCGTCTTTGCTGAAAAACATTCCTTGGATGTGGAATAATAGGTGGCGGAAAATAACCATCCTTAACGTTGTCCTTCACCTGTGGTCTTCTACACAGAGCAAACATTCAGATTACACCTGCTGCTCTGCCTCCTGCCCTTAAGTCTGACTTCTATCACCAAACTTCACATAACAGATATAAGAACAGAACTTCTTGAGAAAAACAGTTTTCTAAAAGTTTTTAAAGTGGTACTGACTTGTCTCCTGCTGTGAGGCTTTTATTTTTTCTTTTACTCAACAATGAGATGAAAGCTTTACAAACCAAGGACAACACATAAAGTGTCCTCGTCTCGATGTGTCAGTACATGAAGTGAAGGGACGCTGTCTTCTTTTGCAGATCCGTCCTGTCATTCTGTCTGGATGACCTTTAATGATTCCATTACTCTGCACACGTTATAGCGATCAGCAGGGAAATGAGTTTACTGTCAAATCAACATGTCATTGGGTTTTAAAACATGCTAAAGTAAAAATGTTCAACATGCCTTTGTAACATTCAGGGTGTGAGCTATAAAAGGGCACATGGGGCGTTTAGAAATATGTAGGGCAGATTGCAGCGACTCTCGAGTGTCACAGCAAACTCTTCCTCTGAGTGTGATCTGACTGGGAGCATCACAGGAAGATGACAGCGTTTAATGAGCACATCTGCGAGCTCGGAGTCTTCTGATGTTTCTGTTTTCCTTTTATCGTGTCTCCCTTTTATTCCCCACTGAGACTCACGTCTTCTCCTGCTCTCCACCTCTGCATCTCATAATTATCCCCACACTGTTTTTGCATTTCTCCCTCGCTCTTTGACTTCCAGTGTGTTTCACGCCAGTCTCTCCTCTCTCTCTCCCTGAAGATCCTCCTCACATCCCTCTGTGCCGTATCATTACTACGAGCCCTCTGGGCCGGACGAGTGCTCCATGTACCTCCTGCATGAGAGGAGTCGACGAGGAAGCCACCACCGCTTCATCACAGAGAAGATGGTGTTTTCAAACTGGGCTCAGACTCTGAACATCCACTTTTACCAGCCGGACTGGAAGCCCGCTGCCGTCATCAGCAGCTTGAACAGCTCGCACTCTTCAGTTCCAGCTGGTTCCTGAGATTCACTCCTCAGAAGATTCTCATGAGGTCATGGACAGTATCCAGCATGCTGATTCCATGTCTTTGTATTTATGAATGTATGAGGCAGCAGGAGGACAGAACATGCTGCTTGGGCCTGTCAGATGACTATTGGCAGAACAAGACTTTTGCACAAAAGCAGCTCAAAGCCTCTTTGGAAGTGAAACTCTAATAGGTTGAATTTCATTACTGGAATCAGAGCTGTCCTGGAGTTTGGCTCAGATCTGCTCTGCAAACACTGAGCTGTCAGAAAGCTCATGAATAACTGAAACAGGCAGTAAATCTGATCTAGTCCTAACTCTTGGGTCTGTATTGTGCTGGGTGATTAGCAGTGACGTGAATATGTTTAATATTATTGATCCTGCAGGAAGATGAACGTGTAAACAAAATTACACTGGAATCCATTCACCAATTTTTATTTTATGTTTTAAATGTACCAAATGTCATTGCAGTTTATCTTATTATTGCTTCAGTCTGAATAAAGCAAGGGACTATCTAGTAGGATTTAACTGGTTAATTAGATATTTTACATGAAAATATCTGAGACACGTGGCTTATTTTAGACTAGAGAAAGTGTTCATTTTGACCTAGTTTGATCAAAAACATGAAAAAAGTACAAATTAATTGTATAGCAGCAATGAAAATAGATGTTTGTCTGCTTAGGTATTTGGTGAGCAGAACACTTTAGAAGAATGTTCACTTCAGAGACTGAAACAAAGCTGAAACAACATGTATACAATAATTTGGTGAAAACTGATTCAATATATTAAATGAAAAACCTGTACTTTACAGTATTTATACTAGAATATGTACAATTAAAGGTCAACTTAGATGAAAAATCATTTTTTAATGATTATTTCTGATTTTAATCAGCCACTCTGAGTGTTTCATGCAGGCTGAACATGAAAATAGTCTCCTACACCTATCTCCTGCATTAGCTTCTGATAGAAAATAGACGGTGAAACGCTAGGATTAGAAAAGCCTGACAGATCTACGTCACACTGATACTTAACATTCATGGACTCACCCATCTTGACTCACGACGGGGAAGGCTGTTGTTGGTTTAGCGTCTAGGAAACAGCAGAGAACGTCTCGGCTAGTAGAAGCTAACCGTTAGCATTAGCAACTCCACCACACAGCAGAACTCCTCCAGGCTTGTGTTATTTGTGGAGATAAAACATCAACGTTGGAGTCAGTGGTAGAGTCACGTTGCTGTTATCGAATCAGAGGCAATATGTCCAAATATCAGGAACTAAGACTCCAAATCCTGCTGTCTGAAGCTACTTTCTTCTCCAGCTGAATTCTCCATCTTCAAACAGCTGCACCGGAGCATTTTTTTTACCCCAGAATAGGACTTACAAGGCATTCATTCCTACTAGAGACCACTGCAAATGTGGTAAAAATATGAGTAAAGTTGACCTTTAAGATTCTTTTATCAATGTTCAACAGTATGTTGGAGACAACAGCCATAATGATTTAAAATCACATTATAGAGACAAAAGAGCAGAGAACAGCTTAAGGGTCAGAGTTCACGGGCTTCACAGCCTCAGGAAAGGAGCTGTATATTATCCCTGTGCAGGTTTTGAGACTGCTCGATATCCTGCCTGAAGCCAGGAGGGTGAAGAGTTCATGCTCTCTTCTCTGGTTCTACATCTGCTGGTGTAGATGTCCTCCAGAGATGTTGCTATGGTCAATATTTCAGCAGATATAACTTGTCATTTTTATCAGCCTTGTTCACACAGACCAGGGGTGTCCAAACTTTTCTAGACTGCGGACCAGAATCGTCAAGTCCTCACGGGCCACAAAACTGTTTTTGTTTATATTTTAGAAAATGCAAAAATAGTGATTTTTATTTCATTTGTACACTTCAAAATTGGTCTGCAATAGGAATATTATTAAAACTCTGAATATAGAAATGTTAGAAAATATCACTCTACATCAACAGCCTGCTGGAGAAGCAAAATTCATCATTCTATAAAGGAATCTGGGCCTGCCCAAAATCATTCAGAGGGCGGTAAATGGCCCCCGGGCCACATTTTGGACATACATGTCATTGATTCTTATAGACAATGACAGTTCTCAGCCTTCTCATAAGCCATTTATGAGCCTTTTTAATGATGCTGGTTGGTTTGACTACCATACTGAATATTCATGAGTTTTCACACACCTGATTTCAATCAGTAGGTTCTGCAGTGCTTGACGACACGTAACTCAGCATTTGAATCAGGTTGAGCTGGGAAACAACTAAAACATGTAGGATAGAAAGTTCCTCTACCCCTCTCCTAAACATAAGCTCTTGTTGTTGGAAATCAAACCAATGACTGCAGTGTCGTCTGTGAACTTCACGGTATAATCTTGCAGAACAGCTACAAGTGAGGTATTAGTGTTATCAGAAGGGGGCTTAGTACACATCCTTGTGGAGTGCCAGTGTTCTACCAGGAAGTCCCAAAATCAGCTGCACATGAGGGGTTTCAGTCCTTACGTGTAATATATCTGGAAGTTGTTAATGTGTGATTTTTGATCAAAATCCTATATGATGTGGCAGCATTTGAATAAAAATAAAATAAGTCAATACGTGTGTGGGTTGTGTTTAAAGATTGGAAGGAAGGAAACATAAAGAGTTAATTTAGCTGAGGGGCACACCCTTTTCAATAAAAGTATAAAATTTAGATTCTTTACACAAAACTTCAACCATTATCACAGTTTGATCCAATTTTATTGAGCACTGATGCACCTGCATGTATGTCTTCACCCTAAGAGAAAATATGATTTTTGATTCAGTTTATTTAAAATGTGCTAATTATTTCTAATTAATCTTCTTAAATATCACGGACAGTTTCCCCGATGGACCGCTCAGCCCGTCTGTGTGATGCTGCAGGCTGAGATTTGCTCTTATTAAAGCCAAACTTTAGAACATTCCCTATGAACCTTTTTGCTTAAACAAATATCAAGCTGCTGCTTTAATCCTGACCCACAGGAAGGCTTGTTAGACGGGGAACACACGGAGCTGTCCAGCCATGTCTCCAGACTGAAGGGGTGAATAACTCTAACAGAATTCTAGATGTGCTGTCCAGCAGAGGAGGAGGGCGGCATGAACGGACACGGACTCCTGCATGTTCTTGTGTTTATTCAGACTTTACCAGGAGTGTCTGCACTCAAGTGGAATCCTAATGTCGAAAGGTGCTCTGAGAGAAAACTGCAATGGTACTGAGTCACGCTAAAGAGTACTGGCTGCTTCTTAGATCTGCACCACACGCACTGCACACTAATTAAACGCCCCTCAGGTAGAAAGGTTGCATTTTAACTGCATCAGGAGAGAAGCTGGCAGCTATTGAGCCTGCAGTCAGCAACTTAAACACATGTCTTCTTAGGATTGTTATCATTCTCACCGACCTTGGAAGCAGCAAGAGAATAAGATGGGTGCAAAAAACAAGCAGGCCTTTTAGTTGAAAATGAAATGAATTATTGATAAAAATAAAAGTTATCATACAAAATGTTCAATGGAAGATGTGGACAGGTAGAAACTGAGGTACAAAGTCTAAGTCAGGAGGGGAAATGTTGCAAAGTAAAAATATAAATTCCAACGGCAGAAAAGATCTAACACCAATCGTGTGACCAGTCCAGCTTATGCTTTTATCATTAACCCAAGCAAGAGTTAATAGTCATAAAATTTAGGTTGAAATACGACCATCAACAGAAACAAAGGCTCAAACCTGGGGAGGAACAGCAACGTTCTGCTGCCAAACTCAAGATTCAAGTTATTTCAATTATGCCAGGACAAGATTTCACAGCAGACTGGAACTTGAAGGTTCACTGAGAAACGTATAATACTTTTTCTTTTCGAAATATGATTGGTCACTCTTGAGTTTCATATGCAGTCTGAACCTGAAAATAGTCTTCTATCCCCATTTCCTGCATTAATAGAAAATAGACGGGGAAACGCTCGGGTCAGAAAAAGCCACACATCTACATCACACTGAAAATTAGCATTCATGGTCTCTTCCATCTTGGCTGGCGACCGGGGAAGGCTGATGTTGATTTAGCGTCCAGGAGAGAGCAGAGAGCATGTAGGCTAGTAGAAGCTAACCGTTAGCATTAGCAACTCCACAACATGGCAGAACTCCTTCAGGCTTGTGGTATAACTGGAGATAAAACATCAACATTGCAGAGCAATTAGAGTCAGTGGTAGAGTCGCATTGCTGTTATCCAATCAGAAGCAAGATGTTTACATATCGTGACTGTCAGGATTTGGTGATGTTGGAGTAGGACCCAGATGCAGTAAATCCAGAAGGCAGCCAGGTGAAGCAGTAATAAATCCTTTAATGGATGAGCATAATGAGCAAGAGGAACTCAGTACAAACACACACACACACACACACACACACACACACACACACACACACACACACACACACACACACACACACACACACACACACACACACACAGGACAGAAAACCAAGGACACAGGGAGAAAGGGACGAGACATGGAAGGGACTGGGGAGACATGACTATTAATGAATAAGAAATCCTGCCAGCTTCCGCCTCCAAATCTCCCGGCTGACTTCTGCTTCCTGAAACAGGAGCACTAGAGCTTTTTTAAGACTCACAAGGCATTACTGTAATTTATACTAGACCACTGCAGATTTATTGGAACAATGACTGTAGCCCACTTTAAAGGTGTGATGTCTAAGCTATGTTGGAAAATAATTACTTGAGGTCAGCCAAAGAACGTACAGTTGAAAGGTAAGGTAAAAGTCACATTTAAATGCTTTAAGCAGAAGACAGTTTGATTCCAAATGACCAAGAAGCTGTTATTATAGGAGAGGGTTCCCATTAAAGATTTTGCAAATGGAGTTGCAGAAATGCAACCTGATCTCTAAAAGCTCTGTACAGCACCGTAAATAACCTCTAACACAAAAAATAATAATAAAAAAATCAATCTGAATCATTTCCATCAATCAGAAACTGACATAAATATTGCAGGTATATTCTTGTTTGATACCATCATAAACTGAATTGAATTATTGTATCTTTTATATTAGACTAAATATAAACCAAATCCCCAAACTCCTTCCTTCCACTCATGCTCCAGCCTGATTTTAACATGTCCTGCATGTTTGGCAGAGACGGTTTGCTAAATAAAGCAGCCAAAACAGTTTCTCTCTTTAGGAGCAGCTCCCATTGTGATGTGTTTCTGTAAACACATACCTGCTGTTGAGAAGTGCCCTAGTTTTAGATCTGAGCTGTTCGTTACAGCAAACCTGCAAAACGACAACATCCTGTCAAATGATTTTGAGATAAACATTCAGGAGAAATTGTTTAGCTAATTTGAATTCATCCAGCAATCAGCTATTGTTTCTTCTCATTATTATTTATTTAATTATGATTATTTTCATTATTAAAGCTGATCTGAACGGATCTGAGCCTGCACTGCCACCTGGTGGCATTTTCTGCTCTCTGCAATTTTCCTTAAACATGACTTTGTTAGAGGAATAGTTTAATAATGTGTGTGTGTGTGTGTGTGTGTGTGTGTGTGTGTGTGTGTGTGTGTGTGTGTGTGTGTGTGTGTGTGTGTGTGTGTGTGTGTGTGTGTTGAATAGAACTTTAGAAAGGCATCAAAAGAATCACAAAGTGCTTAACAACAGCAACGTGGTACAGTAACCATACAGATACCATAAAGAGTGGCTACCATAGACACAAATCTATAAGACATAAAAGCACAAAAGAAAGCTTCATAGAATTAAAATCAATAGAACCTACCATGAAAAAAATATAAACACAGACCTATAAATTGTAAAAGCATAGAACAAAGCTTCACAAAATTTAAATAAATACAAATAAATAAAATTTATAAAGAAAATAAAGAATAAATAATAAAAATAAGAAAAGGCAAAAACATAAATGTCATTAATAAATAACAGTACCTGGTGCTAATTTAAAGCTATCGGCTGTCATCCCTGGGCCACGCGTTTTCCTGATACCGGAAACCATTGATGCCAGAGGAAACGAGATAGCGCTAAACACCAGTCGCCATTTTCTAGGTCCAAACATCTTTTGTTGTCCGTGACTTCAAATGGCAGCCGGCTGTTTCTCCTTCTCTGATATTATTGAGCGGAGAACCTCTCACACCAGTGGTGTTCTGTTGATGTGTGAGTGTAATGAATGGAGGATCCAGATAAATGCAGAAGTGAGACAAACTCGTTGGTTTTGGACCGAGCCGTGTTATTGGCAGAGGTTTTTAGACAAATGAGAGAGAACCACTTTATTATTTTTTTCTCAGATTTTTTTAATCTCCACAATACATTCATTGCTTTACTATGTTAGAACTTTAAGAGGCATGAAAAGATGTTTTGAGCTAGCTTGTTTTGAAGATTTGCCATTGAACTTTAAAAAATATGCTAAATCAATCCAATTTCCAAAAGGAAACTTTTCAAATCTTGCAGGTATACGGCACAAAACACATTCATCAAGCAGGAAAACCAAGCTGCGTCATGGTTGTAAGTCTCCTTTAGATCAAATGTGTCAAAGGTGTCATTATTAACCCACACAAAGACGGATGCTTTATTGTGCAAACAAGCATCTTTTTAGAACATTTCTTAATGCAACTTTCTCTTATCTTTAAACAGATTTTATTTTGAAAAATAAAGGAACCTAGCCTAAAAATAGATCGTAGCAGAAGCAAAATAATTTAGCTCTGCATGTCGGTCTAGCCAAGCTCCATAGGAGCATCAGCAGGCCCAAAGAGTCTTATGACTCGCAAATCACAGCGCTCTATCGGTTTGGTGGGCGGGATGATGATGATGTGACAGATGGAAAAAACTAAGATGGCGGCGGCTCGTTTGAAACTCCTTTAGCATCAAGTTTGGAGTATTTAGACTTGAGCAGATAGAGGTACTTAAGTCTGTTATTTAGAAAAAAGATGTATTTGCATCTTCGACAGTGTATGGTGGACCGCCTCATTGACTGACATCTGTAGCGGTGAGTACATCACGTTGTTCATTGTCCAATAGCATGCGGAGACAGTTTGAAAGAAAACTGTAGATCCCGCCCATGACTGATCTCTGTCTATGGGTCGTGGCCAGACTATATATTCACATATACAGGATGACTTGGCAGGATGAAAGGAACTAACATTAGAGTTAAAAACAGATGTTATGATCTGAGCATCACTTTAGATGCTTATTGTTCCTCTGAACTCACTGATTTATTTAGTTGTCCTTTGACTTAATGGCTTTGACACATCTCCCAACTTTACAGCAACTTTGCTCAGAACAGTCTGGGTCAGGATGCTGGAGACGGAGCGACAAGCGGAACAAACACCAAGGCAGAACAGAGAAAATGTACAAGGACAGAAAGTACGTTTTCTTACCTGTGAATCTTGGCTTGGGAGAATCTTTGTGATAATATGGAGATACAAAGAAAAAGTGATGCTGCTGGCAAAAAACCTACATTATGGGTTATTTTGTCATTTTGCTCAATTTCCTCCAGGCTCCATCTAAACTCCACTGAGGCTGTCAGTCTATTAGAGCCGGCCCATTTGATGGAGCTAACAAAAGAATGTGATTTTGCACCCATGCCTGTGCTCGCCTCACATTGTTACCAGCCTCTCGGCTGCTTGTGGAGTGTGACACCACACTCGAGGGTGTAATGTCACCTAGACGGCTGCATCAGGAGACGAGAGGCTGGGTAATTAGTGACCAATAGGCCAAATTAAAAAAGCTTAGAGAAAAGTTTCATTACTGCCTCAAGATGACGAAATGTTCTGTTTTCAAAATGAGAACAGGAATCTGTCATAATGAAAGAAAGAGCAAATCTTTATGTTTTCTTCATCTGTATATGGATATTTTGTGATTTTAATTATCTTTCATTTGTTTTATGATTTGTTTTGTTGATCTTTGTGATTTTTCTTTCTGTGATAGGTGCTATATAAATACGTTTTGCTTACTTTTCTTCTCTTTATTAAAATTCTACTTCTATCAGCATTTAGGTGCTTTTTTTACTCTATTTTATTCAGTTTTATAGCATAAACAAAAAAGTTTTTGTTTAAATTATCAGATTTATTCAGTCATAATATGGCTTTTGATTATTTGTGCATTAAAGGGACACTTTGCTACTTTTTCATATTTTTAAATCATTTTCTTGAGCCAGTATGTGCTAAAACAACAAAACCTTAACAAAACACACCAAAATAGAACAAATAACTGGAAGCCTAGCTTCCCACAATGCACCTCGCCCGCTGCCCGTTCCACAGTGGGCGGGGTCACGACACTCTGTTAGCATTAGAATATTTGTGATTTTTTCCTTTGTGTTCAAATGTACATTAGATAAAAAGCAGACTCAAGGAATCAATAAATTAAAATTCATCATTTATTGCTCCCTCGCCATATTGTAGTTGTTAAACGTTGTGTAGCACGTTAGATCTGATCAGACTTCCTCGCTGTTGGTCAGAAACCTCCAAAAACTGTTTCTGAAAACGGTGTTTTTAGAATGTTTCAAAGATTTCTGTTTTACAATAAATAACATCTGCACAGTCACGGTCACAAATGTTTTTACACTCTAAATGTGGAGACAGCTGTGCAAAAACATGGTGTTTTTAGCTCACCTGTACCAATATGAATCCAACTCACAACTTAGAATTTAGAAGCAAATCTTTGAAATTCCACTTATGGTCCAGCCTTCTTTTCAGATGATGAACTTTAAACTGACTGACTCACTCACCTCTCTATTAGACTGTTGCTACAGAAAATACCTGAGAGTGAAACAAGGAATTATGGGAGAAATGATCCTTTGCAGAACATAAAAGAAAACATAAAATTTCTTCATTTTTCAAGCAGAAGAAACTTTTATTGGAAATAACCAAATCACTGTTTCATTTTGAAGTTATTTGAAGAAATCAGCACGTCATTTTGAAGTCTCATCATAGATCAGTGATGGGTGAAGTGCAGCGAAATCACGTAAATGCCTGAGAGATGGATTTGGTGAAAAACGAGGCTGAGAGCATGATGCACTTTATCTGTGATAAACCCATTTCTATGAAGCTAAGCAGTTTTCTGATGGTGTCTGTAATGTGGCCGTCTGAAAAGAATCATTTAGTCTGACGTGTTTGTGTGAGGTGACTTTTGCTTTTAGCCGGGCTGCAGCCTGGAGGTTGTGTGATGAAGTTGACTGGCATCAAACAGAATGTCATTTCAGAGCGAGGGCTTCAAGTGGCTTCTCCAGCTGCTGCTGACGTCAGCAGACTTAATCAACACTTTTGCTCCAAAGTCTCTGATTCAGAGCCGCGTTTGGAAAAGGAGTCGACAACAACCGACAACTTCACATCTAGAAAATGTACGAAAAGGGGGAAAAGATTTAAGACAGCTCCTTTCACACGTTCTTCTGTTGCTACAACAGTTAATGTTCATGTTGTCTGATTAGAAATCCTCTTTCAGAACCAATTAGAGTAGAAAACATCAGCAGAGCTTCTTAATTAGTAATAAGAAGATTTAGGGAAATGACATAAATATTCTTGTTATTTACTTCCTCATTACTTGTTTTATATATTATTTATGTTTATCGTTTCTGTGATGGTGATGAAGCTGCCAAATGTAAAAAACGTAATAATTTTAGCAGGAGTCATGTTGATGTGATGATAATAATAATAATAATAATAATAATAATATCTGTATTTTTTCCTTTTTCATTTATTTTCTTATACACTTGAGTTGAACATCAATAATAATAATAATAATAATAATAATAATAATAATAATTCATCGAACTTATATAGCGCTTTGTTAGGACACTCAAAGACGCTGCATGCACTCACACATTCACACACTGCTGATGATGGTAAGCTACTGAGTAGCCACAGCCGCCCTGGGGCGGTCTGACAGAGGCGAGGCTGCATCATTGCGCCATCGGCCCCTCTGACCACCACCAACAGAGGCAATTCGGGTTAAGTGTCTTGCCCAAGGACACAACGACGGCGACAGACTGAGCAGGGCGCGAACCCACGACCTTCCGATTGTGGGGCGACCACTTAACTCCTATGCCACCGTCGCCCAAATCAATAAACATAATTCATTTATCAAGCAATAGACCTTAAAATAGAAAAAACATATACTTTCCTATAACCCTTTCTCACATATCACTGTGTGTGCAGATGCTAAATTAATAATAAGAAAAATTACACAAAATGAAAGAAAATGCTTTAAAAAGAAGATTTTCTGAATTAGATGAATCAAACAAATAATAAAGTATTTTTTTAAGTTGAAAAAGGTAGAATATTTGAACTCAAGTGAGAGATAATCAGCAGAAAAGCAAAGTAAATGTAAAAACTAATGGATCACAGCATGAAAACAAAGAAGATGATAGTAATAAACCTGGGTGGGAGGTTGGAAACAGAGCATAGAAATAAAAAACTAAAGGACTAAAACACATAAACCATGGCTCAGCCACCACTTTAAACCTGTTTTAAATTCCCCACAACTCAGGCTACAGAAGATTATTATGAAGGTCTGAATAGAAGATGTAAAAATTAGATTTGGGCAAAAAATAATAATAAAATATCAAGAGGAAAATAAAATGTTTCTGAAAGTTAGATTCCTGGTCCAAGACCAACATCAAATCCAATCAGAACACAAAGGAAACAAGAAATTTATATCCTTAATATGTGAGTCTGACCAAAACCAAGTTTGAGTTGCAGAAAAAAAAACATTTTTTTTCCCATTTTGAACTTTGTTTAATGACATTTCCTTTGAATATTTGATACATATTGATATATATCCAAAATTACAACACTGCAAAAAAAAAAAAACTATTTCTAAGAAAGTAAAAAATCCTCATTTTTAAACATTTTATTTTATTTCTAGTCTACAAAGAAAATAAATTATTTTCTAGAAAAATACCATTGCTTACAATAAGGTAAATACTAGCTAATAAACCTAAAATTAGATTTAGCAAGTTTTAAGAAGCAACATTGACAGATTTTTTTAACTCAAAACAAGAAAATTTGGATCATATTTAGAAATATTTACCTTATTGTAAGTACTGCTATTTTTCAGAGAAGAATTTATTTTCTTTTTAGACTAAAAATAAGATAAAATGTCTAAAAATGAGATTTTTTTTTACTTTCTTAGAAATCAGTTTTGCAGTGAACAAGGAACTCATCGCCTGTTAGTGACTGCAGCAGCTCTGAGTCGAGTCTCGAGATTTCATCAGGTTTTAATTCATGGAAACACCGTCGACGCATAAAAAGGTGCACGTATTTGCAGAAGCGTCCCTCTGAGGTGTGTCTGTGTTGCGCGGCTGTGCGCTCTTTGGCACCTGCTGCGCGCAGGCAGGAGTTTGGAGGAGAGTGGATTTCTGACAGGCTGTCTCTTTAGTCTGCTCGCTGTTTTTCTAAAGCCAGACGGAGAGGCGGGAGGCTTTTTACCCGGACAGGAGAGACATTCAAGGTAAGAAATCATGTTCTGGTTTTAAAGAAAGGCTGGGAGGTTTATGCTGCTGGGTTTGGATGAAGACCATAATCCCTCATAATTGTTTGAATGTCAAAATTCACCATTTTAAATGAAAAATCAGTTAAATTTACTTAAGATAGACAAGAACCTTTTTTCTTTTTTACATCTGTCACATTTAAATTCAATTCAGAGTGTACAGTTGATTTTATCTGTTGAATGCAGCTTCTTCATTTGCCATTTCTCACAGATGGAAGTCATGTCAACCAATGGGAGCTCAGATACACTCTACGGGTCAGAGGTCGCAGCCACCAATGGCACCTTCTGCCTTAAACAGCGGTCTGTCACAGCTTCTGTCATCTCCATGACTGTAGGCATCTTGTCCAATGGCGTGGCTCTTTTCATTCTGGTTAAATCCTACCAGCGGCTCCGCATCAAGTCCAAGGCGTCCTTCCTGCTGTTCGCCAGCAGCCTGGTGGTCACAGACCTGCTGGGTCACCTCATCAATGGCTCCCTGGTGCTTTACGTCTACCGCTTTCAGAGGAAGTGGGAGACTTTTGACCCCCATGGCATCGTGTGCAGCATCTTTGGAGCGTGCATGGTGTTCTATGGTCTCAGCCCCTTGTTCCTGTCAAGCGCCATGGCTGTGGAGCGATTTATCGGAGTCACCAAGCCCATCTTCCACTCAACAGTGTTGACCTCCCATCACATTAAGAGGCTGCTGGGGCTCACCTGGCTGCTGGCCGCCCTGGTGGCTTTACTGCCCGTGCTGGTGCAGAGACCCTATGAGGTTCAGAGCTCTAGGAGCTGGTGCTTCTTCCACATGGAGCAGCCCAAAGACTGGCTGGATGTGCTGCTGCCTCTGATCTTCTCTGTTCTCGGGCTGCTGGCGCTGCTGCTCTCCATCGTGTGTAACACGCTTGCAAGTTGTTCTTTGCTGGTTGGGAGGCTGCGCAACAAGCAGAGCTGCAGGGGCACCTCTTACCACATAGAGATGATCTGTCAGCTCCTGGCTATCATGTTGGTGTCCTGTGTGTGCTGGGGGCCATTACTGGTAAGAACCTCTCCTCAGTGCACCTCTTACTTTTCATTTTGACAAGGGCTCATTAACACAAAATACTTGATTAGTCTCATTTTGTCCTGCAGAACGAGACGGAAATACCAATCACTGAGAATCTGGATCATTTAGTGGCTTTTCAAGCATCTGCATTCAATTATTTTATGATCCTCAAACCACATCTAATACAGGCTATAATGAATCTTAAAATGACTTTTTAGTGTCGGTGTTGGTGACATGCATAATAGCTTTTAAAAAGACAGGAATTTGGCAGAGTTCTGTTTTGGTGACATCTGATGAAAATTAAAAATGAAGATAATGTAGTTTTATCCTTCATGGACAAAGCAGTCACCCAAACGTACAAGTGAAACTCAAAAAATTAAAGTATGGTGCAAAAATCCATTTATTTCACTAATCCAACTTAGACTGAGAGACCATCTAAAGTTTCAGGAACCTATTGCAGGTGTTCTGGATTCATTAGCTGATTAGAGTGTGACACCTTGAGTCTAGAATATTGAACCTTTTCACAATATTCTAGTTGTCTGAGATTTTGAATGTGGGGTTTTCATCAGCTGTAGCCATAATCATCATAGTTATAACAAAAGTACTTGAAATATCTGGCTTTGCATGGAATGAGTCCATCTCATACATTAGTTTCACCTTTTAAGCTGCATTACTGACATGAATGAACTTTTGCACCAGATTCTAATATTTCAAGTAAACTCACAAGTGAAGTGACTGCTGATTAAGTCATAAAATCTCAAATATTCAATTTTCTCCATGTATTCATATGTAGAAATAATTATGATGGGCTAACCCAGGGGTTCCCAAATTGGGGGTCGGGACCCCCAAGGGGGTCCCCACAAGATTGCAGGGGGTCCCCACAATTTTGTCTTTGCTGAGGTTAGCAAGATTTTATTTGTAAAAATTACAATTATAAAATCTCAATAACACACCCTACAGTATAATCAGAACTCCATATAAAAGTTATAACTCTGCATATCTGTATTAAGTTAGTAAATGATCACATTTAATGTGTTTATGTGTGTAGGAGATGGGGGTCCTGGCTTGTCTTGGGCACGGGAAAGGGGGTCCTCAAAGAAAAAAAATTGGGAACCCCTGGGCTAACCTATACTTCCTGCTGTTGCAGGATTTGTGATGATTATCAGCTTTACTGTATGAGATATTGTTGTTATTTAATGCATGCAAGTTTACAGACATTGTTTGTCCTTGTTGTTATTGTGATGGTGATGGTCCTTGTTGTTGTTGTGGTGGTCCTTGTTGTTGTGGTGGTGATGGTGGTGGTGGTACTTGTTGTTGTGGTGGTCCTTGTTGTTGTTGTTGTTGTTCTGGTCCTTGTTGTTGTTGTGGTGGTGGTGGTCCTTGTTGTTGTTGTTGTGCTGGTCCTTGTTGTTGTTGTTGTGGTCCTTGTTGTTGTTGTTGTTGTTCTGGTCCTTTTTGTTGTTGTGGTGGTCCTTGTTGTTGTTGTTGTTGTTCTGGTCCTTGTTGTTGTTGTTGTGGTCCTTGTTGTTGTTGTTGTTGTTGTTCTGGTCCTTGTTGTTGTTGTGGTGGTGATGGTGGTGGTGGTCCTGGTTGTTGTTGTTGTTCTGGTCCTTGTTGTTGTGGTGGTGGTGGTGGTCCTTCTTGTTGTTTTGATGGTGATGGTGGTGGTCCTTGCTGTTGTGGTGGCCCTTGTTGTTGGTGTGGTGTTTTCTGCTGTTGTGGTCGTAGTGGAGAGGCTGAAATTAGCTGTGCACTCTCATGAATGTAAACAGCAGCAGCCACACATCAACATTTAATGTTCATGTCTGATCTTTTTTTTATTTATTCTTTATTGTTGTTTTTTGTCAAGTTCATGTCTTAACTTTTTTATGTTTTCATTCCTGCATTTGCACCGTTGTCTTTATTCTGGTATTTTTCTGTTATGATGTGTTGTTGCGTTAATGTAATGTCCATTCTCTTCAGTGCGATGCTGCCATAGGTGGGTTGGCTTTGAAATAACTGCAAATGAAAGCCAAACTTCTCATTGAGCAGTGGGTGTCAGAACCGGTCTATGCAGTAATAGTTTTGTTTTGTTTTTACCAGCTTGAGCTGACAGGAAGCTGCACAATGAAAGGAAGAATAATGTGGGAGAGGCAATCAATGCTTTTGTAGATCAAATTTACAGACATAAACCTTGTTCAGTACTGTTTTGAGTAATGCAAAGTAATTTGTGTTTAATCTAATTTCCAGTTTTCCAAGGCCTAAATCTGATTGAGCTGGAAAACAAGTACCTGATTAGGATCTGCTGCTTATGTAGTTTTGCATTATAACACAGTACATGTCTTATGGAGTCCTTGGAGTCAAATTAGAGATATTTTTATTCTTTAAAGTTCTCACACTGATTATTATGTTCAGCAGACCATTTGCATTAAGATGTCACAGCTTTAGATAAATTACTTGACAACTTTCAACATTTATCGCAGTATTGAACACAGAAATTATTTTATTTCTGCAGTTTGTGTTATTTCTGTTTATTCATGTATTTGTTGTATAAATTCACTTAGAACATTCCAAAGTCATTTTGTTTTTTCGTTCTGTGCTTTTGTGATCCAGATCCATGTCATTGTTCTGAGCGCCAGAGCCAACGGTGAATCGACACGGGTCCGTCTGCTGACGATGGTACGCATGGCAACATGGAACCAGATCCTGGACCCCTGGGTGTACATCCTCCTGAGGAAGGCTGTTCTGAGGAAAATCTTCATGTTGTTTCATAGCTGCTGGGGCTCAAAGCTCCACAGCTTTCACCGCTGGCAGCGCAGCTTGCTCAGCAGCTCAGTGGAGACCAGAAAGTCAGACTGCTGCCTCCACAATAGGCTACCTCTACCAGATCCTGCCATCCAATCCATCACCTGAGCCTTGGTTTGAATGGGCTCATCTGGACAAAACCTAAAAAAATCAAGACTGAGATGAGTCAGAATTTAGCTTTATGTCACCTAAACCTGCACTACTGTTGTTGCACTGAATTTTCAGCTTTGTTCTGTGCATCAGTTGCTCCTAAAGGATTTGACAAGAAATTGATGCTTTTAGAAAACACATGCACATGAATTTGTCAATTAATTACTTTTATGTGTATGTTTATGTGAATTCTTGTATAATTAATTACACCTTTTAGCTAAAAGGATGCTTAATTTGTTGGATTTACAGTCCTGATTTGTTCCTGATCACAAGCTGAAAAGGAATGCATTATAAAATATTTTCAGTTCAGTTGAGAAGTTTTAACATAAAATAAAACACACATGCACACACCCCGCCAAAATAAATGAATAAATCAACTGTCAGACCTTTTGAGATGTGTTCTAAATAATTTTGCATATTTGTTAAAGGATTATGTGGTGGCATAAGAAACTCACATTGAATATTTGTTGCATGAGTTTGTTAAATTTGGTGTTAAATGCTTCAATAATAAAAACATTAAAGAGCAGGTTCACTGAAAAAGCATTTTTACTTGTTATTTTAAAAATGATCTGTCACTCTGAGTTAAACATGCAGACTGAGTTTTAAATCTGGGAAGTGGTGACATGTCCAACAGAGCATCAGTGGCAGGATCCTAGTACTTTTCTGTGAGGTAGTTGTCTATGGATGTTTTTATTTGCGTTGTCAGCTCTGTGTCATCGTCCTCAGGTTTCAGAAGATTGCTATGTGGTAGATCATGCAGGACAGGCTTCACATAGGAGACACTTGCGTAATCCTCCCCAGGGAGTGCATCAGTGAAGTCTCTGAGTGGTCCTAGGGCTTTTCAAATTGAGTCTATGACATCAAGGCCTTGCCAGGTGGGAGCTATGTTTTGTTTTCTTGTCGGACTTGAGGACATGAGAGATGACCTTTTCCTGAAGAAGTATTCTCTCAGTCATCGCCAGTGTGGAACCCCATCGAGTTGGTGATTCTGTTTTCAGCTTCAGCTGGGGTATTCATAAAGGAAAACATGCTGACCACTTTCATGGACCCACATTTCAAGAGCCTTTCTCAGTCCCACTGCGATGTGCTCTCCCGTGTGGTCCTCTGGAAAGTAGGTTGTCTTCAGTGTTGCACTATGTAGCTCCCAGTTGTTCATGTAATCGATAGTTACGCTCCAATACGGCTCCGATGTGCAGCTGGACCAGAGATCCCTTGTGGTAAAGAACTGTACGTTCTTAATATTTTCTGCAACTCTCTCTTTGCATTCAGCGTACATGCGTGGAATGGTGGTGTTTGACAAAAACTTGCGGATGGGCAACTCGTAGTGCGGATCCAATACTTTTATCATTTTCTTAAATCCCACTCCTTCCTCCTACTGTTCACACAGGACACAAATCTTTAACCAAATGGAGCATCACCGCATCTGTCACGCTCCTCCATCGTTTGCTGTCCCTGTCGTAGGGAGTGACTTTTGTGAATGTTTCTGCTAGCGTTAGCTGCATGGAAGAAGCACCAGCCACCGCTGCTGCAGCCACAGCCCTGTAGCTTTAGCTGCCAGCTGGCTCTCATTGTATTGTTTGGGATCCCTTCTTTTCAAGTGATTAAACAAGTTTGTGGTGTTGCCATCACTTGCCTTGACGCTCTCCTTGCAAACTATGCAAATTATGTTTCTTTGCTCGTTGTTGTCGGGTGAAAAGCCAAACCAGTTCCATAAAATGGACGAGGAGTTTCTCTTTGGAAGAAAACCTAGTTTTCCCTCTCAGCCGTGGCCGATGCCATGCTGTTCACACAGGTTGTACACATGTGAAGGGAAGGGGGCTGGATATTATCACCATGAATCACTCTGGTTTAAGATCAAACAAAGGTGTGTCATTTTCTAATAAGCAGAGGCTTCCCTAAGCCCTTCCCATACAGAGTCAGAAATATGGCAGCAGAACTGTGAATCGTGATAAAACGGTCTCTCAAAAAGGACAGACCATCAGACATGTAGCTCGTAAGACGGTCTAAGATCGTCATATCACCGAGCCCTAAAGTGGACCGAGTCATTTGACTGTCCTCGGCCAATCGGGTTATGTGCCATGCTTGTCAAAGCTGCCTCAGATGTGTGGGGACAAGCCGGATTGCAGAGACTTCACTGCGGCCTCCACTACATGACAATCAGGAAGCTCGGGCCGTGGTGGCCATCGCCCAGAGAGACTATGGTGGGCGTCCCTTATTTTCACATCTGAAAGTTGAAAACCCTACCTCCAGTTAAATTCCAGCTAATTTTTTTCTCCAGATAACAACTACAAGGCATTCATTCCTACTAGAGACCACTGCAAATGTATGAAACATATGAGTAAAGTTGACCTTTAAGAGAAATAGAAAATTATTTCTTCTTGCTGTTGCAGACGTTTCAGCTCCATTTGTGACATTTTGCATTGATGGCTCTGTATCATGTCATTTATTGTTCAAAACATATTTCCTAGGTGAGACTTGGAAAAATATTGTATGAATTAAGAAGCCAAACAGCAGTTTAGTACATTGTTATTAGCACAAGTTAAAAAAAACTCATTGTACTGACTTCAAATTGAATCACAAAATTAAATTTTTCCTTTTTTCACTGAATTGTTTTACCTAAAGAAAATTTACAATTCTTTACATTTAGCAACTAACAGTTGTAAAGGAACGTTGATAAACAGGACAAGAAACATTAGAATGGATAAATAAGCTAAATGAAAAGAGAAAAAGACAAAAACTGTGCTGGAGAAGGAGCAGAAAGAACTACATTTATAAAATTAATAGTCACTTAGTAGAAATACTTCTAATAAACTCTTTCAAAATAAAACGCTATGGCATTTTGGTATTATCAACAGGAGAACTCGCTCTAACAATCTTTTTCTCTTTTCAATAAGCTGAAAAAGAAACATTTATAAGTGTTTTTATGTAACCGTGTTAAACACGATGATAGTGAGGAGCCAAAGTGTTCACATATAAAAACAAAAATAAAATTACATAGAGAAAGCATTGATTTTTATCACGTGAGCAAAAATATAACCTGTTTTTATTTTATTTTAAAGTTTTATCTTAAATCATAAGAAATCTGGAATATGTTTCTTAGTACAGACAAACTAAACAGAGATCTTAGACCATAAAGCGCAGAGCTGAAAACTAACAATCAACAAAAAAAAATTATAAATACATAGTTTCGTTTTTTAAACACATTTTCAATAAAATTTTATCATAATTATTTTGAAATTTAAATGTTAAAAAAGGCTTTTACGGTAATGTAACAATTTAGGCAAACATTTCCCTGAAATGAGTTTAGGGTGTTGAGCTTCTGCTGAACAGTAGTCGCCCTCTTGTGGCGATTTAGTGGTATCACACACACCACATCTTTTCAATGATTTTAGAAAATCATTACAATTGAAACTACAAAATGAAACAATACAAAGATTATAAATAGTTATCTAGAGTTTGAAATTAAAATAATGACTTTAAATTTAAAATATGCGTAGCTACATTTAAAATTTTGATTAATAAATGAAGGTTACATCCTCAAAAGCCTGAAAAAATAACTACTCTATTTCAGCAGAATTTATTGATTTGAAATGTTTAAATATTGTACAAAGTAACTAGTAAATGAAAAACTACAGGTAACGTTGTTTTGGTAGAGGCAGAAAAACAAAAAAACTCCCCCAAAAAGAGCTTAAAATAAACTAACGGCTTTGTTGTTGTAATACCTACATCCCCCTGAAGGCGGCAGCACGAATCCAGCTCTCTTCCACTGGTCAGAAACGAAGAAGAACACAACCCAAGCCTCCACTGTCGCAGAGAGCTGAGCCGTTTTCAGCAGGTTTGTCTGACTAACTGTGGTTTATGTAAGGTGTGTGGTGTTTCTGGACAGTCTTGTTATCTGTTCGAGCTCGGAGCCGAGCTATTCGGAGCGGAGACGCGCTGTCGTGCTGTGTTTTAGCCTCTTCTGCTAATTAGACGCTCAGCAGAAGAGACATTCTGCCTGCTGCTAACAAGCAGTTCTGAAATTCTCCACAGTTTCTTTTCCTCTAACAGGTGAAAAATGAACCAAGAAAAACTGGCAAAGCTTCAAGCCCAAGTGCGGATAGGAGGAAAGGTAATTCTTTTGTTCAGGAAGCTAAAGTGGCACACTAAAGGAAACCCCTAAAATGACAGGATTGTTGTTTATTATAAGATTGCCTTTGTTTTTGTTCATAGTGCAGATTTGTTTTTGTTTTTTATCTACTTAATTGTAATCATATGATAATTTCATTTAATAAAATAAAACTGCAAACCAACATGGTTCTGTGTGAGAAAGTACCCCCCCCCCCCCCACACACACACACACACACACTTAATGAACTGTGATTACCCACATAATTTGTAAAGCTGAGTTCAGTTTCAAAAGGCACATCTCATCATGACACATAGTTTTGTTTACTGGTCCTGCTGGTCAGTTTTAAATTATTATGTCCAGGTTTGAACTCATTTAAACCAGTTAAAACCAGTTCACAAGGTTCATGATCAGATGTGCCTTTAGCAAAGTGTAAAAGTGTTTCTCCAAACTGGTTTCCCAGTTGTTAACAGAATGAACAGTTGATGTGAACAACCCTTATGATCATACATTTAACATACCTGAATGAAACATTCAAACTCATCATTTTGTTATAAATTTTTTGTAATGATCATCAGTTGAAGGTGAGTTGAGGCTAAGATTAGGACGATATACTAGTCATTAACACAAAAGTCTGCTGTATAATTCAAATAAAAGGTATATCAGTAACTACGTCAATATCCAACATTGCTCTATTGTTTCTCCTGGTTCTGTAAACTTTTTCTGTTCCTGCATCTGTGAAGATCTTATGCTTTGGGCTTTCAGGGCTCTGCTCGTAGAAAGAAGAAGGTGGTTCACAGGACTGCAACAGCTGATGACAAAAAGCTTCAGAGTTCACTAAAGAAGTTGGTTGTCAACAACATAGCTGGAATCGAGGAGGTACATTTATAAAATTCAGTGGTCGCTCTGTTTTGCATGAACATTTACTTATTAGGACCTAATCCTTGTTTTTTTATCCTCAGGTGAACATGATCAAAGATGACGGAACCGTAATCCATTTTAACAACCCTAAAGTTCAAGCCTCTCTGTCCGCCAACACCTTCGCCATCACAGGTCATGCTGAGACCAAGCAACTAACAGAGATGCTCCCCAGCATCCTCAGTCAGCTGGGAGCAGAAAGCATCAGCAGCCTGCGCAAACTGGCTGAACACTTTCCTCGGCAAGGTGGGAGCATCTGCAGCCTACAGTTAAAATGAACACCAGGAATTGTGTTATTTTAAAGGCACACTATGCAACTTTTTCATATTTTAAAATAATTTTCTTGAGTCAGTATGTGCTAAAATGACCCTTTACAGGGTTAATGAAATGTCATTCAGACCCCCACCGCCCTCTGTGGCCAGAATACCGCATTTGCAACTTCAGAGTGCCGGTCCGGTCCCTGCTGGTGGAGGGAGCTGTGGAGTGGAGCTGACATGGTGGAGCTGCAGTCTGCTTCCAGAATGTTTCCTGCATGTTTTAGACCGTGAACACAGCTGATTCGTTTGACACTAATGAAAGCTGAGGAGACATTTCACCCTGCAGAGGAAAGTAATTTCAGTGGCTTGTATTCGTGGTCTCATTCTTTTGGTCACTACCCAAAGCTCGTGACCATAGATTAGGGTTTGAAAGTAGATCAACCAGTAAATCGAGAGCTTCGCCTTGCAGCTCAGCTTTTTTCTGTGTGTAAGCATGAGCTGAAGTTCATTTCAGCATGATTCAGATATCTCAAGAATCTGCACTGCAGTCTTCAGATGTTTGGATTTTAGGACTGAATTCATGAAGAAGAAACGTGTTGTCCCCTTAAGCTGAATGGAGCATTTTCATCTCAAGACTTTTTGGAAGGAAATGTTCACCAGGAATAATCAATTCTTCACTAGAAGCACACCCACACCATGATTATGTCCCCACTGTGCTCTCTATTGGGAAGGCATCAGCCGAGTATTCAGTGTGCCTGATACTGAGTGGATTTTATATTTTTCTTTATCCCAGCATCCGTTAGTCACTGAAGCAACTATTAACTAATATTTCAGTATTATGTGATCCATGGTTCCTGTTTTTCTGGAGAAGAGCTCACACCTTCATAAAAGCAAATACTTATTTTCAGTTTTTAACAAAACATTTGACAGTTTGGTGTTTCTGTCGTTTTAAAAACAAGCACACGGTTGTTCTTTTCATATTATTTCATGACAAATAAAGTTATGTTAGATTAAAGTTGTGCACCCCACAGGTCAGGATCGTCTGAAGAACCAGCTGTCGCTGCAGTTTCCAACTTTTCATGCTTTATGTTGGGGTTTAGATGGTGTCTGTTAACTATAAGAGCATTTTAAGAAGATAAGCTATAACTTCTCTGTTTCATCTCAGCTCTTGACAGCAAGGCTCCAAGAGTAGAGGACATTCAGGAAGAGGATGATGACGACGACGATGATGATGTTCCAGGTATGTTCTTTATGTCAGATTTAGGTAACTAAAGGAAAATAAAGCAGTAAAATATTCCCCCTGTTATAACAATTTGTTTTTGTTGTGTAGATCTGGTAGAGAACTTCGATGAAGCATCAAAAAATGAGGCGGACTGACACACGAGGTTGACATCCTCTTGAACTGGACTGTGACGAAGCAGAAACCACCCTGTTTTTAAGTCTTACCCAAATCTACGAAACGCCATCAGAAACTATCTCACAGGTTTTTTTTATGTCCTGCTGATTCGCTGAGGGTGAATAATTTGTGCACTCATAAAAAAGCCTCCAGTAAAGAGTTAAATCCCCAACCCCACTTTTGCATCCATCATGAGAATCCAGTGCACACATCTTGAAGTACTAAAT
Source organism: Aphyosemion australe (assembly GCA_006937985.1). Lineage (NCBI taxonomy): Eukaryota > Metazoa > Chordata > Actinopteri > Cyprinodontiformes > Nothobranchiidae > Aphyosemion > Aphyosemion australe. The sequence goes on along the minus strand of SSNS01000004.1, from coordinate 5,414,127 downwards.
AAAGGTGATTCAGATTTCTTAAATGCTTCTCTGTTGTCATTGGCAGGTGCGTCTGTATCATCTTCCTCCCTGCAGAAAAGCAGGTTTTCTGCAGTTTTGCAGCATAATTGAACCACTAATTCTATTCTGCTGACTTGCTGAAACTTTAGCAGTTTCTATAGAGGGTGGCAGATTTGTGCACGAGGCTGGGTTGATAAATCTGGCATCACAGCTCTGTTATCTTGGCTTGCACACCGTCCTGCGGGCTGTGTGGAGAGCAAACCGGGGAGGGACATTTCTGCACACCTCGTGGATTTCTTCTAAGAGCTGCAGAGAGACTGGAGGAGGAGGGAGATCTCAGGGTGGAGGGGGGCTAAAGCATCCCATTCTCCTGCTTTGTGTGAGCAGGACTCTGCTGCTTCCTCGGGACTCAGATGTAACAGGATACAATGCTGAAGTTCTTCTCCGCCCGGGATGATGAGAATGAGAGCCTTCTGGGAGAAATAACGGAGGGTAAGACGCTTCACGGGTTTGAATCAGAGGCGGAGATGCGCCGCTGTCCCGGTAGTTGCATGCGCGCGCTGCAGGATCATGGTACGCAGGAAGATTTGAAAAATGCTGACACAACACTACCGGTTAGATGTGATGTAACGAGGTCGGTGTCGCATTGCCGCCGGCCGGATGGGCCGCGGTGCACGCGACCGGATTAAAACATTTGCACGTGTGCTGAATGCGTCACCGTCCCGGGAAGAGCGCGCGCAGTGAGCGGGATCGCTGCAGATGAATTCGGGAATGGTTTCGGTTCCCCGCAGCAGAACCGGACACCCCCACCCCCCTCCCAATGCTCACACCCCCATCAGCAAAGCTGCAATGCAGCTTCATTTGCAAAATTAGTCATTTAACGAGTTTCAGTCCCGAGACTGAGCATCAATACAGCCATCTGCAGCAGCACCATGATCATTAGCGCCATTTTTAATACCTGCTGCCAATTAAAGACCAATTAGTGAAATCGGAAGTGGTTTAGGAGATTATGAATTATGCACTTAATGATTTTACTGAAGCACTTTCAGTTAGGCTTTTGGTGCCTTTAACACTTTCTTGACCCAAATAAACAACACGTGTGAATAAATAAACCATTTAAATAGAATGAACCAGTTCACAGAATCAGCAAAGCCAGGTCGTACATGTATACATCCCTAAACGGTGTTGTGCAAAAGTCTTCAGCTATGCATCATTTGTTGTATATAGACAAGAATAAGTTTTCCAGTTCAGGGATTCCTCTTTTCTCATCTGGGGCGTTTTCTTTCAGCAGCCAAAAAGTTGGAAATCCTTGATATAGTTTTTCTTTGGAGGAAAAAAAATCTTATTATAAAACTGAAAAGTGGAGAATGAAAGACATGAAGAGTATTAAGGGACAGTCCAGCAGTAAAGAATACCTACGGTTCGGTGATGCATTTGGCCTTTAAGTTGATCCATCGTCTGATCAAATTTCCTTTGAGACTATTTTATTTTTCAGAATTGGGACAAATTGTCTTTTTTCAGTCTGCTGGTAAAAACCAATAAAATGGATGTACTAAGCATCCTGTTTGACAATAAATGTGCACTGGAAGCATTAGGCGTCAATACTTTTATTTAAACAAATCCAGATAACAGAAGGTGCTGTAAGCACATAAATATCCTGATTTGCAAGTTTGAACTGTTTTGTGTTAATCTCAATATTGTTATCAGTAAGGGAATGCAAACATGAATCTTTGCTTCTTCTCAAACAGATGAAGGAGACAACCCATCTCTTCAGGACACCAAGCAGCACTGGCTGAACCGGCCCTGCCTCCTGGTGCTCAGGGATGGGGATGTGACAAAGCCCAGACTGGGCTGCGGTCAAATCAGGCCAGAATCCCCATCTAAAGCCACCTCTGGTGCAGCGATCAGAAGCACACTTAAACAATATGAGCAGAAAGCATCAGAACACCCCACCAAAACCCCTCCACCCTCTGAGCTGGATGAGAACAGCTGCACCATGACTACCATCTCCACGTGGGGGGAGCTGGAGTCCTCCAGTACTCTGGTTTTGAGCCCCACAGAGGCGGCACGGCCTGAGGAAGTGGAGGAGAATGAGGTGGAAGGCAAGAAGCCTCTGGTCTTACCATCTAAAGAGGACTCTGTGATTGAGGAGAAAGAACTGGAGGAAAGTGGGCATGAGCAGCAAGAGCATTCATGCAGCTCAGATGCAACTGAAGCACCTGCAGGTGTTTTACAACAAGATTTAAACATGGGGGCCAAGATGGTCAGGTCTAGTGCAGGAAAGGAGATGAGCAAGGTCCTGGCAGCCAGTGGGGAGGGAGCAACAAAGGAGGGTGCAGTTCCTGATAACGAGTCCCAATTGAGCCCAGCTGGAATTCTGACCAAGGATCAAGGCAGGGTTCTTGGGGAGGTGGCCCCGTTGTGGATCCCCGATGCTGAAGCTCAGGTCTGCATGAAGTGTGGCATCAAGTTTACATTCACCAAGAGGAGGCACCACTGTCGCGCCTGTGGGAAGGTGAGGGCACATTCAGAGTAAAACTTAATGTGTGTGATCAGTGCGTGTCACGGTGTGTGTGTGTGTGTTGTCAGGTTTTTTGTGCACTTTGCTCCAATCTGAAGTTCAAACTGACACACCTGGATGGCAAAGAGGGACGGGTTTGTGTTTCGTGTCACTCGACCCTCGTCAAACGTGAGCAAAATGTAGTTGCAGCTGTTTAAAAGCCCACATTTAAAATGACATATAAGCAACTGGGATGTCTTCTCCCTCAGGGACGCCGCCAGGAGGGAGGAGGAAGGTGTGGTTTGCAGATGAAATCCTGACCAACCAGCAGTCGGAGTCGGCCCCGACTAGTCCGGTGAGAGGTCCTTCCTTCTCGCCGCTGATGAGGCGAGCGTTGGACGAGCCTGATAAGAGTCCTGTGGGATCGCCGCAGATCAGAACCTCAAGACCACACAGGACAACCATCGGTGTAGGTTGTTGTTGTGCTGAGATCCTTTGCAGGTGTGATGGTTAACAGATTGTAAAATGAATTGTCTCTGTCTGCTTTAACCTGTTTGAAGGAGGCCTGTGGTCCTTATGGCTGGGGCACCACTACTTTAGTCAGCAGCTCTGCCAACCTCATTCCTTTAGACGGCCTGCCACCCATCCTCACCTCCACAGGAGTCAAAGGAGGTGAGTTCACAGCTGTTTTTCTCTCCCCCCTTTTATATTGAAATGCCTTGGACGGTGATCAAACATTCAGAGGAGAAGAGGACAGAGATAAGAGCTCTATGCAAATGAGACGGCACAGCAGAAGGTGAAAATCTAGTCTCTGATGTTTATGAGTGGGTTGCTGATTTATCATGAAAAGCCAGAAGATTGAAGATTAAAAAAGCATTAAATTACATGTTTATGTTTGTCTAATTGTACAATAAAACCAATTATTCACGTCTTTTATCAGACATCAAATATACTATGCAACGTTTTCAAATTATAAATCATGTTCTTGAGCCAGTATGTGCTAAAATGACCCTTTACATGGTTAATGAAATGTCACTCAGACCCCCACCACCCTCTGTGGCCAGAATACCGCACTTGCAACTTCAGAGTGCCAGTCTGGTCTGTTGGTCTTAGAAAAAAAGAGCTGACTTGCCTGGTGCTGCAGTCTGCTTCCAGCATGTTTCCTGCATGTTTTAGATCATGAACACAGCTGATTTGTTTGATTTAGTGATGAACCGCTCCTGTAGACATTAATGAAGGCTGAGGAGACGTTTCAGCAGTTAGATCAAGGTGTTAAAGAGACAAACGCACAGCAAGGAGTTAAGTTTCACTTTTGCTTTCACTAACAGACACTAGGAGGTGCTAAAAACAAGCCCAAACTGCATTGAATCCCTTTAACTGTGTGTGAGCTGTGTTTGCAGCCTGAAGTCAGTTGGACAAATGAATACATTTAATATTATTGTAATAATTCTTCACACAAGTTTCTACAGGAGCAGTTCATCACTAAATCAAATAAATCAGCTGTGTTCATGATCTGAAACAGATCTAAAGCAGACTGCAGTGCCAGGCATGTCAGCTTACTAAGTCCAAAAGGGGGCGGCCCTTTGAAGTTGCAAATGCAGTATTCTGGCCACAGAGGACGGTGGGGGTCTGAGTGATATTTCATTAACCCTGTAGGGTCATTTTAGCACAAACTGGCTCAAGAAAATGATTTTTAAAATACAAAAAAGTTGCATATTATGGCTTTAATTCACAATTTAACAAGGGGGTCGATTACGTTTTCACACAGGAGCAGGTTAGTTTAGATAGCTTTTTGTCCCTTAATAAATAAAACATTTGGAAAATATGAAACATTTAAGTGTGACAAAAGCACAGAAAATCTGTAAGGTAGCATGTATGTTTCACATACTGTTAGAGATAATCTGACAGGTATGTATTTCTGCTTCTCTTCCTCTCAGATTACACTGTAGAGGAGAAGCCCTCTGAGATGCTGCTCATCCAGGAGCTGGAAAGCGGCAGGTCCAAACCAGTGGTGTTTGTTCTCAATGCAAACCTGCTTGCTATGGTCAACCTAGTCAACTGTATGTACTGACTATTTGTTATGTATGACGTGCACAAAAAGAACCGAGCTTTTTGATTCCCAGAAAGCACTGATGCATTAGCAAGTCCTTAAACAAAGTGCAGAACACTGATGCTCTCTCTTGGTTATGTCATCAGATGTAAACAGGAAGTGCTGGTGTGTGACAACTAAGGGAATGCATGCTGTGGGTCAGGTGGAGGTGGTGGTGCTGCTCCAGTGTCTGCCTGATGAAAAAAGTTTCCCCAAAGACATTTTTAGTCACTTCATCCAGCTGTACAGGGACTGCCTCGCAGGTTTGGGGCTTTGAGACATTTATTAAACTGTGTTGATTAGTGCCTGCCACTCGGTTTTCACCTCATCATCCTTAATCAGCTGTTTTTTTCTGTTTCTGTAGGGAGGGTTGTGAAACACCTGTCGCTCTTCCAGTTTGGCAGTAGATTCCTGGGTGGCCGGGAGCACGCAGGCTTCATGTACGTACGCTCCACTCTCCAGTCCCTTCAAGGTCTACCTCTGCCGAACCAGCCTTACCTCTTTGGCCTGCTGGTCAACAGAGCAGAAGTGGCCTGGGCCAAAGCTTTCCCCCTGCGCCTCATGCTGCGACTGGGGGCCGAGTATAGATGTGAGCAAAGACTCTGATGTCTTGACACGTATGATGCCTCTGGTTTCCTTTCCAGTCATTTGCTTTTCTTTTCTTTTTTGCCCAGTTTACCCGTGTCCACTGTACAGCGTGCGGTTCAGGAAGCCCTTGTTTGGGGAAATAGGTCACACCATAATGAGACTGTTAGTGGTAAGTATCTGATGAAACAGCATCTTTTACAAAACTGAGTTTACCAGCATCAGGGGGGAAGTTTGGTGTCATAACCTCCAACAGACTTCCCACAGCACACTCTGACTTCTGCACACATCCTGTTTTTTAGGACTTTAGAAATTACCGTTACAGCCTACCAATGGTGCCCGGGCTCACTGTGGATCTAGAAGCTCAGAGGACCTGCATAAAGATACCGACCTCTGGGTATAATGAGGTATGATGACTCAGCACCAGGGTACATTCAGATATCGTTTCCCCTCAGATGTCATCGCTTCTTTTCTGTCCACTTGTGTTAGTTTATGAAGGCTATGAATAAGTCCAATGAGCATGTGCTGGCTATAGGAGCATCTTTCAATGAGAGTGCAGACTCCCACCTGATCTGTGTGCAAACTGAGGACGGCCAGTACCAAACCCAGGCTATCAGCATTCACAACCAGCCACGCAAAGGTAATGTCACACTGCACCGTGGCAGACGTAATAATCATAACTTTATGAAAAGATCCATATTTATACATTTCACCTGAAATAATATTGCTATTAAAGTACCAAGTATTCATCACACACTGGTGAAATTACATCTCCGCATTTGACCCATCCCCATGGTGGGGAGCGGTGAGCTGCAGCTGTGGCCGCGCTCGGGAACTATTTGGTGGTTTAACCCCCCAATCCAACCCTTTAGTGCTGAGTGTCAAGCAAGGAGGCATTGGGTCCCATTTTTTAAAAATGACCCGACCGGGATTCAAACCTGATCTCCCAGTCCCGGGGCGGACACTCTACCACTAGAAACAAATGTTTGAGCAACTCAAAGGTTTAAAATAATTCCAAGTTTGACTAAATTTCATGACTGACTTTGTAGATTTTTGATTGAGTCTATTGGAAATTATTTCATTCAACCTCTAAAGCTTTATGCGTTTTGATGGTGAAAGCGATTTGCTTCCATCATCTTAAGTGAAACTTAGTTCCTGTTTGGGATAATGAAGTTAATAAAACAGACTTATATGTGTTTTTGAAGTAGTTTTGATTCTTGATTGACAAACTTTGTAATTATTTATGATTTCTAATATTTCCTACTAATGTTTCTTTATAATAAATATCAAAGGCAGTCATTTTGCCACATAAATAGTTACATTTTCACAAGTACATGTTGAATTATAAGCTATTTGACTTTTAAAAGCCACACCAATAATTTGGGGCGGAAACATTTGTGAACTAATTGCAGATGATCTTTAATCTTAACTAAATATATTAAACACTACTTTGGAACTCCATGAAGATGAACATTTTGTTCATTCTCGAGTTAAACCGGTGTCGTACTTTCACGTTTATACCACTAGGCGGCACAGTATTTATTTTCTGAACATAATTTTTTTTGCTCCTTCTTTTCAGTCACTGGATCATGCTTCTTCATCTTCAGCAGTGCCCTGAAAGCATCTGCAGGATACCTGGCCAAGTCCAGCATCGTAGAGGGTAAGACATCCACTTACCAAGGAAGGCAGATTGATTTTCACTTTTACCTGCTGGCAGGAAGTTTACTGTTTACATTTGAAAAAAAGCCTCAAAACTGGTTTGAGCAGAACACGCTGATCTTTGTGTGTGTGTCCGTAACAGACCGTTTGTCAGGGAGTGTGTATATGTTGATGCCCTGCGAGCGTGTGTTTGTTTGTGTGTTCCTCCTGTATTGCTGTCCCCCCTCTCCTTAGATGGGCTTATGGTGCAGGTCACCGTGGAAACCATGGCGGAGATCCGCCGGTCGCTCCGGGAGATGAAAGACTACACCGTCACATGCGGGCGGCTTGACCAATCGGAGAGCCAGGAGCTTGTTTGTTTGCAGTGGGTGGAGGAGAAGTGCACTGTGAATAAGGGGTGAGTGTGTTCACCTGTTTGGTGCAGAGTTACATCTAACAGCCTGGAGAAGGAGAGTTACTACTTGTGGATTATGACTAGATGATTAGTCAGAAAAATCACAAAATTTGTAGGAGGTGATTAAAAATGGATGTTTTGAAAAGATTTATAAAAAAAAAAAACAGAATTTAGTCAACTTTCGTTGTGCTCTCCAGTGTCATTAGCCCCGTTGATGGGAAATCCATGGAGTCTGTGAGAAGTAAGAAGATGTTTCAGAAGTCAGAATACAAAGAAAATGGAAAGATAATCCGCTGGACAGAAGTTCGTAAGATGTTTAGCAACAGCCTTCATCTTATAAGAGACTCCTTGAAGCAACCATCCCTTATTTACGTTTAAACACTCCTTTTTTCCTGCAGGTGTTCTTCCTGCCAAGAGGCCAAAATCCCACCGGCGGCATGACTGACTCTGCTGAACACAATCGGCTGACAGAACGGATCGCCCGGGCGTTTTGTTTGGCCCTTTGTCCTCACCTGAAGCTCCTGAAGGAGGACGGGATGGCCAAACTGGGGCTGCGTGTCACTTTTGACACTCAGGAGGTCAGGAAAGGTTTCAGTGACAAAATACTTAACGGACCTGTATCATGCTATTTTACACCTCCCAGGGCAACTATAGGCATGTTATATGATAACATATTACAGTTAGCACTATTGAGATGTAATTCTTTTATGAAATAAGTTATTTTCGTGGCCCATTACTTCAACGTGGAAATAAGATGCTCTGATTCGATGAAATCCCACCCTCCAGACCCGGAGACTGCAGACTCAAGCCATTATGTCACACTCGGGACCTGTGGATCCTGTTCTCTTGCAGACAAAATTCCATTTTTGGATTCTATGCAACATTTAAAGTGCAGACTAAATGAGAAAGAAATCACTTCTTCACAACGGTGGAGAATAAACTCCCTGCTATCTACACAGAGAAACTGGGTGCTAGTGTTTACAGTCCAGGGGAGGAGGGATCCGGACTCAAGACTCCCTAGGTAGGGAGGAGTGGGGCATGATGACGCAGCAACAAACTCAGGCTTCTGCAGCTGCTGTGTAGATCAGCTAGAATTTGCAGCTGAAACATGAAAATGCATGCGTGAAGCCAAAAAACGCTTTTTTTCAATATATCACGGTCAAAAGTTCCAAAAGGTGGATTTTGCATGATATAGGGCTGCTGTTAAAGCATTGCAAGCACAAGAGGCCAGGTTTATTTTGTTAGACATAAGTTCAGTTCTGACTTAATGACTTCTGTTTTTATAAATAAACATCAATGTTTAGGAAATGTGCAGAATCAGACATGCATGTTATCTCTAAACTCTGATTATTTTAAGACAAAGAGAAATCTCTGCTTTTAAGGAACACAGTTACTCGTGTGTGTGTGTTCATATCATATAAACCTAATCAGTGGTTTATTCTGTAACTTTTAGGTGGGGTTTGTGGCTGGTAGCAATGGGCAGCCCCTTCCAGCTCAGTACCTCAATGCCCTGGATAGCGTCCTGATCCCAGTCATCCACAGCAGGGGCCGCAAGAGGGGCGAAGAGCCTATTGTGATGGAGCTCATATTTTACATCCTAGAAAATATCACTTAGAGCAAATTCACATCCCGCAAGTTCCTTACTGCTCCGACCACGGCTCTGTCTTCAAACACAGCCGTCGGACTCCATGAGATTTCCAAGACCAAAACCTGGATCTCATCCAAAGTCTGCATCCCCCATGCACAACGAGACAAACGAGTGCTCTCTGACATCACTCCACCCAGCAGCTGCAAACACCACAGCAACGCATGAAACCAATGACAGACCATCAGATCAGGCTGCAGCTCCTGAGCTGAAGAAGAATCTCCATAGCTTGTTTCCATTCATCATGTCAGTGCCCAGCACATGTACCCGAACGGAGAATACTTTAAAAACACG
>SSNS01000004.1:5304125-5397356 GCA_006937985.1 Aphyosemion australe | reverse complement strand
CATTTCACTCTTTAAAATGTAAAAAGTTAGATGCCTCAAATTGTTGACATTTCGCACAATGCAATCCTTTGTTCTACAATGTACTGCAAACTTCCAACTGAGTAAATACTTTAGGAAGAAAAATAAGCAAATTCCTTATGATTTTACATTAAAAACCATGTAATTCTATTTATTAACATGTTGTAATTTTAATAATTTTGCCGTCCCTGGCCATTCATAAGTCGCAATTCATGCTAGCCATGGCCTACATCGATGCTAGCCGTCACAGAACCAAAACGAAGTAAGGAGTGAAATGGATCGGGCGTCTCTGTCATACTTTTGGTTTGAAAACATAGCAAACAGTCCTCACCATCAACCCAGTCTGTGAAGTCACTGGCCTTCTATGCTTGGAAATGATCACTTTGGGTTGTTTACACTTTTAAATCCAGTGGTTAGCTGGTAGTACAAACTAGGTCATCACAACGTTACGCCCTCGAGCCACGAAGCCAGCTTATTCAACATATGTTGACCAATGACATCATACCAAGATGGCACGAAGGTGTCTCAGGCTTGGCTTAAGACAAGCTTGAATTTCTCCATCCATCCTAACCTGCTGCGTTCTATTTGATGGTAAACACCTAAATGGTGCCGTTTCTGATGAGCGTTTGTAAATTCAAAAGAATTTCAAAACAATGTCAACAAGCCGAGTAAGTTTTTCTGGAACTGTTGATGTCCCATCTTTGGTATTTTTAAACCATTAAATTTCAGTTCAGAACCAAGTCCAAACTGACTGTGTGTTAACTCCAGAACTATGTTTCAGAAGGCTGAAACTGTTCAGACATCAACTGTCAGGCTGTTATGAAACACTTAAACATGAATGTTCATGTAAACTGTCAGTAACCATATCGGTAAACTTCGTACACGCGAGTCTTGTAAATTCAGTGTTTCCCTCTTTCGGACCAAGCAGGTTCTACCTGCAGCTTCAGGACTAGAGAAGAGAAGGGGTCGTGTGTGTGTGTGTGTGTGTGTGTGTGAGTGAGTGAGTGAGTGAGTGAGTGAGTGAGAGAGAGAGAGATGGCAACAGGTATGCTTTAAACCCTTCCCTCTGAATACCAAAACACACCTAATGAAATGCATGGTCTCCTGTATAGCTGCCAAAAGTCACTTTGACCTGTGAAACCCAACTCTCGTTCCACCGCCCAACATAGATGCAAGACAAAAAGAACACAGAAGGATCAAGAAACTCTAATTTGGCACGTTTATGAAAGTGGTTACGTTTCTGATGGCTGATAAAACTGACTCGTGAGATCATCATCAAAGCCACTAGTCAGATCATTGTCAGCAAGTGACTGAAAGATCCAGAAAACAAATGGTTAACATGAAAAAGAATGTTGATAATGGGACTAATGATCAGACACATTTTAGATTCTAGTACCCTTAGCTTTGTTTAAACATCTCAAAAATCAAGAGAGATAGAAAGTAGAAGCAGTCCAGACTTGTGTGTGAAGCCTGTTATGTTTGTGGGCAATGTGCCAAGGCTTAGCTTAACGTGCAAATCAGTTCAGTACAATAATGAGTGAACACAAACCTGTGACTTTCATTTTAACACAACCAAATTCCACTTTAACTTTGTTTGACATAACATACTGATAAATCTTTATGAAAAATTGTAAAACCAATAAATATTTACCAACTAGGTGGTTTAAATTGAACAGCCATGTTTGCAAAGTTTCACCAACATGCCACACATTTGTGTTACAAGTCTAACTTTGCTGTAAGATCCCACTGAACCAATATCAGCTTATGACTATATACACACACTGCTAAAAAAAATAAAGAGAACACAAACAACCCAATGCAACTCCGAGTCAATCACACTTCTGTAAACTCAAACTGTCCACTTAGGAAGCAACACTGATTGACAATCAATTTCACATGTTGTTGTGCAAATGGTTGTGTGGTGTGCGTGTATGTACGCCATGGCAGTTCTGTGCATTGCTTATAGTTTTCTTTGAAACAACAGTACTTGCTGATGCAAGGTCTTCCTGAACTTCTGCTCAAGTGGTTCTTGGCTCTTGGAGAACTCTCCTGATTTTTCTTTGGACTCAGATAGGAATCTTACGTGGAGCACCTGATCGTGGCTGGTTTATGGTGAACTGATGCTCGTTCCATTTCTGGATAATGGCCCCCACAGTGCTCACAGGAACATTCAGCATTCTGGAAATGCGTCTATAACCATTCCCATCAGAATGCTTTTCAATAATGACATTACGAAGATTTTGGGAAAGTTCTTTGCTTTTACCATGAAGTCCTCCTAATATATAGGAGGCACTACATTAAGACATTTACACAACTATATTTAACTTTAAAATGAACAGAGTATGAAGACTAACAGCATGTTTAGCCATTTCATAAAGCCAGCAAAAACCAGTAAAGGATGGAATTTAGTGCATCTTCTCCCTGCACCAGAACATGTACGAACACGTGGTCTGAAACTTCACTCCTACTGAATCAAACATCTTATTCTCAACCAAACTTGTTCTACAGCTGCCATCAAGAAACACTTAAACTAAACAAAAATACACTCATTCAACTCTTAGCCAGCTTGTGGAGAGACATCCTCCACAACATACTTCCAGAAGAGAGAAGTCTACTACAGACTATTTCTGGTGTTATCACAATCAGGGAGGTAAATGTTCACTTTACGTTACACATAAGAAATAAAATGTAAGAACTTATGACAGTGTTCATTTATCCAATTATCTACAGGTGTGATTTGGTGACTAAAGTAAAAAAAATAGTCCACAAAATATTTTAGATTTAGTGTATAAAAGTTATTCAGAATGCCATCTGCTACATTCCCTAAAATGCCAACATCTAAAGATTATATGTGATGCAAAAAGAAAATTTGATCTAATCTGATGACTTTTCACCAGACACTACTTGGGTTTACTTTCACTAACAAAACCTAGATAAAATTTAGCTTCTGAAAATAAAAACCTATTTTGTTTCTTTAATCTCTGAAAAACCTTCAGATACATCAGGAAGAACAATTATCAGTCCTAAAGTTCACTGTGCCCTCACTCAAACTGGAAAAGAGATTGGGAGTCAGCTCAGTTCATATTTTCCAGGTCAGACACTGATTACTAAAGCTGCTTCATTCCTTCTAAAGACATTAGAGAGTTATTTAAAACAAACCAAAAGCACTATAATCATTTTAGGCAAATCCTGTCATTGAACATGAATGCAAATCAAAAACCCAGCAGGGTTAGCTTCTCCAAGTGTGTCTGATCAATTAAACTCAAAACATAATAATTTTATTGTACTTTCTGAAAAGGACTGTTTCAGGCACGAGTGGCAGACCTCTGGTAAAATAAAAATGTAAACAAATTCATTTAAAAAAGGGGGGAAAAAAACTATTTCAGGTATTTTAATGATGCGACCCCCGTCTCTGAGCACAGGAATGTTGTTGAACTTGCCTTAGGAGTGACATGCTCATACCTTCCTATTGTGTTTGAGTCTGGGTGTGTAAATGACAGACATGTGGTGGTGTAAGTGGGTGGGTGGGAGTGCATCATTACTACCTGCAACTATTTAGACAAGGCCTAACCAGCAGCACCAACTTCATTCTCTTCCCTCCCCTCCCTCCTGCTACAGCTGTGGCATGCCAGCAACTCAGATTTCTGAAACTTTCCACAAACATCAGCGGCTCATTAATGTGCTCGAGTTTATGGAACTTGTCAAACTCCATCAGCTCAACAGGTGCGGGAAACACGATATAGTAAATACCGTCAGAATGGTGGTGAATTATAATATGAATCAACATGCAAGGGAAGTAACAATGAGTAGATACATCATGTGCTTGTTTAGAGGCGCTTAATGAGAAAAGCATGCAAAACCAAAAGCAACTACATGCATTAAAAAAGGCAACCAGTTAAAACCAACCTGGTGGACTGGTTGGGATTATGCAAGATATTGATGGAATGAAAGTCTGCATGTCTGTCAATGGCATCCTCACAAGTGGAAATAATTTTGACATATTTAGCACCTAAAAACTAATAAACGGTTAAGTTTCCTACAAAGATTCTTTGCAATAAAAGTTTATGCAACAGGGAGTGGGAGCTAAAATAACCATCTGTTCTTACATTTTTATATTACAGAATTTTTACGATTTAACCTTTGGTCCAATTCCCCAGAAACGGACGAGCCAGCTGTTCAATCCTGCAACCAGGTGGAACCTGAGCTCACCGGCTGTTGTAACTTCCTTCTGGCCTTGCAGGCAATGTTAAAATAACACCAGCTTTGTCAGACTACACTTCCCTTTGATACACCATTTACTTGCTTCTGTAAAAGTTCTGTTAAACCTAAATTCTTTGGCAAGAAAAAAAAAACTTAAATTCTTGCAGGCAACAACAAGCAGATCCAGTGTGTAACCAAAACCCCGATCTAGAGGCAGAAATATATTCATAATTACAAATAACTAGTGATAAATAGTTTAGACTGAAGTGTGGACAAATATTCACCTAAAAACAACAAGAATGCTCAAAGCTGACAGATAATTGACACGTTCATTAGTGTTAGACGACTCGACACCTTCTTACAGAGGAATGTCTAAGAAAACTATCAGCCAATCTTTAGCTAATTAAAAACAGCTTAAAACAGCTACCATTTCACTTACAAAGAGCTGTAATTGAATTTCAAACACGTTTGTTAAAACATTAACCTTTAGCTGTCATTTAGCTTGAAAACTTTGCTTCAGGCCATTTCAGATCAATAAGCAGGAGAAAAATATTCATCTTATTACCAGATAAATGAGTTTGAAATGATCCAAGCCTTCAGTTACACAGCTAAGCAAAAGTTAGCTAAAGCCAAGCTTTACTTAATGACCAGATGTTTTCCCCACTAGCCATCATAAAGCACACATCCACATCTAATTCAAACGCTCTGGTGAACACTGAACACACTCTTGTCACACAATCATAAAGTGTCAGAGTAATTGGTTTGTGCATCACTGACCTGAAATCACACCCTTTGACAGTGATCCCTCAGTCCTCATATTTACATCAGCTGACAGTAACAACATGAAGCAGCAGCAGGTCCGCCTGCTGTGTGTCACCAGCTTTCACAACTCTACAAGGTGCCTTACGACACAAAATCACCATCAGAGGGGGGGAAAGCAACTTGGGAAACATGACTCCAGGAGTACACATACAAGGCTTAACCAGCAGAGAAAATTATTACAATGCACCAATCCAAACATTATCGTCTGCTCTGCTCCCTCTTGAATATGCAAACTCTTCAGAGAGGATGTTGACTTTGGAGGCTGATGGAGCGATAACAGAAGGAGACACTGCAGAGATAATATTCAGCGCCAGCACAGTGTTTACATTACGAACAGAGATAGACCCGGGCTGTTTAACCTTCAGAAAATGTCTGTCCTTGCTGTTAGATACAGCTTTTGTTTGGACCATCAACAGCCTCTTAGTGGTCCATAATCTAACTTGGCAAACACTTTCTTAAAAAATAAATAAATGAATAAAAAAAATTCAAGGCCATTCTCCTCTCCTTTTGCAACGTTACACTAATTTATCTCTAAAGCATGTTGTTGCAACTCTAATCAACACTGATGTCTGTGAGGTCAAATCTTTTGTTAAACTGGTGGTTCAGACTTTCTCCCAGAGTTATGAAACCTAGTGTGGTAAATTTATCACGCAACAACTTTAACTCTCAGTGTTAGTAAAATGTTTCAAAACATTCTACATCTTAAATGAATGGATGCATTTGTCCAACTGTTTACTAGCTTTAATGAAGAATCCAAGATAGGTAGAACGTTTTTTTATCTACCAAGCAAAAACCATAAAGTGAAAATTTTAATGCATTAAAAGAGAACGATAGTAAACAGCCTAGATGATGAAGTAACCACTTGTACAACTTCTCTTTTCACTAGCAGTGGTTGGTGTAGAGATCAGAGCTTATATTAACCTTCCTCTTAATTTAAATATATGATGCAGTCACAAGACAATTTAGATAGAATTATTTTAAATTTTAAAAAATCTATTAAAACCAGTTTCAGCTTGATGCAGATTTATATTATATTATCACTGACAGTCAAGCCTAGTGGAAACAGTCATCATGACTCAATAAGTAGTCTGAACCTGTTCTGCACACAGACAAATCACGTTGAAAAGCGCTTATTTTTAAAATATTGTTAAGTTTACAAACAATAAAAATACGCCTCAGTGAACAGCAGAGCAGCACAGGTGCTATCGCGATATCTATCATCAACGGCCACAACAATTAGCATAAATGTGCTAGCTAATTGATATCCTTCAAGTTCACGTTCTGACGGGATACACATTCTGGCACAACACCGGAAATGAAGTCAGGGCTAACGGTTAAAATTACAACGGTTTTTTAATATATGTAACAAGTAGTTGTAACAAATAAAAAAACAGTGGTGTAATTTTTTGTCTGTAATTCCACCAAATTATCGGTTTAAATGACTTTGTGAAGAATGCTGTGTAAGCTAGCAGCCCCCTCTAGAAGAAAGAAAATGAAAAGTCCCACAAAAAGTCAAAAAGGCTCAATTGAATCCAGCTGCGGGATTCTGTAAAAATCGGTGGAAGAAGATACTCACTTGTGATGAAAGAAGCCCCAGCGTTGCCTCTGGAAACCTGGCTGATAAAGTGAGCAAACGGCGTGTGTCAGTGAGGCAGGCTTCCTCTTCCTTTCCGCTTAAATCTTCCTCCGGACCCAGCCCTCTGATGGAGCCGGGGAGAGGTGGAGTCACCTCTGCTGTGCTGAGTCAGTCCTCTTTATTTATATAATATATGTAGTGATGGTTGCTGCCAGAATTAGCCTCAAGTGTCAGGAAACTTCAGAATTAAATACTAGTAAAGTAAAATACTCTGTTAAATGTAGTTTTCTTATCTTTTCAAATGTTATGGATTTTTGTCCTAATAAATGTGCTTTATTTTATTTGTAACTACAAAAAGTAAAGAATAAACACAAATAAATGTATTTTATTCAAAGAAAAGTATACATAAAAGTAAAAACGAATAATCCAGAAGGGGATTATCTTATATAAGAGCCACTTTTTATCCAAAATGTCACTCTAAGAACATTTTATCAGTGTTTATGTTCCTTCATGGTGTGACTTAGTATAAATAAGCACGTGTTTACATGTTAGAGCTCTCACTCAAAGCTGATTCTTAGATTGCAAATCACTCCTAAAGTTAGAAATTAAAAAAAATCTAAAAGAAGTAAATCTCAGTCAACTCTGTGCAGACTTTATATATCTTTGATGATATCCTGGTGAGACAAAATCAAATAAAGAGGAGAAATGTTGCGTTGAAGTTTTGACTTGCTCATCATCTGCTTTGTTTGTATGCATATAAATTATTCAGTTGCAATGAATAAACTGACTTTTCTTACTTCCTGGGACCTTTTTACCAGGAAAGGATAACTCCTCCGGTCAATGAATAATCTATTTCTAGTTATAAAAGACATAAAAAGTGAAACAAAGGTCAAACTTATCTTTTCAAATTGACAGACTCTTATATGACCTGAACCAGGACAAAATGTATCTCAATTTGAGACACAACAAGTCTGAGTTATGCCATTTTTTTTCCTTTTTAGGAGATAATATGGAAGTTGTGCTGCCACCCAAGATGCTTTAAATATCAGTCTGCATAACTTTAGATAAATAAAAGCAAAGTGCAGTGGTGAGTGACAGTCAAATGGAAAAAAAGGCTTGACTGGTTCTTCCTCTTCCTGTGTCTCATTTTGTCAGGATGACAGATGCGCAGACAACTAGAGCATAGGGCATCAGTAGGGTAATTTACCACTCACTCTTGTGAATTGTCAAGAGAAAAATGTTTACAATGCAAGTGCTTATATTAGGTGTAACAACTTGCAAGAATTCAATAAAGTAAGCAGATGCTTTCTAAATTACCTCGAGGAGATTCTGAACTAATAATTAGCTGGAGTTGAATATTTTCATCCTTTGTTTTACAAATGGCCTGTATTTATATAAGGTTCTACATCCCCCAAGGCGCTTTTCAACTAACCAGTAATGCACACACACACACACACACACACACACAATGGTGGTGATGAGCTACATTGTAACCACAGCTGCCCTGGGGTAACAGAGGCTACCGTACACAAGTAGTTCTTGTCCCTCTGACTACCACCAGCAGGTAAGGAGGGTGAAGTGTCTTGCCCAAGGACACAATGACGGCGACAGACTGAGCGGGGCTCAAACCTGCAACCCTCTGGTTACGTGATGGGCACTTAACTCCTCAGCCACAGTTGCCCATAGTTACTGGATGTTCTTTGAGATGTTGACACAGGATCAAAAGAGTCTTCTAAACTAATTTTCACACTAAAATGACTCAATAGCTTGTGAATTCTAAAGAAACTAAACATACATCACACACCTGTGTGTGCAAAATAAAGATTCCTGTTTTAGCTCTTTTTAATGCAGTTGAATCAATGCTGGTACATGTTGGGGGAAACAGTTATATGATCTGACCAATTCCTCTTAGGATACTTTTCATAGGCTTTAGAATAGAATAGAATTTCCTAAATTGCATTGATCAACCACTCACCAACAAGGGTTTCCCCTCATTATCAGCTTTCTAACAGGCACAGCTACTGGGTGTCATTAACAACAATCCCTTTGTGATAAAAAATACTCCAACACAGTCCATGAAAACAACAGTTAGGCTGACCTCTAGTGGATGTATGATATTACTGCAGCTTATATTTAATTCTATGAAAATTCTCAGAAAACACAGACTCAGAGTTTAAAATTAAAAATAATGTTGCAAAATTAACAGAACCTATCAAACATTTAGAGAGAGCAAAACCCTTTGACTTATAAACTATTCTGCAATCTGAAAAACACTAATAAAAAAACAATAACATGCATACACTCAGGTAGAGTTTAGAATTACTGTGAGTTAAATTACTGCAGAGCATTTTAGTAAAACAAATGCTATGCTTTGTCTTATCCACGTCATTGATTCTGTGCATTTGCATCCTTTTCTTCAGCAACTATTATAGAAAATGTAACAGATTATTTAGGGTTTTGAAACGGATGTAACAAAAAATTGTGAAAAGATGATGTGGAAAAAAGTGACTATAAAGGAAAGATTGTTTCAGAAGGCCAAAACCATCCAGTTTATTATCAGGTACAAATCTGTGATAAAGTTATTTATTTATTTTTGATTTAGAATTTGTTTCCAATGACACAGACATTCTTGTAATGTTTCATTATCATCAAAAACTCTCCAATTTTTTGTTTTTTATTTCTTCTCTTGGACATTGGATACTTGTTCAATCATGTTTATGCCAGTTCTTTTATTTGATCATGTGTAGTTTGTGCTTAAAATAGGGAAAAGAACAAGTAGAAAACTGTAGGTGTCAGTAAAAATCAGCCAACAGCAGGTGAACAAATACCAAAAATCATGTCTATAGTGAAAAAAAAGACTAGGAGATGTGTCATCCTCTGTACATCAAGTTATCTGCTAATAGCTCTTCAACAATAATCTCATTATGTCAAGTTGCAAAGTTTTCTGTTATGTGTCAACATAACCCTGGTTCTTTCCTCAATTACCCTATTTCTGTGCATGAAATATCTATAGTATAGATGCCTAAGAGTGCTGGATTGAAAATGGATAGACAAAGCAGCCGTGAGGATTCATATACATCTCTTAACGCTGCATTAATTCACATGAGTACTTCAGCCCTGGTAGGAAACTGTGAGCATCAGGTGGCATCAAGAGGTGGGTACTACTTTGGAAAATCTTTCTCAAGTCAAAATTACACTCTGATCCTGTTGCCCTGGCTGAGAGATTACCTCTCTGAGCAACGAGGCAATGTCACACACAGGAAGCATGTGTTCAAGACTGATTTGGGACTAGTAGCTAGCTAAGCTATATAAAACATTACATTTTAAAACATCTGCTTGCATAAACTCTATCCCTTTATTTAAATACTCAAAGCAAGCACAAAACTGAAGGCAACCAGGAAGAACTCGCTCTGGGGAACTTCAACAAACAAGAGGAGTTACCACCTGCCACGCCTGGTTGGGGGGGGTCAACCAGTTCAGGCAGCTTTCACCTCATTATGTGTGTCTGTTGCAGAAACAGTTAACTGAAACTTGAAATGTTATGTCATCCTGCACGGATCTACATGTTTTTAGACTTTCATCCCTCCCAAACGGGTGCAGGTGGGGGGGACTCCAGAAATAAAAGCTTTTTTCATACTGGGTTTCACACACACCCTCCACATTTAAGTGGCTCTCATTCAAAACAAAGGTGGATATCAAAGGAGCTGCAGGCTCATGGTGCAGAAAACTAAACAGTTTCAGTCAAACACACCTTTGCTGATTCTGATGCTTTCTCTATCTAAGGCTGTGCTGTAAATTCAGCAACGTCTTTATAAAGCAAAGAATTTTAATAACAGGTTATTGATGGGTTGCAGAGAAATGCCCATAAGGACTGTCAAACATCCAGAAATGTCTGTGGTAGCTTTCACTCTGGCTGTCCTACGTGTTGCTCAAGAGAGAGGGAGTTGTTTTCCCAGGACTTTACCAGAGGGTTGGGCCTTTTTGAGTGGGCTGGCTGCTCTGAGAGAGGGAGAGGAAAAAAGGGCAGAGTCAGGGTTTGGGAAGGCCCTTTTCTGTCCCTTCTTCTCTTTAAATTTATAGGTTCTCCACAAACACACCCACATGTGGTCACACACTCACATAGATAGCGAGGGCCAGCACACAAAGTCAGGATGTGACATCATCTACAGGAAGAGAAGCCAAACACTTCTTTTTTTCTATTCTTTTCTGTTGTCTGTGCGGCTGAGTGAAGTTGGAGGCCCTCGGACTGTCGGTGACCAGCGGGGAGAGAAGATTTAGAACAAATAAAGGAGCAGATCTGCTGGAGCTGACTTCCACATGGGAGTTTAATCCTCCCTGAACTTCCATCAACCTTCCCAACATTCCAAACTATCTGCTGTAGGATTTCACAGAGGTACAGTAGAGGCAGCTTTGTCCTACTCCATAATTTCCTTCATTGTTTTGTTTTTTCTGTAACTGAACTCTGGACATGTGATCAGCTGTTCCATGTCTTATTCTCATCTGAACTGACATTGGCAGATTCCATGAAGGGTCTGTTATTCTGAGCACATGATTAGACATGCCTCAGCCTGGGGCTGTTGAGGCACGCTGGCATTTTGTCCTCATGCTGTGACTTTTGCTTTCAGTCATTGCTGCCATTAAATTCTACTGATGGAAGTTTGGGAGTTTCACTAGAAACACGAACCCCTGACTGGTCAACAGAAACTCTAACTTTTCCTGATTTAGAAGCAGGTTTTTTTAAATTGACACATTGAGATTTATCCCATGAAAGACATCAAGCACTCAGTGAAGGTTTACTGCAGTTTTCCTTTTCTAGAACAGAAACTTAAACAAAAAGACAAGCAACACCCCTCTGGAGTGAGGTTGTATCTGTTAGATTTATCATTTCAATTCACAACAAAATCTCAGCCTCAGTGTTTAGTCCATGATGTTTATAAAAATGCTAGAAAAGATTGAAAAACTTCTCATTTAAACCATGGTGGTTTCAGAAAAAGCAACAACAGGAAATGGCAGGAGCTGCTGTTCCAAACGGGACTCGGGACACAAACGCGGATATAGTTTCACATTGCAACCGCAGTCTTGGATGTGACCGTGTGTCAAACTTGTGGCAGCGACGTGTGCGTTCAAAGGACTGAACTGACTCAGTCCTGAAATAAACACAATAGGAAAACACAGTCTGAACTATTAAAAGAGGTTTTTCTCTCTTGGTGGCTGTAGATTACCAAACAGATGGTTAATAGCTTTGGAAGAAGATCTGTAATCTGTTCAGTGTGTTTAGTTTCCATACACCAGAGGAGAAAGCAGCAGTCTGTTCTCCATTAGCTGTCATATTTAGTGTATTTACACAGAGTTTAAAGGGAATCCTGCCACCATGCACGCTGAATCTGAGAGATGAAATCATTTCACTGAGGATGCTTCTCTGTGCTCTCAGGAGTCCTTTGGTCTGTACTGACTCACCGCGTGGCATTTATTTTCTCAATTAGGCCTGACTCCCTGGGGCCCGGCTCTTGCTCCTGCTAAATTGTTGCTATTTTTGGTTGTGGATGAAGCCCTAAAGCCCTCTGATAAGGTCATGTTGGTCACATGACACAGGCGAGGCAATAATGGTTATTTCTTGTTTGTCCTGTTAAGGTTTCTTACGAAAATGTTTTATTTGTCTATAACAAAATTTCCCAATAATGTATTGCATCGCAGTATATTGTACTGGAACCTGTGTCAATCAATATTTTGACAAAGACAGTAGGTCACCAGGTAAAGCCTAACATGTCTGTTTTTGCTCTTAACAGAAACATCCCATCAACTGGATTAAAGGACTCCCTGTGATCTCCCCATAACAGACTCTGACCTCTTGTGACCTGATTTCAACTGGCCCACTTGATCAAACTCAAACCCAAACATTACTCTGGAGAGCCTGCACGCCCCTCATTTCAGGGGGAACGACGGAGTCGATGGCGCTGTGTCTCGGACAGGTGTTCAGCAAAGCCAGAACGTTTAGGCCGAAGAAGCGGTTTGAGCCCGGCACACAGCGCTTCGAGCTCTACAAGAAGGCTCAGGCCTCGCTCAAGTCGGGTTTGGACCTGAGGAAAGTGGTTCAGCTGCCAGAGGGCGAGAACCTCAATGACTGGATTGCAGTTCATGTGGTGGATTTCTTCAACAGGATCAACTTGATTTATGGCACAGTTAGCGAGTACTGCACCGAACGCACCTGCCCCATTATGTCTGGAGGACTGAGGTACGAGTACCGATGGCAGGATGGAGAGGACTACAAGAAGCCCACCAAGCTCCCAGCTCTCAAGTACATGACTCTGCTGATGGACTGGATAGAGTCGCTCATCAATGACGAGGACATCTTCCCCACCAGAATAGGTGTGTGTAAAGAGCCTACAAATTAAGCTATCTTTGATGCTATTGACTAAAGAAAATATATAAGTGATGTCCTACTTCAGAGATGAAGAACCGAGCTAGAGAGCCAAGCTGTTCATCTTCACCAAGCTTTCAAATCCAATGATTGGGTTCAATAAAAGGTTAATTAGACAATGATGTTGACATTTAGACAAAGCTGGTTAATAGTGGCATTAATATTTGGTGCATGTCAGATTTTATAATGAATGTTTATTGGGGAGGATGATTCTCTGCCTAAGGGGAGGGGTACACACCAGTGTGTATACGTGTGGCCTATTGTTTCATTGATTTTGAATGGGATTTATGGGCTCATTCCTTTTAACAGTGTGGAGACGATTGATCAGAAGAGATAACAACTCTAAAATTCCAACTTTTCTAAATGAGCGACAATAAAGCAAGCATTGTTCATTTTATTATTTGATCTAATTCTCTTCCTTGAGGTTTGGCAAGAATAAGACCCTAATCACTGATGTTAAATATAAAAGTTTGTTTTCTGATGTTTGATATACAGTTTCTATTACTGTACAATAGGGCTGAGCGATATTCCCTAAAATCAATATCACGGTATATTGAGGAGTTCACCTCGATAACAATAAATGGACGATAACTACATGAATGCGCTAAAACAAAACTTGTCCACTAGATGGGGCTGTCACGTGTATTACGTTGAGTCACATTGTCATGTGACTCTAGGTAGTTCAGCTTCTTAAAGGGACATGAACGTCGCCAACCTACGCACATCTTTTTTTATTACCAAATTTATTGACATGGGAAAAACATATCGCTTAGTCAGAGATTTTGATAACGATAAATTTTTGATTTATTGACCAGCCCTAGGGTTCAATTACCTAAAACACCCCATGGTGCCATTTCTTTAGAACAAAACATTAAGATCATGAAAGTGGCTTTATCGCTAATCTACCAGCTAAACCAGCTCGGTGGCCAAATGGTATGAGTGTCCGCCCCGGGACTGGGAGATCGGGGTTCAAATCCTGGTCGGGTCATACTAAAAACTTTGAAAAAATGGGACTCAATGCCTCCTCGCTTGACACTCAGCACTAAGGGGGGTTAAACCACCAAATGGATCCCAAGTGCGGCCACAGCTGCAGCTCACCGCTCCTCACCACAGGGATGGGTCAAATGCGGAGATGTAATTTCACCAGTGGCAGTGTGTGATGATGACATGGGACTTTAACTTACAAGTCTTTCTGGCAGTAGTTTCTTAACTCCATTCTTTCCTTTTTTCACTTTAGGCGTACCTTTTCCCAAGAACTTCCAGCAGGTGGTCAAGAAGATCCTGAGTCGCCTCTTCAGGGTTTTTGTGCACGTTTACATCCATCACTTTGACAGCGTCTGCAGCATGGGTGCAGAGGCCCACATCAATACCTGCTACAAACACTACTACTACTTCATCACAGAGTTCAATCTCATTGATAACTCTGAGCTGATGCCTCTGGTGAGTTGTCTGTGCCACATCAGATACGTGAGGGTGATGCTGTTCAGTCGCCACCTAGCAGAAACAAAATCTCCCAATGTTATCTTCTGTAACACCGTTTGCATGATAGGTGGAGTAAAATTTTATGATGCAAAAATAATTGCAGTTTCCACCCTGAAAATGACGTTACGTCTCGTCCCTAATAGGAACAATTTTCTTTTTCACCATTATGAAACAGCTAATAGCTTTAATAGTTTAATTTCACCTCGAGTCTTCAGTCAGGATAGGAATAATGATCTAATGTTATAAATGTATAATTTGTCAGTAAAGTAGTTGAATTTGTGCACTCGTCTAATGAGGTAAAACTCTGTAGTTATCCAACAAATAGCTCTTTGTCACGTTTGAGCACTGAGCAGATGAGGAGTAATGCTCCAAGCTCCAGTAAAAAGCCTCATTTGTTGTTATTATGAAGCTCTAAATCCTTCTGCAATATGAAACAGGGATGATGATTGGTGTCGGCTCACTCAGAAACCATAAACAGTGAGTTTTATTGTTCCCTGTTCATTCGTCTGTCGTTGTTGGTGTTAGAGGAACAAAAGGTGTGAAGCATAATTTAAAGTAATACTCCTCCATTGTTGTTTCTGTGCAATAGAAGTAGATTCAGCATGTTAACTCATCTTTTGGTTTTCCTACAGAGAGAGATGACAGAGAGGATATGCACATGAAGAGAGCCACATGGACAAAAGGAGTTTACACGATGACGTAATCTGAGCCCTTTGAGAGAACACCAGCTCCAAAACGTTCCAGACAAAGAACAGTTTTCTATCCTGTTGTAGGGAGTTATTTGATGTGTGATGGACAAAATCCATAAGTGTACCACTTTTTTCCAGATAGTGGTGCTGTATGTTCACAGGAAATGACTCATAATGGTGCTGTGTGATGTCTTTATTCTAAAATGTTTGTTTATGACACAAAGCTACATGTCCTGTGTTAATTTCTTGTCATTGGGTGTGTTTGGTCTGTACATGTGTGACTGATGTGACTGCAGTCACTGCCAGTTTTTTAATAAACAAATCTGTTTTACTTTAAAAATGTGTGCAATTTTGCAAAACTTAAAGATGTCTTATCTAGGCTCTTTTGGTTTCTGTTTTTATACATTCTTTGTACCACAGATGCAAAAAAGATAATAAATGTTATATTATTCTGCAGAAGTAGACCAGATGATTAAACAGCACAAAGGTAATCATGAGAATTTAAATTTGTGTTTCCTGGTCAAAAGAAAGATGTTTTGGATTATTTTTAAGAACTCAATGTGAATTTTAGGTTAAACTGCATGACAAATAAAACCTACTTTGTAGATATCTGAATTTCATGTTTTTTGATGATGTAATTCTATTTCTGCAATGATCTGGAATTCTGGAAAATTTTCTGGAAATTTGAAATGTTATTTTTGATAGTAGAGAATGAAATTGTGAATGTCAGCAATCAAGTCTATCCATTAAATGATAAGATGACCAGTTATTTTAAACATTTTTAGATACATTGACCGTATTATTTCTACACTCTCAGACTTGGAAACCTTGAAATATAATTTTAACATGTAGAAATTTTGTTACATATTATAATAATTGTTAAATATCTTTATTTAAATTCTGAGCAATATGAATACTCCTTTGACTAGAAGTTATGCTGTTTATCTTGTACGAATAAGTAATGATGGATAGGCTGTGGTAAAATTATATGTTACAATGGTCTGCCTTATATTCATCATGTAAAATATTCCTAATGTTGATTTATACAAATCAAAACATTACAGAAGTCATGAATTACATAGCAATGAGAAAAAGAGAAAAATAATCAGAGGGACTACAACAAAATACAAAAAGGTTATGCAAAAGTTTATCATTTATAAAGCCTTCTTATTTCATGGAGCAATTGCTTTTCATGCAAAGTTGCAAGTCCTTAACAAATAAAAGGAAAATAAGTTTCTTATTTGAAATTTTGAATTTATGGATGTAACATTTTGCTAGAGATAAAATGTAATTGTGTCATTGTTATGCAGTAAGTAAACCAACATGCTAATATCAAGAAGAGAGATCTGGCAGATTATTTGAAACAAAGATGGTGTGTGCCAGATGAGAGTCAGTCTCTGGATAGTTTCTACTAAAAGCCCAGGGTACGTCAATATTCTTTAAATATTCTTGAAGAAAGTATCTTGCTGGATAAAATCTGTGGATCAAATTTTGTTAATTATCCTAATTTTACTGATTAAGAAAAAAACTTGTGGCAAAGACCAAAAATGTTCTCAGTCGTGAAAGTTCCTCCAATAACATGCAGGAAGAGAAATCCCATTATTCTGGAACATGGACCTGATTTTAGCATCACTCCCTCTGATGGAGGACAAACTCACCCCAAAGGGATGATGTGTTAAATAGTCTATTTATAAAGCTCCATCTAGAGATCTACAACTCCCCAAGGCACTTTACAAACAACCAGTCAACGGTCCTACCTCTGTCAGCCTGTGGCTACGTTGTAGCTCATCACCATCACTCAGTGTGTGAATGTGTGTGTGAATGGATGAATAATACACTGTATAAAGTGCTTAGGAGTCCTCTGATTCTGAAAGGTGCTATACAAGTGTGGGTCATTTATCATGTTTATCACAGATATTTTTATTTAGAGCATTGCATCGCCTCTTGTTTCAAGTAAAGACATATGACTGGACCAAACTTGACTGATTTTGATTGTGAATAGTTAAAGTTCTTCACATAATCATTATACCTCATTCACAGAGAAAAAAAAAGAGACTTAAATAGCTCAATAGTCCCAAGAACGTAGATGACTGACATCTGGAACAAGTTTCAGTCCAAACCAGCTGTTTTGAACCTCTGATAAACCACAGCGAGTCTGTTAACGTTCACCCGGCTTTGAGGCGTGGCTTCGGTGGGAGTTCACTTGGCCAGGCACGCAAGTCACGTAGATTCCCTCTAGACAAATGGGATGGTAGGATTACGAAAAAAGGGCGGGGCTAACGTCAGTTGATGTGTTTTCCCGCTTCGTGCGTCACTGGCTGGCTGATGGATCTCTGTTAGCAATGGGAGCTTGCATCCGCTGCCAGAGGCTTTGACAGAAGAGATTTGGCTGCCGTGGAGCCCAGGTTAGAATATTTGATTCCGTTTGTTGTTTTACTGTGACTCACTTCGATCGGTGTCAAAATGCAGACAAGTTAAACGACTGTAATCATGATGACAAGTTAGCAACTGACCATGCTAGCTAGCTAGCCCTAAATTCTCAAGACAATAACAGAATGTTGGTTTATATGAAAGATGCTATAATGTCATTATTAAGGATCAAAGTTGCTACTGTTGTTCACCAAGTCGCTGGAACTCTCATAGTAGGGTTTGGTCGCGTGGCTAAATATTTGTTTTAATGATTTATAACTTTTTACGAAGCAATATTTAATACATTTAACTTAACATTCAGATTTTTTTATTTGACTGATCGACCACGTACTGATTACGTATAAACTGAAATAAGGTCATTTAGGAATGAGGGAAACTCCTGTATGTGAGTGACTGGTGAGCTTGTTTATCGTTGCTCGCATTCCTTCCGCTTTTCTGAGGAACACTGGCTTGTAATTACAACCCCAACTTAACCAAGCCTCTGCACTGTGTTCCTGTATGAGTATGCATGTGTGTTCTTATCTCAGTTGACAGGTATGGTGTGGCACGGCATGATGACAGAGCTGCAACCCATTCAACATGCTCTCCAGGTTTGATCTGCTCCTTTAATGTCTCTGATTTCACCCTGAGTCATAGTGGGAAGTAGTCCCTGCTCTGTCACGGTTATCTGATCTGAAACAGGGAAGTTAGATCTATCTTCTCCGTGAGTCATGCCCTCAGTGGTTATGTAAATGTTTCTAGTAAAGTCCAGGGCGAGATGAGACCTGTGTGGATGTTTCCTGTCAAACTACTGTTATGGTAGTTGGGGTGGGGAGATAGTTTTGCTGGTAAATTGTGATAATTATCATCATCCTAATCCTGTCTCTCACGCTTTCCTATCCCATCATCCCCTCCTGTGTGGCCTCCACCTCTCTGTTTACAGGGTAACCCCCTGGCCGTAGGCCAAGCAGGGCAAAGCTGTGGCGCAATTCAGGACAACAGAAACATCAACCAGGAAGGGCAGCACCTCTCGCAAGGCCCAGCAGGTAGACCAGCTGCATTATTAGCCCTACAGCTCTGCACATTTGTGTTGTAGAATGCACCAGCAGCATTTGTAACAACCAGTTCGTCCGCATGTGGACGCTTCTGTGCTGCAGCAGAGATCGAGTCAAGCCAGCCAGTGAACATCCCAGATCTGACTAAAAGAAAAAAGAAGAAAAGAACCAGAGCAACAGACAGCTTTACGGGCGCTTTTGAAGGTAATGGAGCAGAGAAATCAAACATATTAACCAAAGGTGCACAGTGTTGTTCAAAAACAGCTGCTGATGTCTCATTTCACATTTGTTTTTCAGATCTCTACAAGTTGACAGATGAAGTGCTTGGACAAGGGGCGTATGCTAAAGTTCAGGGATGTGTGTGTCTGCATAATGGACAGGAGTATGCTGTGAAAGTGCGTCAAGTTTTTTAAATTTCTTTAATAGCAATTAGATATTTATTACGCAGATGTTTTACGCTAACTTCTGTGTTTGTTTTTTCCCCCAAAGATCATAGAAAAGACCGCCGGGCACAGCCGCAGTAGAGTATTTCGAGAGGTGGAGACTCTTTACCAGTGCCAGGGAAACAAGTTAGTTCATTCTGTCATGATACTCAAATCCTCTCAAAGTGGAATCGTTTCTTATCTGCTGTAAATATATTTGCTCAGAAATGTTCTGGAACTGGTCCAGTTCTTTGAAGACAGCTCCTGCTTTTATCTGGTGTTTGAGAAGCTGCGTGGAGGTATATATGCGTGATTACAGCAGCAGATGGCCCATCTGCTCATACGCTCAGTTTTTACTGATACTTCTCTTTCCCTCCAGGCTCCATTCTTACTCACATCCAGAACCGAAAGCACTTTAATGAACTGGAGGCCAGTAGGGTGGTGAAGGACATTGCACAAGCTCTGGATTTTCTGCACACAAAGGGTAGATTGAGTTCCAAACATCAATCCACCAGAGTATGAAGAGGAAGGTTTCCTTTAGCCTATTATAAGAATTCATGTCATTTTCTTTTCCCCAGGCATTGCTCATAGAGACCTTAAGCTGGAGAACATACTCTGCGAATACACTGATCGGGTAAAAATCTTTCAGAAAGACATTAAATATACGTGTAGATACAGACTGTTTTAAATGTGTGTTTCCTCCATCTGTCTACTCAGGTGTCACCTGTGAAAATCTGTGACTTTGATCTGGGAAGTGGAGTAAAGCTCAGCAGCGCCTGTACCCCCATAACGACTCCAGAGCTCACCACACCGGTACAGACACAGACGTCATCAATAGTAACTGGATCTTTCAGTGTTTTGACCTTTTTTTACCCTCTTAGTGTGGCTCAGCAGAGTACATGGCTCCAGAAGTGGTGGAGGTGTTCACAGATGAAGCCTCCTTCTACGACAAGCGTTGTGACTTATGGAGTCTCGGAGTCATCCTCTATATCCTGCTGAGTGGGAGCCCCCCCTTCACGGGCCACTGTGGTACTGACTGCGGCTGGGATCGTGGAGAAACATGCAGGGCATGCCAGGTATCATTTCCTCTGTCTGTTTAGTGTCCATCAGAACTTTTTAGTTTTAGCAGCACTGTCTGAATTATGACGCAACCGGACACACGTTTATAATAAAACCAGATTTTAGAGGAGTCGTTACAGAAGAGAGAAAAGGTTAGAATCTAGCTTGTGAAAATGTAACAAGAGAAACTCCTTTTTCATAAATATATTAAACTAATCAGCAACAAATCAATTTATTTGATTCATTATTTTTAGAGTTGAACCAAAGATTCATCAAAACTGACCAACATATAGCAGAGATCAGCTTAATCTGCGATTGACGATTAGCTGAAACTTGCATCTCAGATTTATTTGGAGATCTGTGAACACACCACTGCCAAGAAGCAATAAATCCATTATTATTCCTGGTTCATAATCTCACTAATGCTAACATGCATGCTAACAAAAGCGGACCCTCTAAGTGGAAATTGGGTTTGGGCCGTCGGAACCAGAATCGGTGCATCATTATTGCTGGTTCTGAATTCGTTATCGGTTCAAACTAAACGCAGCTCACACCTTTTCTTTGTTGAGGTGAAATTTGAGATTTGTTTATGTGTAAGAGAAAATAATTCAATCTGCAGTCGAGGAACCACAGCCATCTTTTTCTTCCTGGGATGAAATTACAAATTGGCTACATGACAGCTGGATTATTTTGATATCAAGTTTTATTTTATGCAAACTCTTTCCTGTTTTGACTTTCTAATCTATATCAAATGAACAATTGCATGGCCGCTTTAGAGAATGTTGGAAATTATACACATCATTTATGCTTCTGAAACAAAGCCTCATTTTAAAATAAATGTCATACTTTTTAGTTACTTTTAAAGATTTATTTTTATCTGAATTTAATGTTAAATGATCCCAGTTGTAGTTGGATGTTAGGGGAGAAAATCTGAAATGTTCTATGTTCATATACAACAGAATAGAATAGACTTGATTGATCCCACAGTGGGGAAATTCACTTGTGCAGCAGATCAGTTTTTAATTCCAACTCCTGCTATTTTCAAACTTTATGATGGTTTGTCCAAAACAGCAACACGCTTCTCCAGCCCTCCCCGGAATGTGCGATTGCTTTTGACTTTATTTTCACTATTTAACATTTGCCAGATACATTTTTTAAACAATCCAGATTATCTTTATTTCCAGCCCTGTGTTGAAAGATGTCTCTATGACAACAGCGGTAACGGATTCATGAGCACATCTGGACTTCTAGTTTCTGGGATTCTGATGTTTGTGTAACCCTGTTTCCTCAGAGTCAGCTGTTTGAGAGCATCCAGGAAGGCAAGTACGAGTTTCCGGACAAGGACTGGGCACACATCACTGAAGGTGCCAAAGACCTCATATCCAAGCTGTTGGTTCGGGACGCCACCCTGCGCCTCAGCGCCGCTCAGGTCCTCCAGCATCCTTGGGTGCAGGGGGTGGGTATTACTTGAATAAAAAAAAAAACGATTTATTCTTTTATCCTAGTTAATAATCAAATCCAATATCCTTAAAAGATGATCTAAAGCTGTAAGTAACTATTTTTGTTTTGTTTTTCTGCAGAATGCTCCAGAGAGAGGTCTTCCGACTCCTCGTGTTCTGCAGAGGTTCGTCTCAGAATTGTGTGATTTTATGAGGTTTCATTAAAACAAATACATTTTAGTAACAAATGTCCAAATAGCTGAAAAAGCTCATGAGTCAGAAGGGATAGATGTTTCTCTCATGGCATCCTGTGCCTCCTCGCTCTTCAGGAACAGCAGCACCAAAGACCTGAGCCAGTTTGCAGCAGACGCCATCGCCTTCAACCGGCAGCTATCCCAGCATGACGAGCAGCAGGAGGACGTCGGAGCCATCGTCTGCTCCATGAGGCTCTCTCCTCCTTCCAACTCCAGGCTGGCCCGCAGACGGGCTCAGTCCAGTGCTCTGCGCAGCAGCGACTTCGCACCGGCTTCTGATGACCTCGCAGCCTGAAACACGAGCACATCTTCCCTCGATGCATTCTGATGGATCCCAGCCTCCATCGGCTCGTTTTTCTGCCTATTTTATTTTATTTTTTTCCACAGGGAGTTCTCTTGGATCAGCGGTTCGGTATCAGAGGTGACCCTTTCTGGTGTTGAAGGCTTTTCATCATGGTCAATTATCTCATCTTTTAAACAGCCTGAGCACCAGGAGAATAGCTAATTGTCAGCTGGCGCCTTTTTCTAAATGAAAGGAGCTTTAGTCTGAGTTTTAAACCGGGACGATTTTAGAACACAACACTTTACAGGTTTATTCATATAAGATGATCCAAAACAACACAGACCTCTTATTGCCAGCAGTTTATTATGAAACATATCCTCACCAGAACACCCGGGACAGTGGTGCAGATGTTTCTGTCCTAATGCAATTTCATTCAGTTTTTAGTTTCTTTTATCCAGCTGTGAATTTGGTTAATATTAAGCTTTTTAGTTACTGATGAAAAGGGATGGTTTTTGCTTTTTTAAAGCATTGATGTGTTTAGATGGATATATTTATATTTTACACATGGAAGAGGACGACTCTTCTCTTTCTTTATATGATCTGTTCATGTTTGGCTGCCTGGGGAACAAACGCAGGTAGAAAGATCAGGGGTAACGATGGATATTTAGCTTTTACTTCAACACAAGCTACCTGTAGCACTTACGTACTTTAAAATGAAAATCTAAGTGAGTTGTGAGGATGTCATAAAGCCTTGGTTTGCTCCAACAATTGTTATTTTTCACTTTTCAGAGGTAACTACAGTTGTCAGTGAACCATCACAGACTTAATTTTTTTTCCCCTGAATCATGCGTATGAGTTTCAGAGAGATGTGTTAGTGTTACAGTAGCTAGTAG
This sequence comes from Aphyosemion australe, assembly GCA_006937985.1. NCBI lineage: Eukaryota > Metazoa > Chordata > Actinopteri > Cyprinodontiformes > Nothobranchiidae > Aphyosemion > Aphyosemion australe. The sequence goes on along the minus strand of SSNS01000004.1, from coordinate 5,374,337 downwards.
GATATAGGGTCTTATAATGGTATTGAATGGTTTCACCTCCCTAAGTATTTCCATGGTTCGTGTTGTGGTTCTCTGAATGTGCCAGTAGAAAGAGTGATGGACCAAGCTGAGGTTTGCCCGTCTTGACTTCACAAAGTTTATTGACTTTTCTGATTTTTAATTAGTTTTATTAAATTAGTAACAATCTGTGTTTCAGTGGGATTTCAAATGGGAGTTTGCCGTTTTAACTTTGTTTGCAGCTGCTAAACAACAGCTCCCCTCGCCTCACACTGTTGCCATGGACACCACATCCCTATAGCAACAAAGGGCCTTCATCGGTTCACAGGAAGTGAGAGATTTGCTTAGAGACTGCATTAGGAAACAGCACTTGCTGTAATAAAAGCCTCACACTCTCATTATGAATCATTCTCCCCTCTCTTGTCGGCCTGTAACAATGTTAAATGAGATGCAGTAATTGTGGAAGGAGTCCTGTGAGTAAAGTTCTTGGAGTGAGTTTTCCATAAAGGGATGCTGTGTTCTCAATAATAAAAGAAAAAAATACCTCTCGTCTAATTTGGTGCATCTTTTATTAACGTTTGAGATTCAAAGGTTTTTATTCCGTGTGAGTTTATGTACTGTGGAGGCTGAGAGGAGTGAAGAGTGATTAACCAGCACAAAAAAATCATGTTAGTTTCTTTAAAATCAGAGGGAAAATATGAGTTTTGAATGAGCAGAAGCTGGTTTTCATTGACCCACTTGTTAAATTGAACTGTTGAGAAGACAACGTCACACCAAAAGCTGTTTTATTTGAGTTCACCTATTTTTAAAATCATGTTTATTTTGGTTTTTAACCGGAAGACAGGATTGATTTGATTGGTTTGGGCGGGCTCTTGGGCGCCCCCTAGTGGTTGATGATGAGCTGCACAGCTGCATCTTAGTTACTTCACCTGGTGGACAGAGAGACACCACTTCCACTCCGCAGCTCCTCTTCAGCATGCTGCAGAGACAAACATGGACAGATCCTCAGCTGGACAGCAGGTCTGATTAGAGGTAAGTGACTGAAAGCTATGGGGGATCATTAAATATTATTTTAAAGCTTTTTGTGTATTTATTTCTCTTTTGTGTCATCCTGGCAGCTACTGTCACACGACAGACTTTAGAGGCACCTGTGTCTTATTGCTCTTTATTGAGATTAGTTATGAAATTATTTCAAAGTAATCTCTCAACAGTTGAGTGTCTGATCAGATAAATTCAAGTATTTTTTTTTCTTCAGCAAGTGATGAAGAGGTTGATCTGCTGAAACATGGTGCTGTCTGATAAAACCTCCAGAGCATCTGCTCCCCCCAGGAACCCAGACCAGCATCCCCTTCAGCACCAGAACCTGCCCTCCCCAGCACTGTGTTGCGCCTGTGGCCTCTGCATCCTGCTGGCCGGCATCAACATCACCCTGGTGGGAGCTTTCGCTTTTGGCACCTTCATCCCCACAAGAAACCCCCCTATCGTCATCGGACCTCTTCTCTTACTGACAGCTTTGGCTTTCTTTACAGCCTGCTGTGTGGTCAGCAGAAGACCTGCAGCCCACCTGGCTAAGAAAGCCCAAGGGGCAGAAAAGTGGGGGCTGATGAGGATGGGGACAGCAACGTTTGAGATGGAGACCAGCGATCACACGCTCCAGGACACAACTGCCGTCCAACTCAGCCCCACCAACTCCCCGAGCTCCTCTCACAAGTCCAGCTTAAACCCAGAGGACGGCGCTGTGCTTCCTTTCTGTGAGGATGGAGCCAAGCAGATGTTGGAGGTGTGTGATGCAGATAAAACATGTCTGACCTCTGACAACAAGGAGAGCTCTTCCACACAGCTGCTGCATGATCGAAACACCTCCTTCACATAGCAGGGATGTCTGAGTGAACACCCATCTCCTGAAATGTGACAAAAATCCACCAAAAGACAAAAACAGTGTTGTGCTTCTGCATTTTCTGAATTGTCGCCTTCCCGGTTCAGCCATTGTGCCATTCACCTCAAGGCCACATGGGCTGCAGCACGTTGTGCAACACTCATTGTGTCACTACAGGATATTGTAGTGTTTATTGCGCTGTTCCAGGGTGGACCTCACCTTTACAGCAACAGTAAATAGAAATGAGATGACTGCATGTTTGTGGATTTCTTATCGATGTCCTGCATCTATGACCCGTAAGGTGGACCGTATACGTTTGTGCTCAGTCGCCTGAGTCTCTCTGATAATAAAGTGGACCATTTGCCTTTTCTGATTATCAGCTGTTGTGAATGATGATGTAATCTTGAGCTGTGCTGACATTTGTTGTCATAAAAAACACAAATAAAGAGAACTTTTTGTCTTTGTGCTCCAGGACTTCACTAAATCAGAACTATTGAGATGGACTGAAGCACATACGTGTGAGACATCACCCTTTTGTTATCACGGATACGGCAGCGGGCGCTCAGCAAACAGCTGTTCCTAACATGTTGGCATCTGGCTCAACAGCTGCAGAAAGCCAGAGTCCTGTTTACTTATCATTATAAACCTGCTGTCCACAAACACAGCAGGACAAGCAGCATGATCCCCCTCACACACAGCTCTACGCCGCTTGCTGCTGTTGCAGGATCTTTATGGATGAGCTATAATTGGCTTTGTTCTGTAGTCGTGAGTCAGAAATATTCCTGATAGCGTTTGTTTTTGTGAGGAGGATGACATGTCTGGATGACCTGGACTCATTTTACTAAATGGCTGATGAGGTCATGCTGCTCTGAGGGATGCACAGTGGGATTTACTGGCTTTAAGCGTGCAGGGCGTTGCAGCAGAGTGATTATTTTATACTGATTATGATCAGGCTGCTTGTTTTCTTCACCATTTTCACTCTGAGAACACATGGTAACTCGTGGGCCTGAAATGAGGAAATTTGCAGGCACTGAGGTGAATGTCAAAGCCAGATCCAAACAATCAGAGTCAATGATAGATAGGCATCATTATTTTTAACAACTTAAAGGCACACTTGGCAGTTTTGCTTGCTTTTAGCACCCCCTAGTGTTCGTTATTAGTTCTCTGTGGTCAAATTGAAAATGAAACTTATCTCCTCGCTGTGTGTTCATCTTTTTAACACCTTAATCTAACTGCTGAAATGTCTCTTCAGCCTTCATTAGTGTCTACAGGAGCGGTTCATCACTAAATCAAAACAAATCAGCTGTGTTCATGATCTAAAACATGCTGGAAACATGCTGGAAGCAGACTGCAGCTCCAGGCACGTCAGCTCCTTTTTCTATGTCCAACATTGACCAGATGACAAATGACAATGCTCTGAAAAATGGAAAACTGAATCACATTTTATATCATTACTCATTTTTTCAGAATGGTGGCATATTCATCTGAGTCTGTTTCATAATTTGTGCCTTTTTTAAAATACAATTTCAGCTTTATAATTGATAAATTCATATAACAGTCATAATTTTACATCCATTTTCACGTCTGGTATTAAAGTAATGATTTGTGACCTTAATGATGTTGATAACGCTGGTAAAAGGGTCATAATTACATATCTGCTGTTGAGAGATGGTGGATTCACAGAAAAACGGCTAAAACCTCTAGATCAACTCAATGAAAACAGATTTAATTAGAGGGCATGTATGGTTTCATTTGTGGGGTATCACCATTCGATTCAAAGACTAAATTATATTATTGAGCTTTGGTGAAACTGCATTTATCTGGTGTTATAACTCCACCATGTGGAGAGGAAACAGGTATTATTTACAGCTGCTCATTTATAGGTTCTCTGAGATTCTGTTTTGTTGTGAGTAGGCTACATAAATTATTTTAAAAACTTTTGATTGAATTTCAGCAAATATTATACTTATAATGGAGAGTTGTAGATATAATTTATACTTACTGAAACAAGATATACATAAGACAATTTATGTTTATTTACCCTTTTATCAGTGTAGTGTTGTGTTTTGACACTAGGGGGCAGTGTCGGCTTTCGCGTTTCCTACTTGTGTAAAGCCTGTGGCAGACATCAGTGCAGGTAAAGCACGTTTCTGCTTAGTCTGTTTGATCTCATGGGCTTAAAAACAACTTAAAGTAGTCCTGTACGTTTTAAAAACCTTTTTTCTCAGATTTTTAAAGCAAGAAGAAGGAATCTACAGCAAAAAAGTTGTTTTTAGCACATCATTATGAGAATTTACCATCAATGAAAGATGAACTTAATGGGAGGAAAAAGTTTTTCAATTTCTTCGACATGACTGTTGAACTTATTCTGCTGGAAATATAAAATTCTAACATAAAAGAACATATTTTTATAAACGTAACAGATTATTTGGCAGTCAGGAATCATTTCCCAGACATAGGCCCTATGAGTTATTGAGGTGGAAAAATATTACAGGACGTTTTCTTTTCGTTTGTCCCTCTAATTGGTCATCGGTGGACAGAATTTGCTTCCTCTAAAGGAAGTTGATTTATTTGGTCACCCTCAAATCCTAAATCAGTGAAAATATACACACTTCTTGTCTGTATGGAACAAATATAAAAGTAAATTAATTTACTTCTGTTTGTTAAATTATGATGTAAAATTAGTGTTTTTTAAATACATTTTATTTAAAAAAAATAAAATTAGAAAACATATATTTTACATTTTCTTGGCTTATTTTTAAATAGTTTGTTGTGTTAAATCATTAAGTCCCATTTATTAATAATGAAACTAAAACACTTTTTGTTTTTTTATACATTTTCTATTGATCAATTCAAATAGGTTTTATTCTTAAATTTAATGAATCTATTTCCATTTTTCTGTTGGAAAAGTGATGGTCGTTAGCTCTCTCCAGCACGCCGGCCCCGGGTGCACCTCGGCCTCCGTCTCCGCTCTGGCCACACCACGTCCTCCTCGGGCCTCCTGCTTGCATCTCGCTGCATTTGAGAGGAATGTGCTCTGATCCTCCTGCGGCCCTGCACCACAGCCAGGTTGTCTCTGAATAAAAAAAAATAAATTTCCCACAGGTAATGCACAACATAACCTGAAGATAGAACAATAGCAAGGTTATGGTGACTTTGAACCCCCCCACCCCCTCATCTGAACAATCTCATCACCGAGTGTGTGACCCGGTGTGTTTCACACCCGCTGAACTTCACATACACACTTTTGTCTTTTTATACAAATCATTTGTTTTTCCACTCCATCTCTTCTAAAGGGTACAACAAGCGTTTTCTATCCACCACTCAAGAGGAAGTGCCTCCCATCTAATTCCCAACGACTGCTGTGAGTGCTGACTCCGCTATTGTAAAACAAATGATATCTCTGTCCTGTTGGAATAATCCCAAAACGTTTGAATGTAGGAGGAGGGGGGGGGGTATTAAAATGACAAAACACGGTGGATATTTCCATCTCATGATAAATGTGCAAATGTCCACCAAAGCTGAATCAGACACCACATTTTAATGGCCTGATTGCTCGTTCATTTCTCGCCTCATTCTCTTGCAGCCCCGCTCCTTCCTTTTTTAATGCGGAGCTGGTCATATTTTGTCCCAGATTAGTATAGATGGCGGCTGACAGTTGCCTCTGCTCAAGGTATTTAGAAGACATAATTCATTCATAGATTTAGAAGTGCTCCCATTTGTCATCCCCATTCTTTATGCTCGCTCCCTCCGCAGCCGCTCATTCCTGTGGGTGGTGGTGTGTGTGTGCGCGTGTGTGTGTGTGTGTGAATGTCAAGGGAGATGAGGGCCGGGGCAGTTTTCAGCTGATGTATTAGCTGGCATATGCAAGCAATGAATTATCAAGGAGGGAAAAAAAGGAGTCAATTATCCACTCCTAAAGAGGGGGCCAGGCTTGTGTGGCCTAGGGGCCCCTTTCCATATTTACCAAACCATTTCACAGAAAAGTACGCTGGGAGACCTGAGGAGGAGACAGCACACACACCTGCACACTCCCCCTCACAGACTCAACTTTAACCCTCTTTGCCCCCCCCCCCCCCCCCCCCCCAATTCGTCCATCTAGAACAGGCAATGACGTTTTGATCCAAATAGTAAAAAATCCATTTTATACACACCAACTCCTCAAACTGATGTGGGTTGAGCTGGAAAAGCCACGCCGTGACCGTCAGCCGTTTCCCCGTGTCCCAATTCCCCACCACCACCACCACCACCCTGGAGTCAAAATGGGGCTCTGATTGACTGTGCTGCTCTGACTAATAGAGTGGATATGGTGAATGAAATACCCGGCAGTTTCATTCCAAAGTCTCTTACCCCCCGTGTCCCCAGTCACTTTGCTTTGACATATTTTTGGAGATTGAGCGTTCTATCCTGTTTTTGATAAGGACAGGCTGAGTCGAGGCGCACACCGCGACGTCGGTGGCGTTGCCTCAGAGCAGCCAGGGCTCTTGGACGCGAGCCGTGGAGCTGACAGGCCCTCTGATGACTGACTGGGCTGACACTTAGGGAAATGAGGTCGTTAGACAGCATTACAGGCGGGCTGATAGCTTGGTAATGGGTTTTAACTTTGGAGTTTAACACAGAAGCCCACTGGGAATGGGTTTGACGTGTGGGTGGACAGGTGGGGTTCTCCAGGATCCAGAAGGTGACTCGTGGGCATCCGAAAAAGCAGGTTTTGTTGAGAGACGGGAAGAAGGGATGAGGAAAGGGAAGTGGTTCTAGAAAGAGGATAGGGATTGTTCTAAAAACAATTCTGCTCAGATTTAAGCAGATGAGTGACTTTTGCTTTTGGTTCTGTCCTTTCCAAAAGAGATGTCCACACAAACAAAACGGACAATTACCGTAGCGTCTTCCCTCCTTAAAGCTTTTGTGGCTAAATTGCACCAAATTCTAAAACAATGACACATTTTCCACTCCTTTGTTGTGTTTAGGAAGGTTTATAATTTTGCACGTCTTATTCGCACAGCTTCCAAGCTGCCTTGGATCTTAAGTAAGGGCGTCTAAATTTAGTGCATAACGATAAACTCTTAAGTTATAAGACATAGGCTAATGCGTGAGGGTGTTAAAACCAGTGGGATAGTTTAGTGGAGATTAGGAGACATATCAAAGACTTGAGTAAAGCTCCATCAAGAGCTGCGCGGCTGTTTGGTGGGCATCTGCACATACTTTTTTTTTTTTAATGGGGGCAGAAGTGACTCATAAAGCTTTTGGCGCCCAGTGAATGACTGATAACGTCTCCACATCACTCTCATTTCTCCTTTTGCTCAGGCTTTGAAAACGAATGGTCCACTTTATTGCTGCCGTGGACCTTGCAAGCCCTGTTCAGGAGGAAGATTTAGGGTGACGTTATGGCCGTCCGGCAGAGGCCGAGACAAGTCACGGGAGAGGATGAAATGGATGAGGTGGGTTAGAGTGATGACGGCAGTTTTCATTCACTCCCCTGACTTGGTTTGTTGGGGGGAGATGAATCACGTTGTAGAGGCGACAGAAAAATGAAAGAAGGCCAGGTTTCAGTGGCAGGATTTTTTCAGCAGAGCAGATGAGCAAGGTTGGCAATACAAATCATGTTATCAGATTTTACATTGTGTTTCGGCTGCTTGTCCTGCGGGCATCTCGTTCACGGCGCTCCAGAGGATACACGCGGAATTCAACCCCATCAGAACAGTCCAAGAAGTCATTTCTGCTTTATTAGAGGACTGTGTGTGTGTGTGTGTGCGTGCGTGTGTGTGTGCGCGCCATAGTGTAAACCTTTCTTCCATTTCTTTCTAAAGTGACTTAAACTCTTTCTGCTTTAATCAGCACCCTCTACACATAATTTCTCCACTTTTCACCAATTCAAGTGAACATAAACTCTTCTCACAGTTGATAAAAAGAAGAATAACAGCCCCTTTCACTTCCAGAGGTGTGGATGATCACTGCAGCAGGCTTAAGTGACAGGTAAATTGCAGGTTAAGTGGAGAACACAGTCTTTTAACAAGAGACTCCAGGCTCTTGCAAATCCTCCTTAGTCTTTAATCTGAATACAAAAGGCAGGAGCGGGGTATTAAATTTGACCCTTCAATGTTCTGTTTGTTCTAGACTCCACTTAAGGGTCTGCTGCTGCTGGCAGAACAGTCCCAGGTTTGCTGCATCCTTCCTGACATGTGGGGGCATTTAAAAAAGCTACCTCTGCAGTTACCAACTTCTCTGAGACAAAGACGGGCCTGGAGACCATTTATGAGCTCTTATCAAAGTGGGGTTCCTTTCAATAGGACTGTTTATTTAATTGTGGATGGAATGCCGTAACGGAACGCTATTATCACAGTTCTGCTACAGAGTGAAAACAAATCCTTCTGTATTTAGCAGCAACGACGATTTGAAAGAGGAGATGGGGCCGGGGTGAGGCAGGCGGTTAGGGCTTGCCGAGAAAAAGGCGCTTTGGGTTGTCAACGTTTTAGAGGCTTAGAGTCAAACCTATCCGGGCTCAGGAGAGAGGAGTCTGGGTGTTAGGCAGGCAGAATGACTCCTGATAGAAGGAGTTTGCGGCTCAAGTCGAGAGGAATCGTCTTGGCTCCCGGATGAGGCAAGGACTAATTGATTCTCTGAAGTTTCCTGTCGCAGAGCGCGATTACAGGTATGACCGGATTAAAAAAGGAGAAGGGGGAAAAAAAACAAGGGATCTGGAGGAGGGAAATAGTAAAAATCAAAGAGAAAAGAAGATGAGGGCTGCCATAGACGGATCAGCATCGCTTATACGTGTTGATGTTCCCGCTTTTGTGTGTGTTTTGTTTGTGCGAGGGTTGTGTATACGCACATGCACACAGGTGCAGCTGTGTTTGATCTCAATACTCAGTGGCAATCATCAGGTCATATTGCAGGGCCCCTTTCTCCGGTGTGTTGCACAGGAGCACATTATGTTGTAGCAGCATGCTTCCCCTAATCACTCACTTCTGGTTAACACGTCTCAAAGCCAGAGGCATGTGTCTCGCCTGCCCATAACGGTCCATGACAAGATTGAGTACTGAGGCATGTGGGAGCCATAGTGAGGCGGGCTCCGAGAGGGAAGCCTTCAGGAGAAGGAGAGTTAGGACGCATATCTAGACCTAAGCTGTCATGCGTGCGGCTGTAATGGCTTGTTTAGTGGCAAAGTCCAATCTAGGGCCCCAGAGAGCCATTATTCCTGGACTATCGATCGGCCCCTACGGCCACCACAGCTCGGGCCCCTGTCCCTGATCCTGTTCAGTAATAAGCGTACTCATGTCAAGATGGTAATTATCATTGATCTGTAGCCACTGTGACAAGGCAACGGCCCCTTTGCCGTGATTCATGCCTAGCGTGGGACTATTGGACTTGAGGCACCAAATCACCAATCTGATATTTGAATGCAACTTCTGTTGGCAATGCTATGCCACATCCTGGAAACAGAGGCGTTAGGAGATGGAGCTCACTTGTGTGTAGCACTGATATGAAGCTAATTATCATCTGGAGAATTCAAACTAACTCAGTCTTCTTCTTATAGGCCATGAGTTTATGTATGTGGTGGTGATGATAAATACATTTTCTAGCTGAATTAGTTCACTCCCTCTCCTTACAGATTCATTCGCTGTCCGGCAAAGCATCTTCTTGCACATGTTAGCATGCTGTCTGGGTAGATGCTCACACTTTCAGGTAATTAGCATGATTTTTTTAATAAAATGTGCTATAGTAAGTGTATTGTTTTCTATTTGTGAGTATGCATGATTCTGTATGTGTAATAAGGCCTCAGGTACAAAACCCTAAACTTAACACATCAGATGGGCTACGTTGTGAGAGTGAGACAGCTTGCTCAAGATCTGTGATTCCCAACTGTTTTTTCCTTGAGGACCCTCTTGCCTGGACTCCCAACCCCAACTCCTACCCACAGACACACATTAAAATTGATTAAGTAGTAACTTTATAACTCTATAGATTTTGGTTATACTATTGGATGGTTTATTGGGATTTTATAAATGTAATTTTTACAAATATAATCTTGGTAACCTCACAACCTCAGCACAGAAAAAAATTGTGGGGGACCTGTGTAATCCCTAGTGACCCCCTTGGGGGGTCCCGGGCGCCCGGTTGGGAGTCACTGATCAATGATTTCTAATCCTGGTTCTCAAACCATCCTGCAAGGTTTAGTCATTTTCTTGCTCAAGCACACCTGATTGATTGGTTGAACTACCTCCTCAGCATTTTCACAAGTTCTGCAGGAGCCTGTCACTCACTCATTGATTTAAATCTGCTGTGTTGGAGCAGAGGAACATCTCAAATGTGCAGTATAGTGGCCATGGAGGACTAGCGTTGGACAGCATAACCCTAACGCTGACATGTGATAAAAGGGTAACCTAGTATATTTTAAAACCATTCTGATTGCATTTTAATATGGTGTAATACGTTTGCATTTGTTTTAATGTAGCTGCTGAAATTCTACAAAATATCTCTACTGCTCCAGCGTTCCCAGGTTGTCTCGTGTCAGATCTATTATGCCTCGGTTCCATTGAGGGGTTCGGGACGGGTCAGAGCGGGTCGTCGTGGGCCAGTATGGACCGGTAGCTGGTTTCAGGAGAGTGTTTTGAACATCAGTTGGACTCTCACTGGGCAGGCGGGGTTAAACCTAAATGTGTACCAACTTACCACGATGATAGTGTTGTAGCTCTGAAGCCGACCAAACCTTGCTACTACTCACTGGCATCTTCTCACGTCCATGTATAAACAGTACTACTCTGGTGTTTATTTTGCTCGTCACAGGCAGTGATGTATTCCTGTTCCCAAATCAATGGACAGTGTTGTGTGACGCCGGCCGCGCCGCCCTAACTCTACTGTCCTATGGACCTAGAACTGAAGAGGGCCCATGAATGGCGCGGTCCCGGTCAGTCGTGTGGCCCGATTTTACAACAAAAACAGACAAAATAAGGTCCCGTCCCAGAACCCTCCATACAACCGAGGCAATAGGAACACCTGCTCACGTGGAGTGATGAAGGCGGATGAAGAGAGGGAAAACAGAGTCAGATAGGTTGGAGAAAGACACGCAGCCACAGGAAAACAGAGACGCTGGAGGTTTCAAGACAGGCAATCAGTTTTCTTTTTGTGAGTGCTGAAGCGGGACTTGTGTCACCTGCAGACCAAACCCCATTTCCTCTGATTAAGTCCTCTAAAATATTCCATTTGTCAGTGTCACGGCCCCAGCCAGCGAGCAGCCAGCCGTGTCTGTTGACTGTGTCATTCTCCAATTTACATCAGACACTGACAACATCATCATGTCCCTAATGTCCCCCTGGCTTGCTCTTGCTCAACCCTTTGCAGAGGCTCTTTATTTCTCTGTTTTTTTTATTCCCCCTTGCAGATGCATGATTGCACCTCTTTGCATCGTCTCCACCGTAGCCATCCGTTACTGTCTGGATTCGTGAAACCCTCAGTTTAGATGACTCTGATGTTTGCTCATTCTATCTCCAAACCTTAAGGGAGTGGTCCCTTCTAACGTGTTAAATTGTTTGTTTGTGTTTCCTCCTTTAAATCTGTTTTCTGAAGTATCAACATCAGTCAGCCCTAAAACTCTCATGCGTGTGATCTAACCCCATTAGCAGCCAATGTCTTTTCAGGAACATGGTTCAGGGAGGATGGAAATTTCAATCTCCCCTCTATCATTTTCCCTATCATTACTCCATCCGCAGCCATTTTTTCTCCATCCTGAGTCCCGAGAGGGAGCGGAGCGGCTGAAAAGGAGGGCACCGTGCACTCTGTGCCCAACTTTAATATGAGTCGAGCAAAAGAGAAAGGGGGTGTTTATACATTATTAGGAGTCTATTATAAGGCAGCTATCACATTCTGCCTCTTCTCTCCCTCTTCCCTTCATTCCCTCACTCTCCTGACAGGTAGCGGCGGGCCGCCTTGATGACTAGACTCAATCACCTGTGACAGTTTTGATTTGATGTCACTCTTTGGGTCGCTCTATTTGTTTGAGCAGTTAAGAGGTAATTGTGTGACATTGTCGGTGGAAGACGTGCTTTGGCAGCACACCCGCTGAACCGAGGGGACGAGTCGAGGGAGTGTGGCAATAATAAATGAGGGCTATTTTCCTCAGCATTCCCAGACTCTGTGTATGCGCACATCAGCGTGTGTGTCACAGGAGTGTGTGTGTGTGTGTGTGTGTGTGTGTGTGTGTGTGTGTGTGTGTTTGATGGGGGGAAGAAGAGGGGGCGATGAGCCCCTCTGCCCTCGGGGAATTCAACTGTGTGATGCACATTGAGGTCGCCTGCACCCGCTCTGATCATCACTTTTCCTAGTATGAACAGAATAGTTTCAGTCTTTTCTTTCTTTGAAAAATTAAGTTTAGGTGTCACTCCAATAAACTTCTGAGCTACCGCGACTTTGACCAGCGGTGCTGAATTTACTGCGCTTCTTGGGAGTTGTTGGATTCATCTTAGTTGAGTCTCTAAAGTTCAAAATGTCAGATAACATTTGCACAAACACATTTTTCTGCTGTTTTGCAGCTTCACTGACAGATGATGTGTTTCTGGGGAATGTCTCTGAGACACGTCGTTTACAAACCTTACAGCTTTGGACCCGCAAAAATAAAAGCTGCACAGATATGTAACTGATAATTGTGACCCTGCACCTGATGTTTCATGCCTCACATTAGGGTTCTGACCCTAACTTTGGAAACCACTTTCTGTGACAGCTGATTGAAGCTGTTGAATGTTGGTAGATTGTGATGTTTAAAAAAGGCTCGGTTGGTATTCAGAGGCCCAGGCCCACCAGGAAAGTCCCCCCAGTCGATTACACCACCTGCAGCCTGAACCAATAAAACAGGCAGGATTGATTAATGCTTTAATGTCATTTATGCTAGTTCTGATTGTACTCTGTTGCTCTTAGGACAATAAAAACACAGTAAACACACATCCAAGTTGAATCTCTGCCTGACAAAATTGAAGCCAACGCAGATGTGACAAAAATTGCAGTTGCCCCCTCATCCTCTAGGGGTTGGCAGAAAGGAGCAAGTTCGCATTGGCTCCCATGTTAAAAATGCAAAATTCACAGCAGAAATAAACATGATTACAACCTGGTTCGAAAAGCACTTTTGGGTTTAATAGGTCAAGTTTACCATCATGACAATTCTGAGAGGGTGATTTTTTTAACTCTTCTGTTTAGATGTAATTAAAGCCACATTCCTGAACTGCGGATATATGCTCTCTGTCGCCTGTTGCCTCAAGGAAACAAAAGGAAATGCAGCAACAGTGAGTTCTGGGGTATCCTGTCACGTATCCGGTCCAAGATAGTGCATTTACAGTTTATTTGCAGTTTCTATTGTGCCTTTTTTGTATTTAAGAGAATTTTTAACACAAACAAATTTGTCCCTCTTTCTCCTCCACCTCTTCATGCGCTCGCCACCTCTAAACCCACGTTTCCCGTCATTTCCGTCCACGAATAAAATGCTTGCTGCGTATCTTTATACTCCTCCAGTCACGGGTAAATAAACGTTCATATTTTTGGAATTTTTCCACGAGGTATTCTTCAAGCTGCTCCGTGTCTGCCGCTAGATATCTTCGGCTCGCTTTTTATTTGTTTGAGGGGGCAATGGCGGTGCTGGTGACGTATTTAAAGGAAGTGGCGTCCTGGCCAATCACAAGCTTGCACTCTCCGTCTTGTTCGACAGTTGTTTAGAAAAGTGAGCTAGACTCCGTCCGTCCTTGCGAGGACTCTTCAACAGGCTCGCAAGGACGGATAATGGCGTGTGTCTCCGTGCCGACGCAGACGGAGAAGCATAAATTAGACTTTAGAGGACACACTTGCAGCCAAGTCCAGTCACCGCCAAAACGACAAAAACAGCAGCAGCAACGCCCCGAGAGCGTGATGACGGGGACCAGGGGTGTGTTGACAGTGCTGTGTTTCATGATTTTGCCTTGATTTCTAATAATGAGACTCATATCAACGCTACACGTAGGCTATGATTCACCTGTACATGAGTTGAGTGCAGCTGAGCTTTTGTTTTGTTTTCAGCACCCCCTGCTGAAAGTATGTTCCCGCGGCTATGGTACCGGGCATCTCCGAGTACATACAGGTACTCAGTTGGTCCCTGAAACGGCACAGAAAGTGGTCCTTTCAGGCTGGCCCTTTGAAATGGAAACACGCATTCTGCGAAGGTCCTGTAAAATTACTAGGAAGTTTCAATAGTGGAAACGGGCCTTTTGTAAACTCAATAATATAAACGCAGATTTGAAAAGGGACTGCAGAGATGCAAACAAGACTTTAAGCCGTTCTGTTCCATATGACGAGTTTAATGTCCTCTCTTCTTGTATCCAAGACTATGTGGCAGCTGTAGACACAACCATACCTATAGTGAACACCTACACCGTGACCCACAAATAACTGATAATGACTGTGGACTACTGCACAGCAACGCCGACAGCAAAGTCTCCACTGAATTCACCGAGTATCAACTCTCACCGTCTCTGAGTGCCAGAGATAATCTGGAATCCTTCTTTTCTTATGTAGAAGAAGCAGAAAAAAATTGCGGTTGAAGATTGCAAATCTTTGAGCCCAGGCTTTAGCCAACCCCCCCCCCCTTCATTCCTTCCTGGGTCCATTCCCTTTTTGCAGTGGGGGGAGGTATGGGGTGTGATTCTGGGGAAGAATTAGAGGTTGGCCTGGTTCAAAAATCAAAAGAATCTAACTAAGTTGAGTTTTCTCTCTTGACCACTGCAGCACCATAGTCTGTGGCGCTGAATGCGCCAGCAAAAAGGCTTTCTTACTTCTGCATGTTGAGCTCATCCATTTGTTTGTTATCTCAATCCAGGATTTAGAAAGATACAAAGCTGATTAAACAACAAAAGCATAGGGGAAGATAAAGAACACTTAGGTAATGGGTTTAGCCTGCCTGTTTAGCACGCCAGATTCATCCTCTTTTCCCTCGGCTCAAAATGCATTTGTTATTCTTTCCTCAATCTCGATCCAGACGGGAGGAAGGGAACAAGAAGAGGGGGAGAAGTGGAAAAGAAAAAAGAGAGGAAAAAAGGAGGAAGATGCTTTAGGTGGCAATGTTGTGAGAAATTCTGCAGAGTCTGGGAAAGCAGCAGTGATGAGGTGCTATGGGAACCTCTGACTGCCTGTTTGCTGATGTTCAGTCAGTAATGACTTTAACTCTGCTGTTGCCACAAGTAATTAACATAATTTTACATAATACCCGTTAGTAAATATAATAGTATAGCAGGCTTTAAGTGCACAATTCTCTTTTTTAAACATTTTTCATTTATTTTCTGTGTTTTTGAATGAAATGGTATAATTTACAGCATAATTTTGTTTGAATATTTAACTAAAACAATAGGGAGGCATTTTATCTGTGTTCGTTTTGCAGCATGTAAGTCATCAGTGCCAAGCTTCTTCTCCCCTCGGTGAACCTGGCTAAAAGCAATCTGAAGGCTTAGCTGTTGCTCTGATAATAACACCTCACAGGGGTCAGCGAGCGACGAGGAGGGCCGGGGGAAAACATATTTACGTTCCCACCGCTGCCCCCCCCCGTGGAAAGAAGCCATGAGAAAGGTGCTTACTTAGACGAGATAAAGAGCAAGATGAGAGGCAGCGGACTTGGATTAGGGAAAGGAGACGATCATGGCCAGTAAAGGCAAGAAAAAGAGTGGGGGGGGTGGGGGGGGGGTGGAGTACGGCGAGGCCGGGAGACGGTGTCTGGGACGGCTGGATATGGAGGGAATATTAATCTGGGTTTAGCGTGAGCAGGACCCCACAAACGGCTCAAGCAAACACAGCTTAGACGAGGCCAAGCCTCTGAGAAAGTCCTAAATCTTCACATTAGCTCCCCGCGTTTCTTCTCCTGAACCCGTAAGCTCTTTTTCTAAAGGACAGCACAAACAAGCCCCCCCACTCCCACCTCCAATAGTACCTCTTGCCAGTCCTGTACGTGCTCTCTCACAAGCAGTCACACACTTTCAAAATCATAAAGGCTTTGAGTATCAAGATTGCAAGAAACGTATGAATCTGGGGCCTGAGTGGATAGGAAAGATTAGACGGGTCCCCTCTTGAAGCGACAGGACGCCTCCCGATTGTGTCGCTCATTCTCCGGTGTGCCCTACATCTCTGTCGGCAAAGAATGAGAGAGCAGGGAGGAACACTTTAAGGGTTTGGTGTCATGCATATATAACCTTGGCAATTCTTAAACCTGAATAGATTTAGTGAATTTTACAGAAAGCTTTTTAATGTTGAAACTTTCAGTGCTAGAAAAGTCAAAAGTTTAACTCCTGCAACAAAAACTGATCATTGAAAGAGCAGTAAAAATAATGTGCCACTATTTTATCAGAAAAGTTAGAGCTGGGCGATAAAAAAATAGCAAAATATATATGTGAAAGGTTTGATTATAGATCATTGATATACAAAAAAAAAGAATAGTAGCTGTCAGACACGCTAACGGCTAATTTTTGTGCAGCTGTAGCGTCTGACTTCAGGTATCGGGTACCTTTGCTGAAAAAAAGGAGGAAAGTGCCTCAGATAAGAAAAGATAGAAGACACAGCAAATATGGCGGTATGATGACTATCTAAAAAGGACCTAGAATGTAAACCAACATTTTCCTTGTTGTTGTTGAATAAGACAGCTTGGGTGGTCAAAGGTAGCATACCAAAAAGTCAAAGCTGTGTTTGACCTACTTTTTATGTAAATTAGAAAGTTGAAAAAGGCGAGAGAAAAACTTCTGCTCTGAGAAAGTATTCCTTAACACGTCATAAGGGGGAGCCACGCCTCCTCAAACCTGCATGTCTCCAGTGTCTGAGGCCTTCTGGGGAAACCAACCAATCAGCAAGCAGCTCATTATCATATTCATGTCCTGGCCGAGTGGGAGGGGCAAACAGCTCTTTTCACAGCAAGGCTGGTTTAGGGGGTTTAGAATGGCCTGTATCAGGGCTCCTGGGACAGATGAAAGCCTAAAGAACATTTCTTATGCTTGTTGATCAACTGCATTCTAGGTCCTCTTTAATGTCAGGCAAAAGTCAAAGTAGCGTGCACTGCACGTTATGTCTAACGCAGTCTGGGAATCTGTTTCACCTGAATCAGTGCCACAAGAACCCGCAGAATGTAAAACTCTGAATCACAGTGTATGGGATTTAATATGCAGCAGCAATAACCGACCATAGATTCAACTTTCTCTAGCATCATGCCTTAAGATAAAAAAATCAAGGTAACACAGAGATATAAACAATTGACATCAACAGACTACTTCCGTTTGTGTTCTTTGATCATGTAATGCATGAAAAATATACCTCTAAAAGATATCTTTAAATAAAAAAGAACCATCTTCAAATCTTGCTTAATAGTACCAGGAAAAATTAAAGATAGACAAAATTCATTATTTTTGTGATATAAATCTATTGATTAAAAATAAAAATAATTACAGTGATTTTTTTATATCGCCTGGCCCATAGAAAAGTATGGGTGAAACTCGAATAATTAGAATATTGTGCAAAAGTCCATTTATTTCAGTAATACAACTTAGACTGAGAGACCATCTAAAGGCTCAGGAACTCTTTCCAGGTGTTTTGGATTCATTAGCTGATTACAGTGTGACACTTTGAGTCTAGAATATTGAACCTTTTCACAATATTCTAAGTATCTGAGATTTAGAATGTGGGGTTTTCATCAGCTGTAGCCATAATCATCACAATTATAACAAATAAAGGCTTCAAATATCTGGCTTTGCATGTAATGAGTCTATATCATAGATTAGTTTCACCTTTTAGGTTGAATTACTAAATTAAAAGAATTTCTACACCATATTTTAATTTCTCGAGTTTCACTTGTACATTGTGAGTGTTCTTTAAAGAGGAAGACAAAATTGGTTCTGATTAGTAGAATATAAATTGTAAAGCAGGAAAAGCAGCAGATGGGAGAGCATAGGAGGGATGTGCTGGCAGAGGAGTTAAACATCTCAACAGCTCCAGAGCCTAAGAGGGTATCAGACTTCCCCGTCGGTGGAGAGCAGGGGAGAGAGGAGGAAAGCCACTGAACCTCATCCCGTCACCCACAGCTTCCTGGCAGGGAAGGAACCAGGAAGAAGTGCCTTCTCACTGAGTTTCATTAACCTGACCACATGTGCCCAAAGCCCTGGTTTTAGAGTTAATCAAACTGACACAGGCACAGCCGCTGCAGTCTTCTGGGTCACCGGGGAAGCTCATCCGAGCTCCCCGCTGCTCCTAATGTTGAAGATGCACACATGAAGTATGCATGCATTTTCACACGTGGCGTGTGGTGCACACTTACTCCTGAACGGATGCGCTGGTTGCAGTTCGTCTCTGCCAACCATGACCACATGAAATGTCATTTATGAAGTTTCAATTAAGTGTGGAGAAGTGTGTCCAGAGCTCTGAGCCTCATGACTGAACACAAACATGGCAAGAATGTGATTTAAACATCAAATGGGACCTTGAAGAGTTCATTGGCCTCATTTAAAAACACATTTTAAATGATTACAGTCAAGTGAATATTCAAATCTGGCACACACGAGGAAAAAATATTGTAACATTAATTTTGTAGGGAAATATTTCACACTGTAGCAGTTTAGCTTGATTATATTTATTTAAATGTAAAAAATAAATGTATTCAATAAAGTATATTTATTTTGTACAGAACATTTAGCAGATTGTTGCTTTGAATTTATGGAGGCTCTCACATATAAAACACAGCAATAGCTGATTAAACCTAATCGCAAAAACAAAAATATTGCTCAAAAATCCTTTGAAAACAAAATTGACATTTGAGAAGCAAAAGTAATCTTAATGCTGTCCTAGAAGCTAAAACCACATTCACCTTGCTGTTGCTGTTGCATATAGGCAGCTTTTGGTGTCTAATTTAGCAGAGCAAAAGGTCTGATCTAGCCTAGAAATCTAGACAGACAGTAGCAGTAGCAAAATGTCTACCATTGGCCTGAGCAGTATTTGTCATGATGCAGTAGATTTTGTAGTCGACCCAAGCTCCGGTGGCCTAGTGGTATGCGTGTCCGCCCCGGGACTGGGAAATCCCGGTCGGGTCACACCAAAGACTTTGAAAAAATGGGACCCAATGCCTCCTCGCTTGACACTCAGCATTAAGGGGTTGGATTGGGGGATTAAACCACCAAATACTTCAAGAGCGCCATGGGGATGGGTCAAATGCAGAGATGTAATTTCACCAGTGTGTGATGATGACTTGGGACTTTAACTTTAAATGCGGTGGAGCAGAAACAGTAGGATCTGACACAGACAAGCACAAACAGAGGGTTTAAATACATGAGGATAATCAGGGAAACAGGCGGGTAACGAGGGGCAGGTGATTCACATCAACACTTAACGAGGGGAGATGAGACACAATAGACACAAGAGGCTGCAGGAGCACATCCTGACAGTATTGTGTTATGCCAATCACAGTGCTCTATAGTTTGGTGGTTGGGGTGATGCGACGAAGCATAACAACTAAGACCCAATCCCAATACTCGCACTTCCACCCTTGCGCCCTTCAATTGCGTGTTCCCGGCCAGGAGTGAGAGTGCATAGGGTGTCCCGATTCTAGTGCAGAAGATGACCACACTCCTTTTGCACCCTTAATACGCACTTCACCCAAGTCTGCATCGTTGTTTCCTCATGAAAACGGCAGAGTGGGCAGGGCAAACCAGTATTTCCATTGTAGGGCTAATGGGGTGGTAATTGGCCATTCAAGTCCCAACAAAGTTTCACGTTATATAGTTCATCAAAGATACGTTTCCGATTGTGAAAAAAACTCTTTCTAGGACACATTTAATAAATATTTATTGTCTTTCTAAAATACATTTTCCCCTTTTATGTTGTTTCGTGCTTAAACTAAAACGTTTGTTGAATAATCTTCAGTTTTTGTTTGTTTTTGCTTTGCTTATTCCATTATTATGTTTTATCAGTATAATGATCAGAAACCTTCTGAAAATAAAAACAAAAAAATGGAAAATACTTTAGCCAAATAAAGTAAATCATTCCAAGTTGTTTCTAAAACCTTCTCCAAAGCATTATAACAACCAAACATATCAGCATCCATTACTGTAATTATTTCACACAAAACAACCACATGCATGAATCATTCGACTTGATTTGAACTTCCATTAAAAAAAATTAACAAAAAAAAGATGTTTTGCACAAAGTGGTTTCCCTGAAAAGTATATATTTTGACAAGCATAGAGAGACTAGAATTACTGCACGATTAGGCTAATACTCCACATACAGAAAAAGTAGCAGTTTAAACTTGACAGTGAGTAAAAATCCATTTCTATGGACAAGAATTATTAATGGAGAGGAGTAAAATGGGGTTTTAGATATGTACAGTAGGAGGACTGGTTGTATTTAAGCTCCCCGCAAAGTCTCCCACTGGCAGCATTATCCGGCCTATGCACCTGTCAGACAACAGAACATGACGAAAAATGTACCTTCATGAAAAGAAGCTGAGCAGGTATTAGACTATTTTCCAAACATTAGAGACTTCGCAGCTCCATTCCTTCATTTGCTCACATTTACTCAGAGAATCAAGTGAAACTACCCCCTCGGTTTGAGTTGGTTCTAGATTTTTAACGTGTTCAAGGCTTCCTGAGCGCTGCAGACCTCAGGCCAGGCCCTTGGGGGGCGTTGCAGAGAGCGACCAGGTGTCCGCTGAAGCGCCCATAGAACAGCCTCCATCAAAGCACCACCCTCAGCAGATCAATCTTCCTGTGACACTTCATTTAGACTGCATTAATGTGGAATTAGGACCCATTACGGCTATTGGCAGGACCTGACAGTCCCACAGCAGAGATCCTCGCTTCCCAGGAGAGACCACTGCTGAATCCAGCAGATAAGGTTTTCTCAGCCGTGCCGTAAAGCTGAAGAAGTCATTCGATTTTTTTTCCGCCTCCCTGTCATCAGTATTGCTAATCAAGTAAAGGAATGTGTAAGGGTTTTACTTTCTGCTTTTGTGGTCCAGAGTTTAGATTTAAAGGAATGAATCGAAGGCCTTTGAAGGTTGGATTTCTTTATTTTTCTATTTCCCTGAGTGTTTGTTGTAAATCCATGAATATAGTGGCAGATGGAATCAGTTGACTTTTATTTAAACTTCATGTTGATTATTTTAAAAATCATAGCCATGATAAAAAATGTGTGTATTCCCATTCAAAAGGAAATCAAAGAGAAAACTTTTGTTGTATTTCAGCATCGTCCTTGAGGCTTACTAACAATTCTTCCTCCATGCTTCTAAAACCCTCGAGATCCTCTCTCAAAATTAAATTATATCGTTACGTAACTCAGACAAACAAAAGCACAATCCTTTAAAGTGAGACAATCATTTGTCATGGCATACTTTCTTCTAGCACCTAAAGCTGTGAATCTGATTTGATACCAACGTTTGAGCCGGTATTTAGGGTCAGGGTGGAGCCAATCATGGGGTGCGAGTCAGGTCAGGTCAGTTTTTTTACCCCCGCCCCTTTTGTATCGCCAGGCCCCCCTCCCTCGTCTGTCTGAGCGGAGTTCATGGCGAGGCCCCCCTCACGCATCCCTCACTGACCAGGCGGCTGTGAGGCACACAGATACCCCCTTAAGGAGCTTTGCTCTCTGGAGGAAACTTAATCTCCTTTTTAAACACCATCCCAAGGCTCCTCGCACGCCGTGAATAGGTGGGGGAGGAGCCGGCCGCAGTGTATCTCCGAGCCCACATGGCACCCAGCCCCAAATCTGAATATCTGAGCACCGTAGAGCTGAGGAGCTCCAACGCCAGCACAGGAATTAGCCCTCTGACAGGCCATGCTAAATCCCCCCGCTTCCTCCTCACCACTCCACTTGCTTCTACCTCCTGTACTCGTGTGCAGCCCCTCCCTCTTTTCATCCACCATCACACATGTATGACAGCCTATACCTGGCAGACACTGGATAAATAGACAGAAATTGATAGAGGGGAGATTTAGGCTCTATAAGAAATCACCTAAATTTGCAGTAGCCTTTGTACATTTCTATATCGTCTCAAAGGAATATAAAACACGCTTTGCTCTTTATTTGGTCCTGTTCTGACCGCCAAGTTATGGAGAATCTTTCAGTTCCTATTGAAACTTGCACTGAACTTAAATGAAATATAAATACTAAATTAAAAATAGACAAAAAATTGGAGAAGTTTGAAGAATAAAATAAGCATGAGGCTCGTTTCCAATATCGAAACTTCAGGGTAATTTTCCCAGACCTTCGCATGTGTCTCTATTTCACCAGGCCTGCCCAGAAGGGCCACTTCCCGGGCCCTTTCAGGAGCCAACTGAGTAGCTGAACAGGGGTAGGTTCTCAGAAAAGGCCTATAGAGTGGGACTTGTGGTTAACTCATGCTGATTGGCTGTAACTCAGTAAGAAGTGATATCGGCAGACGTAGCCAAAGAACAGGAAAAAGATTGAAAGAGTTGCTGGTGAAGCAGAATGGAAGAACCAAACTTTTATAAACTCTCAATTAGACTGATATTGGTTTTTCTATTGCCGATTACGATGCCGATATGTTGACATGGTCAGCTGATGGCCGATATGTACTGTCGATTTGTATGGGCCAATTTTTATGGCCGATATCTAGACATTTTCCACCTTATTTTCATTCTAAAATGTCACTAATAACATCAGTTGATGCACAAAATTTCTGAAGCTGAATCAGTTTCTGAACTCTGAATTTAACTGTTAAATCTTAACTTTGTGCACCGTTCAGTGTTAAAGTCAGACACCTAAATAAAGTTAATTTAGAGTATTTATTATGCAGATGTTATTAGTAAACGTAAAAATACATTTTAATCAAATTCTGCAACAGCACCAGGCTGTCCGAGGATGTGCCTGACTTGAAATTGGCTTTACTAAGGACAAATATTGGCCGATGCCAATGTATAAGAAGTGGTAAATATCGGCCTCATGTATCGGCCAACCAACAAATCAGTCTACCCCTACTCTCAATGCCAAAGAATGCATCAGAAATCCCCCTCAATGCCATAATTCATGCGGTTTTGTGGTCTCCTAGAGAGCACTGCATTATCCTTCTACACGCTAACATCAGTGCTATATTCAATACCTGCAATACCAAGATATACATTTGTATGTCTGTGTCCTTTATGCTGTTTCTTCTTGGAAATGTAATTTTTCTATTTTTATTCATTTATTAATTGCTGAATGTTACAATAATAGCCAACTGCCTTTGTGTATTTACCTGTTATTTATTTCCTATTCTCTAAGTCTATGTGTATATACATGTATCCTTGTTTTTATCTTCTTCTAATTACCCTTTGAGTGATGGTGCTGCTGTGACAAGTGAATTTCCCCACTGTGGGATAAATAAAGTCTATTCTATTCTATTCTATTCTATTCTATTCTATTCTATTCTATACTTACTGAGGAATACCAACAATGAAAATTTAAAAACTCTCTTCTTTCTGCTGCTTTTCTTTCACGCGGCATTGATTTGACAGTTTTTTTGTGTATCGATTTTATTTTTCCTTCTGAAATAAATAAAAAAAAATAAAACATCAAGATTGACTCTTTACATTTCATTTGTTTACAAAAATATCATCTGTGACGATTGCTGTTCTGATTACATATGTTTCATGTTAAAGACATTGTTCGTAGCGCTCTAAAGTATCACTAGTGAAAAATGACACACACATCTTCCTGCTTTCAAGGCCCTGATATTCCCTGACTCATTCTGCTCCTTGTTGACCAAAGGGCAGGGATAAATACCAACCCTGACAGACTTGTGTGAAAATCTCCCAGCCATTTTATTTGGAAGGAGGTGTGACAGATTACCGAAGAAGGGCGGATTCCTCAGTGGCAAAGAGGTAGCGGCTCTCTTTACCCAAACACTTTGGACCCGTGCTCTGACATGCTCCTTTAGCACCCTGTCAGGAGACTATTCCCAAAGCAAACACCAGCAGAGCCTTCTCTCCTCAAGGCGAGCCCTCATAAACTCCCTGAAAAGGACTTAGAGTGCTGAGGAGCCACAAGAAAACAAGATGTGGGGAAACCAAACAGACCTTACAAAGCCCTGGACATGGTGACTTTAGTCAACTTAACAGGAGTGCTATTCACTTGGGGGGGGGGGTAAATGGAAAGGCAAATTTTAGTTGCAGTTTATCTCAGCAGGTCAAAACACAGACCAGAGCTGCATTTCATGCTGTCAGAGCGGAAGAATCTACGGAAAGTGGTGCCCAATATTTGTTTCAACATGTTTATGTTCATTATGCTCTGTTTGGACTGAACTTTCACAAATAATAATTTCATCTATTAGAATGAAATCTGTTATTTAAATAGCACGGGTGAATATTCAGTGTGGCTAAACACAAACGTGAGAACGGAGTCGTAATCCAGACTTGGACTGCGCAATGTCATGTATGGTCGTGGTGTGAGATTCTGTCACAAATGTGATAATACAGTCCCCACACTGGCTTAGCACAGCCACCGAGTGTATGAGGAATTTAAAACCTGGACAACGGCTGGATCAGAAAGAGTTTCTTAGATAACTGAAAGTGGATTGTTTTTATTTAAAATCTAGTTTACAGAAAAAGGCCCATCAGACAGACTTAATTCACACATCCCGTAGGTCAGACTGGGGATTT
Source organism: Aphyosemion australe (assembly GCA_006937985.1). NCBI lineage: Eukaryota > Metazoa > Chordata > Actinopteri > Cyprinodontiformes > Nothobranchiidae > Aphyosemion > Aphyosemion australe. Next base: position 5,349,842 of record SSNS01000004.1, on the reverse strand, counting down.
TTGTGGTAAATGTCCAGAAAATTCCTAACCAAGGGAGTCGATGACCCTCTAAGAGAGTGATCTGTGTAATTAAAGCCTCTGAAAATGAGGAAACACACGTTGCCATGGCAGACACAAAGATGGTCAGATAAACTCCAGGGAAATGCCAGAGGTGTCCACCCCTGACTGGCTTTTATTCTACACTCAAACACACCTGATGAGGTTTTCCAGACCTTACTGAAAGAAAATTAAACTGATCTGTTAGCAATGGTCCATTAGCACACAGATTCAGTCATAATTAGTGATTTTGATTTAGTTGGTTTCTAATAGGATTCTGTTTCTTTGAACCAGGCTTCCTGCTTTGTTTAGTTCCATTTCCTACGTTGTTTTTGATTCCGATTTAATTTTCAGTTTTTACCTGAGTTGAGTTATGTTGGATATTTGCATAAAGCTGTGCCTCTTTTAGAGCTGAATCATTATATTTTCCTTTCCTCTTTGGTTCTGTTACCTGTGGATCTTAAACATGAGCTTTGGATTTCCTGTTCTGTGGCAACATTTGTTGTCAAAGTTACTTTCGTTGTTTCATTTATTGACTTCCTGCTTGGTGACTTTGTGGGTCTATACTGCTATAAGCCCAGACAGACGCTAACTCAACAGATGTCAACGCTGCTAAATAGAAAAACAAAAAGATTTTCTTTACTTTTTTAATAGTTTGACCAAGAGCATTTGAACCAGATCAAATTAAATTCTCACGATTACACTTCAGCGTGACATCTTGCTGCCGTGCCACGCCGAACACAACCAGACAGCATGCAGACACACTCTGGAGTTGTGTGTGACCAGCTCCCTGAGCAATTTCCCCACTGCTAGTCCTGCGTAAGCTCATGTCTGCAAAGAACGCAGAGGGAAAAACCTCCATTACCTCTGGAGTCAAAACTGGGTCAAATGGTTGAACCAAGAATTAATTTACAGGTGGTCGTATGGAGTATTGTAGAGGTTCACAAGGTTGTAGAGGAAGGGTGGTGATGAAGGGTGTGGGGGTAAATGAAAACTGTTCTTAGTTCACAGCTGGACCCTAATGAGTAGATTCCTCTGGGGGAGGGAGGGAGGGAGGGGGGAGTTTTTCAGAGTTTCTTCAATTGAAAAAAATGAGCCAAAAAGATCATTTATTCATCATCTGAGCTATCGTCTTAATTGGAATTCAATTTAACTCTCTCTCTCTCTGTGTGTGTGTGTGCGTGTGTGTGTAACACATTGGACCCTCTTTTTTAAATTTGCTGTGCTTGATGGGCTCTGAAATACATTTCTCTTGAGCCCCAAGCAGACTTAGATACACTTGTCACATAATCAAATGTGAAATACAAAGCACCGTACGGTGAAAGGGCTGGGACTTTATTCCAGGGAAATAATTTACTTTTTTCTCCCCTCTCCAGCCGGTTGCTTTCATGTCATTTAGATGAGTGGTTAATAAGGCAGGGCGTTAAGAGGATTATGATCTGGTTGGGCCATGGCTGCTGCTGCTGGTGGTGGTGCTGGAAAAAGTAGGGGAAGGGGGAGTCTGCGCGTCTAAGGCAGCTTTACGCGGGAGGGGTGGGGGGCACACAGTCGATTGGCACAATACTGGGCAGGAGAGCATCCTCCTCACTGTCAAGATTCATTTAGTCAGAACTAAGCACTCCAACAGACCTGAGCTCTTCAATAGGCCATATCTTCTTCCTGTTCTTTTGGGCTCAGAGGGATTTGCTTTAAATTCTCTCTATCTCCTTCTGTGTTAATGAAGACCTTTAAGATGGTCCACAGGGAGGAGAACAGGTACCAGTAAGCCAATGAGGAGGTGAGAGTCCTACTCAGTTTGGAAAAGAGGGCAGATGCAGGATCAGGGGGTGTCATATTTCAGTCCAAGTCCTGTGAAGATTTTATGGCTGAATGTGTTGAGGAATCCAACGACGGAGCTTCAGAAATATGGCTTTTTTTTCAGACCAGAGTGGTTTCACTTAAGAAGAAAGGAAGTTATTTGGGTAAAATCCTAAACAGGTAGAGCAGATTTCTCCTGGGAGTGTTCTTAGAGGAACTTGGAGGATGGACCGGGCTTCGCTGGAGAATCTCTCTGAGCGAGTGAATGTAACAAAGCAGAGTTTCCACTGGCTCGGTGTCCTCTCATGCCTCCTCCAAGCAAGGCACTATGCAAAAGCCCATTTTAATAAATCTCTGCGGATCAGCTGCCGCTCGCGCCACAGAGAAGACACAAGCCTCTCCCGCTATTCCCAAAGCCCCACCACCCACCCCTCTCTCTGCCACCCTCATCCCCGGCACAACCTCACACCCCACCCTGCGACTCACAACGCCCAGCAACCGGCTTCTCAAATGCATCTTTAATTCAGCAACTTTGAAGTGGCACTCCAGCAAATGCACTCAATCAATTATAAATGAAATAATCTCCTTATGATATTAGAGATTTTTAAAGTCTAAGAAATACTGGGAGATTAGGGAGTCCAAATCAGTTTTAGCGGTATCTAAAGTGACAGCAGGAGAATCATTGGAAGGAGCGGGTAGAAACTTAAAATGATTATGTAGATCTGTGTCACTGCCGAATGTTTCTGCAAATCCCCGCTGGATCTACCGCAACAGAGGGAACAGATTATTCCTGGCCTTATTTAAAGGGTTGGAGTTCTTAAGTGGCTTTTTAAAAAGGAAACATTTTATATATTTACACATATATTTACGGCTAGCCTCCTTCCCTCTTCACAGTTACTCTTCAAGCTCCTCAGCCTTCTTCTACCCTCTGGGTCACCCATGTACATGAGCTTTGTCATTGTTCAGTGGATAAAATGCTGCTGAAGGTTTCATCTTACAACAAACTCAACTAACTCACTAAAATACAGATATGCTGTCATTACCTGTGCTTTTGATTGAGTGTGTTATTAATGTGAAATGTCAAACTTTTATCAGTTGGCTTTTGGGAAGTGACTCTTTTTTAAAACTGTTTTTACTGTTCTTTTCTTTTTTTTTGACTTCTTATCTGTTGTTGAAATTTTATTTTAGGTTTGTTGGTTTGTGCATCACTTTGGTCGGCTCTCATGTTTTCTTAAATGTGCTATAGAAATAAACGTGGTATGGTATGGTGGTGGTAAAAAATCCATTTTAGTGTTTGATTCATTTAAAAATACAATGGCAAATCTGATAAACAGGCTAGCTTAAAAAAATTTTCATGCCTCTTAGGGCTGGAATATACTTGCTTTTTAATCTTGTGTTGGCGCAGGCAGCATTGTGCATCTTTGTTCACATATTTGCTGCTACACGGCACTGCAATGCATGTAGTACTAGAGTGTTCCGCCAGGGGGCAAACTAGAGTACTCTGGACAGAGAGCTGGGTTTGTGGGTACCATACATATCATATATATCACTAGATGCCTTACCCGCGCAGTTCGTCAATTGGACGGACATCCTTACACGGCAGCCATCTTACTAGCGACAGTTGCCCCCTTTCATAACATTGGTGTCAGTGGTGAATGTCCTACTTAAATAACTCTAACTTGCTCAATTTTCAACCGATTTTCAAACAGTTTGGTTTGTTATAAACGCCAGAGATGTGGCTGTGAAATATGATGGATTTGACCCATTAATTAAAAAATGTTAAAGTATGTCCTATCAAGCCTATGTGTTATAAGGATTGTAATAATGTAAACTGTTTGTAAATCCGTTAAGATTTCATCGAGTTATGAGTGTTTTTATGTAAGTTATCACTCACCTTCCAGCTGCTACCATTGAGAGCGGAGCGTCTGCTGTCGCTAGTAAGATGGCCGCCGTTGTAGGGACGCTGTCGAATCCCAGTTAAGGCATCTAGTGATATATATGATATCTATGGTGGGCACAACCAAAACAAACATGGCGTCAATTAAAGAGATCAGTAACTGGTTAATTTTGAGATGGCGACAGAAAAAAAGACAGATTTGTCAATGCAGCTTTAAAACATAGATACAGGCTCAAAAAATTAGAATATCAAAAGTTAATTTATGTCAGTAATTCAACTTAAAAGGTGAAACTAATCTATGAGATACTCATTCCATGCTAAGCCAGATATTTCAGCCCTTATTTGTTATAATTATGATGATTACCTGATGAAAACCCCACATTCAGAATCTCAGACAATTAGAATATTGTGAAAAGGTTCAATATTCTAGACTCAAATCAGCTAATGAATCCAAAACACCTGCAAAGGGTTCCTGAGCCTTTAGATGGTCTCTCAGTCTAAGTTGAATCACTGAAACAAATGGACTTTTGCAAATACTCTAATTTTATGAGCTTCACTTGTATAAATGTGTAAAAAATAATGTTTAAATCAACTTTTTGAGATAATATGCACCCATTAGGGCTTTTATTTTGTATTACAAGGCATAAATGTTCCTCGGAAAAAGTTGTAATTCTCATTATAGAAAGTCTGGCTGGCACTCGTCTTTATTTTTACCCTTTTTCCACAGTTGCTGTTGTGTTTATCCCCTTCCACCATTACTCACAGTTGTAGAAATTATGACCCAATGCACACTTCTATCACATCGGGGTTCATTCATCTTTGATTACACCTTTCAGATGATATAAATTACGCCTATCCCACACTGTTGGCTTGATGGATTACAGGGGCCTATATGAAACACACTGATCAATATCATGGATTAGTTTCTGTTTCAGGGCTATGTGATTCTTTGAGAACACAACATTCTTCAAGTCTGCCTTTACAACCCATGGTAATGCTAATAAAGACCTCTTCAGTTTCACTTTGAAGCTGCTTTTTTCTGTAACACTGTATTATTATCAATTCAAATGTAAAGAAAATGTAAGTTTGTCCTTTTGCTATAACTTCACACCTAAAGATCTGGAACTATCTTTGTAAGGTGATTTTGGACTGCAGCAACCGTTCCGTCTAGCACAGAAGTTATCTCTGACTCACTTTGCTTCAGAGGGAATATGCTTCAAATGTGTAGGGAGTCTCTGCAAACACCATTCACAAGGGACTTTCCAAAATGTCTCAAAACATTTGCCAGGGTTCTCATTTCCCTCATACTAATTGCAAAGCTGTGTTTTTGCATCACTAGAATATGTGAGGTTATTTTTCTCTTAAAGTTGTTGAAGAATTATCCTGAACCCTTCTCATATTAGTTTCCATGAATAAGACTAAGATGGGCTGTTGAACCGTGAAATTCAAAGTCGCGTCTAACAGGATTGTGGAATTTGTGAGAAAATAAGAAACATTTTAATTGGAATCACACTGAGCATGAGGTTTAATAAACGGCTGGGTCTTATAACTGCAAGACAACTGTGAACATCATGCAACTGTTGTTTAATTCAATTCAATTCAGTTTATTTATATAACGCCTAATCACGACAAGTCATCTCAAGGCACTTCACAAAATAAAACATTCCAATTGAGTTCAGTTCATTACGCCAAGATTAAAGTTTCCTATAAGGAACCCAGCAGATTGCATCGATCACTGACTAGTATCAGAAACTCATACTAAGCAAGCATGTAGCGACAGTGGAGAGGAAAACTCCCCTTTAACAGGAAGAAACCTCCAACAGAACCTGGCTCAGTATGAGCAGCCATCCACCATGACTCACTGGGGATTGAGAAGACAGAGCAGACACATCCGCGCACACACGTTTAAAATTTTTGTCACAATTTAAGGCTGGTTTCTACTCGGTCCGTCTGCGTGAAACGGACGCACGCACCGCCATTTTGCGTCGGCGCAAGGGCTCTCTGACTGGCTCGCGGAGGGTGACGGAGACATGCCCCAAATTTTAAACATCCGTCGAAAGTGACAGAGACCGCAAGCTTGTGATTGGTCAGTATGACGCTTCCTGTAACTTCGTCACCAGCACCGCCGTTGCTCCGTTAATAAGTAAAAAAATATTTAGCGGAAGACCCAGAATAGATTGAAGAACGCATCGCGGAAAAGTCAGAAAATATGAACGTTTAGTAACCCGTGACTGAAGGAGTACACAATACGGAGCAAACGTGGATGGAAACGACGGGAAACGTGGGTTTAGAGGTGGCGACTGGATGAAGAGGTGGAGGAGAATGAAGGACAAATTAGTCCGTGTTAAAAAGTCTCTGAAATACATTAAAACAATGTAAACACGAGTAAATACACTATCGTGAACCGGATACATGAGTGTCATGGTGGCAGGATATCACAGAATAGCGCTACGCCCTCTGTTGTCCTGGCGGGGAATTGCTTTGCAACACGTTGCGAAACTCACAGAGAGTATAAACCAGCCTTTAGGATCTTTACACACCAACATGTAGTCCATTTAAATCAAATCCTGGTCCATTTTGCTCCTTAATCCTTCTGTAGTTCCTGGACTGTTTTCATCTGCTCTACACCCAATTACCCAACCTTGTTCACCTGGGACTTGATTGTTTCCACCTGAGTTCCCAATAATTTAAGCTCCCTGCAGGCACAGCTCTGGTGCCAGATCATCCACAACTCCCATGCAGCTCACAAGCCTGTTCCAGTTCATATCCAGCCAAGTAAAGTCCAGTCAAACCAAGCCTAAATAACTAACTCAGGTATGTATAGTCAAGTCTGCTTTGTTAAATCAACTAATGTGATTCAAGTCAAGTCAGTCTGAAGTCATCCTCTCTGTGCCATTTTTTTCTGCATCAAACTTTAATTAGATGCTCAACTCTTTGTTGGCTGAATCATTTTTCACGTGTATATGTGCATACACGTTTGTGTGCATGTGAATGTATATGTATACACATATTTTTTATTTTCTAACATTTGTCTAACGCCTGTAATATCAAAGTTTTATGTTTGTTTATTGCTTTTATTAACTGTATTTTATGTGAAACTTATATTTTATGGCGCCCTTCTTGGCCAGGGCACCTTCGCAAAAAAGACTCGATCTCAAAGGATTTCCCTGGTTAAATAAGGGTTAAATAAAAATAAAACAAATAAAAAAGATGTCATGACTGTTAAAGTCCCAAGTATTCATCACACACTGGTGAAATTACATCTCTGCATTTGACCCATCCCCATGGTGGGGAGCGGTGAGCTGCAGCTGTGGCTGCGCTCAGGAACTATTTGGTGGTTTAATCCCCCAATCCAAGCCCTTAATGCTGAGTGTCAAGCGAGGAGGCATTGGGTCCCATTTTTTCAAGGTCTTTGGTATGACCCGACCGGGAATCGAACCCTGATCTCCCAGTCCTGGGGCGGACACTCAACCACTAGGCCACCGGAGCTGGTAATTACAGCTGCAGTTCATTTTTGCAGCAGGTTTGAACACAGGAATCTCACTTGGGTGCAGAATAAAACAAACTGCTAAGACCTGTTGTGAACTGGTTCAGTCCAGAGGAACTGAATTACAGGTGCAAAAACACCACAGTGTCCTAATTATGTCTCAAAATGTTCACAATTTATCCTCATTTGTTCCTAATTTAGTCCCCAACTCCTACATACTCATACTTTCTGTCAGCTACTAAATTTAGAAGTGATTCACGAGTTCCAGACACGTGTGATAACTCAGATCAGTTTGAGAAATCAATCATTGTTCTTAAACATGTTCAAATATTCAGCTTGCAATACATCTGGAAACCCTAGAGAATGTTTTCAGTGTGGAAACTCTCTTTGAGAATGCACTTTGCAATCTGGTTCTAATAATTCCAGCACAGTGAAACACTGCTTTAAAGTGTGACTAAAAAGAGACAAAAGCATCAACAAAAAAATGGCTTCCCAGGTGTGGAGTAGGTGTGATAAAATTGCAACTGAATTGAGGGCAAACTGAAAACAAAAAAACGTTTCTCTCAAAAATTTAACTTAAGTCTACTTTAGAAAGTGTTGTCATGGTCTGATAGTCAATTGTGTATCAAATCCTAACAAGGCAGCTGTTCTTCTGACTGAAGAGTGCCAAACAAGTTATCAGTTACTATCAAATAATGATTTCATATTAATGCAATCGAGATGGAGATTGTATCTGGGACCTTAAGGGAACACTTGGACAGCAGGCGTGTTTGGCCACTGCTTTCTGCAAAAAAATAGTACAGGAATAATTCAGATTAATTCTAAGTGGAATATTGCAGGAAACATTCATCAAACTTAATGAAAATGCTCCTTATGGACATGATGTTGGGTCAAATTAATAATTCTTTAAAAACCTAAATCACCAATTACTGTCTGTCTCAGTCTGAGAGAGTCACGGCTGACTCGGCACACAATCAAAGGAGGCAGATGCAGCGAGAGGCCTGACAACTTCATGTTTAGGTAATTATCACCACTTCTGGCATGAACCGAGAGGCCTCTTAACTGCCTCTTTGTTGCTGTTAAACAGTTTGCCCCTCTGATTGATGATGAAAAGGGAACATACACCCACACATCTCAAGGGACTGTGACATAATAATGTGTGTGTATCCCCCGTGGCCCGGCCAGCTGGGCAGGCTAAACACAACGCTCACAGGCGAGATTGTATGGGCTATACCACGGGGGGGAGGTCGGCCACAAATACATTATTCATACCCATCTGATGGGACACACTCTGTGGCTAAACACACACGCACGTTCATTTATTCAAATTCAAGCACTTTATCATATCAGTGGCAGGGCTGAGAAGTCATACATCCCTGTAGATGCTCCGGTCTTTTCCTGCACTGTCATCAGATTCCCCAGCTTTCCCCTGAGTGTGACTCCCTCATTCATATTCATGTGGAGTCCGATCTCCGCCAAAGGGCTCGTGTGTGTGCGTGTGTGTGTGCGTGTGTGTGTGTGACCCTGAGGCCACAAAATATCACAAAAGAAGGAATAAATCACAATCATCATCATAATAATTCTCTAGTGACTTTTTAAAATCATATCTAAAATTATTTTAGCATGTTTAATCACAAAGAGAAGAAAAATGATCATTTCACATCCTTAGATATGTTTTCTCCTGTCCACGTATTTTTCATGCCAACTTTCTGGCTCGGTGAACAGCTAATCAGCGCCCATTAGAACAAGATAAACATACGGATATCCACGGCTCTTTTTAATAGCCTCTCACTACCCCCCCTGCTGCTAATGTGTGCTGAAGGGATTATCTAACAAGAGGACTGCAGCTCTCACTCCCAGGGTCCTCTAGCTTTCTGACAGGCAGTGCTACCAGACCTTTTTCAGTCCGCCTGGCTACTCTTGTTTTCTTAATGATAACATATGGACCACGTCTAAATGACTTCTTTCTTATGGCTAAAAGTTCTTCATTTGTCCCTGTTTAGTGAGATGTGCTTGCACAGGTATCCAGGTTAAATGTCCCTCTGCAGCTTCCCTCCTTTTGAAAGCCTGATGCCTTCAGGCCCTCTAAAACAGTTATTTCTTAAGCACTTATTTCCACACTGGCTTGCCATCTCTGCAGAGGCCTCCACCAGACTGTAATTAGAGCCAAATGGCTGGGAGCAGACCTGCTGATCTGCAGGTAACCCAGTAAAATATTATGTTGATTGTGCTGGTTATTGTTATCACACAATGGGCTAAGAGGGAAAGTTAAGTCTCTTTAAAGGAGTCATGTATATACATTTGTGTGTGTATGTGTGTGTGTGTGTGTGTGTGTGTGTGTGTGTGTGTGTGTGTGTGTGTGTGTGTGTGTGCTCCTCACAGCAGAGACAGAGAAAAATGGCTTCAGTCGGAGGCTTGTTAATTCCTCAGCATCCAGACTGATAATGAAGCGTGCATGTGGGAAGCCCCCGCTGGCTGATTCTATCCGCTAATCGGAGGCTTCCCCTATGTCAATCAGTCGGCAGTGGGTGTGTTGGCCCGGTTTCAGCCCGAGGTAGAACGCCTTGGGAAGAGGACTGAAAAGACGTCCGGTTTGGCAACAGAAATTCCAGGGCTACCCGGATGTGAACACAATATGGCCATGCGGAGCTGGTGCTATAGTGTGTAAGCACCATTAGTGTCAGGGGATAGGGTCAGGGGTGGGCTGGGACGAATATTCAGCCCTGGCACCCTGGGGGGTGCTCTTGTGGAAAGTTCTCCCTTCCACTGACTTTGGGGGTTTGCGCTTGGACCGGCCCACATTGGGTAAACAGCCCACCAGGACAATGCCCGGTATGCCAGATGGCAAGTCCACCCCTGGTTAGGGTCCATGACAACTGCCTCATGATGGACTCCACATAGACTTCAATATTTTAGATGACCTGTTTTGACTAAAATCAGGTACCATTGAAAAGAAGTTTGAGTTAACGATGATCTACTTGGAAGTTATTCATTCAGCAAATTAACATTTTTCTAACTTTCCAACATCTCTGATCTTCATTTATTCTCCAACAGAATGATTTTTAGTGAATTACAGTTTGCAAATTTTCTAAACTGATGGAAATAATTCCCTAGACTTCTATGTATAATATTTACACAACTGGCACCCCTGTTGTGTTTTGCATATGGTGACTCTGGACACTAAAGCAGAACAACAACCGCTCCGATCCTGTGCTGGAACATCTCCATAAGGGCTTGTGTCAGATTGACGATCCTCTGGTCAGTCGCTGGCTTAACGCCGGATACTGCTCTTCCTCTACAGCCAGCCAAAGCCTTTTTAAGAAGGCTTTTTTCAGAACAAGGCATAAACCCAGATTATAAAACAACAATAAAGCCATCCCGTATGCTCATTTTATAAAACACTGTATAATAAAGCTTATGTATAAGAGCTCGACTTAACAAGTGCTCTTACCAAAATGCAGGTTGATGAGTGAAGAGTTCATAATGGATTAAAATGAAGTTTCGTATAGCTGTCAAGAAACATAAATCATTTGTATTTCTGTGTTCAAGCACACAGAATCTATTCTGTTTGACCTTCTTGTTGCTCAAACACCAAGATGCACAGTCAGAGTTATTTAAAACGTTCTTCAAATAACCAAAATTCTCACTTATACCAAGGAGAGCAAGTCAAGAGTGACTTAAGCCCAACAGATGAGCCTCAATTTACTAAATGTTTGAATCCATATGACCCACAGATGCTTTAAGCAGATTTTACAACAATAGACAGATGTTGGATGCTGAGTGAGAGGTAGTGGAAGTGGTTATCACACCGGCTGATTTTTCTTCCTGCTCGTCCTTTTAATCTGGAAAAGACTTAGAGCTGTTTCTAAGTGCTTCTAAATCAGATAAAAAAGACAGAGAAATTCTACTTCTCTGTGTAAGCGCACGCTGCTTTGTGACGCTGATATGGACCAGAGAGGATTATTCCTGGATGGGAGGCAGGCTTTGGAAGATCTACAAAGATGGAAATATGGATGTTCCTACTTTAGAGGATCATGACAGTCAAAGAGTGGGTGGAAGCTCTTTTTGTCTGTGTCATGCAAAGATTTCTAAAAGGGTAATGTCTGAGTTGTTTGCATGGTTTAAACTGTTCTGCTGTTTACACAAATGCATTGGTGTTGACCATAACAGTGCATACAGCTGTATAAATGTAGGTTTAAATCTTTTTTTTCCTAAGATGTAGTTTCAATCTTATGAGGTGGAGTTATGTGGAAAAGCTTTGGGTGAAGATTCTTGTTTGTTTTAGCCGTTTGTTAGCTGTCTAGCTACATGTAGCTACATACCGTGAGGACGACGTACGTTCACTACACAGGGCAAATTTCTACTTCACAAGTTGTGCCAATTAAACTAAAATATCTCATAAACTTTACCTCAGATCTGTCATATTTTGACATTTTGAGAGAGAGGAGAAGTAGCTGAAGGGTTTGATATATAATATGTGTATGGTGTGTAAAATTTGGGTCATTGAATGACTGAAAACCGATATCGATATGTTGCGATATTACATTTTAATGCCGATATCTTCTGATATTGATGGTAGATCGATAATATCGGACATCCCTGATTAAAATAAATCCAAACTCTTTGGTTTATTTTTGGGATGGCTACTGTTCAGTTCAGACAAAAGCCCTGGGTGAGCAGTGAGAGAGGACACAAACTAGATCTGAAGCTCTGGGATGTTTTATAGCTGAACACATTCAGCCTTATGATGGTGAGGGCGCTGCAGAATTTCAGATTAAATTTTAATCATTACTCATCTTAATGAAGAGATACAGTAAGATCAGTAAAAGTTGTCTGATGCACCACATTAGCTCTAATGCAGGGGTGGGGAATGCTGATCCCTCGAGGGCCGTTACCATGCACTTTTTAGTTGTTTCCCTGCTTCAACTCACCTGATTTTAATCAGCAGGTGATTAACAAGCTTCTGAGCTGCTGAACAGGTGATTCAACCACTGAATCAGGAGTGTTGGAGCAGAGAAACAACTAAAACATGCAATATACCGGTCCTCGAGGACCAGGGTTCCCCACTCCTGCTCTAATAGATACATTAATGTGGGTGTTAAAATGCACCTATGTGATCCACCTGTTTTAGAGTGTTGTGATTTGGCATCTCTAAACCACAACAGAAAGATTCTGGTTAACATTTAACTCTTACTGGGCCTTTCCACCGGCATCACCTAACGTCCGTGAAACATAGTACACAGTAATTAGCCATCGTTATAGTTTCCACCGGCCACAAAGCATGAGGTTTTGGAAGCATCCCAGAAGCGTAGGGTGAGTCTATTTTTTTACGCGCTACGCTTCCAGAATGCGTCAAATTCTGCATTTCAGATCGGGCCAGACAGGAAGTCAAACATGATAGCAATGTGAAACATCCTGAAACTTTCAAAATAAAAGCCACGTGCAGATTTCCAGTTGCTTAACTAGTAAAAAAAGAGTATATTATTATATAAAACCTCCATGGGCGAGGTAAATAGAACAGAAAATAAACCACATACCTCATTGGATACATGCTGCTGTCTTTCTCCTTGCTTGTTATAGTGAGAACTCCTGAAATCACACTATTGTGTTGCAATTTGACCATGATTTGGTGATCTCATGGTGTGGAAAGCTTTTGCTGCTGTTTTGCATCTGTAATGCTCCCGGTAGGAAGGGTAAAATACATCTATTACGTTATTTACCGTTATGATCCTAGTGATCCCAACGTCCTTCAGAGCAGACCAGATAGCTCTCGTAACACACCACATAGGATATAAAAATATACAATAAAATAATGTTTTGAGCAATTTTGTCAATTGGACACATCCTTTAGATTGTCATAAGTTGAGGATCAAGTGGAAAATTAGCATGATTATCTTGCTGTGGGAACCGATCCTTACTTGGCTTGAAGCTGATAACCTGATTTTCATCCAGATGTTTGATCTCCTCTGGTTCAAAGTGACGCAAGGAGGAAATGAGCTGAAATACGAGACATACAAGGACATCCGTTTCTGACTGAGAAACCCCTCAGTGATTCAGAATGTGATAAATTCACAACAGAACTGATAATTAAATCAATGAAAATGAGTGAAATACTCTCACCCTCTTTCATGTTTTGTCTTTAAAATCAGAGACACCCTGCCTTTGTGTTGACTGTGGGACTCCACCGTAGCTCTCCGATGTTTCGGTCCCAGCCCTTTCCCTGGGTGATGGTTAATTACCCAGGATAAATCCACAGGCAATTTGTCAGATTGCTTCTACATTCCCACCCACAGACCACTTCTCTCCTCTCTTCTTCCGCATTCTAAGCTCATGTAATGAATCACTAATCACTCGGTCCCTGATGAACATCCCCAGCCTATTATCTCTTAATTACCCCACTCAAGTGGCAGCAACACGGGCCAGCAGGGGGCACGGAGTAAAAAAAATATACAAGTCACTGGTTTAGGTATTATTTCTAAAGCCAAAGCTTTGTATTCTGTGTGTGTGTGTGTGGATGAGGGCAGTGTATTTACCGTTAGGCGGTGAGTTATGTATGTCACCATGAGAGGACCCCCAGCTGTAGTAGTTTATGTACATAGAGCCAGAACTGGCTCGCTCTCAATCTCAGCCCAGCTTTCTGACCGCCGGGCTGAAAACGGTCCTCTTGTGGAACAACTGGGCTGTGGCAGTAAATGGAGCCTCTAACTCAAAGAGTCATTTGCAGATGCGACACTTGGGATTCGAAGCGAGTTGCCACAGCGCAAAGATAGAAATTGGAACTGGCAGCAAACATGAAATGGGGTCAGGGGATTTGCCCCTGACATGCATACACTGACGCACGCACACACGCACACACACACACACACACACACATGCGTGCGCGCGTGCGCACAAATCCATACAGAATATGTGAATTTGAGGGTCTTGTGTTTAATGAGGGGAGTTTGTTCAAAAGGTGATGAAGATAAACAAAAAAATCTGAATTACTTGCTGAATTTTTGTCTCTTTAAATAGTTCTTAATAAAATTCACTGATATTTGTAAATTAAAAATGTTTCATGGTCACACGATGTCCTACACACTCAGTGACAATGGAAAATAAATTGCAATTCTCTTATTTCTGAGTTTGAGAGGAGAATATCATTTCTTTAGTGTCCAGAACTGACAGGTGCCTCCTGCCAAGTGCTCCCATAGCTCAGGTTTTTCTATTTAATCTCTAATTTTGACATATCCCGCGAGGATCGTAAAGCTTAACTTTAGAAAAGAAAAAAGAAAAAAATATGTACAGCCTTCTCTTGAATCCTGTTGTCCGTTTTTTTGTCAGTCCTTCTGTGAAAGCCTGTCAAAAATTGTTAGCTTCTCCAGTGCAACCACTTCTTTGCATCATAGCTCCCAGTCTTGCTCTGTGTCTGCACAGTTTTCTTCTATCCTCTTGTTTCTCTCCTTTTGTTTAGATAAAGCGAGGGATTAGGAAAGATTTGCCTCCATAAAGCAGTGGTTTGATGGGCTTTTATCCCACCATGTTGCTAAAGCTGTGTAGCCCCTGGATTAGGGCCCGACAATAGAAACCCTTGTGCTTGGGCCACAGCCTGAGGGGCACAACCAAAGACCAGCTCTGAGAAAGAGGCAGGAAACAAACCTGCCAACCTCGATATGTCAAGTCTGCCAGAGGAACCGTTCAGAGGAGCAGCGCTGGCTGCTGCTGCTGTGTGGCGTTCTCGATCTGCAAGATCATTCAAGGTGCAAAAGACCTGCAGCGTCACATCTGGACAGCTGTCCTCTGATCTTAGTGTGTTTCAAGCATTTTATCCAACATGTGACGGGGCTTAAATTGTACATTTACAGGAGATCTGTCTTTATTTATGCATCAGTAAGGGTTCTGGGTTTTTTTTCTTTAATAAAAAAATCTAAACGTTATTTCCATAGCGGGTTAAATATCCACCGTGAGAACCTGAACTATTTTTTTAATATATCAGTTTACAATCACAACTTTCCTTCACCGTCTGCTTGTTGTCGTTCAGTTTATGCAACAGATAACGTGTCTATCACTTGTCAGTGTTTAAGGAGCAGAAATCTAAATGAGCAGCTGCAGATTACCAGTATTTAGATCATTTAATGTGGTGGATTAGCAGTTGTATGACACAAGCCCATTGAGACTCACTGATTTACAGAGCTGTTTCTGTTCTATTGATAATTTAATGCTATGTTTACTGCAATGCTGATGTATTTCCTTAAAATTAAACCTTTCCTCCCGTGCCATGATGAAAAGGGTGATTTAAAAATTAATTGCATCAAATTCCCTAAATCCAATCAGCCCGATGTGCTGAGAAGCCTGAGATTAAACCATCTGCTGGCTGAGCTTGTTTGATTACTCTTACATCCTTTTTTGTATGTTTTGTAAGTCAACAGTTAATTTTGTGACTGATAATAGTTGATGCATAAATTCAAAAATGGGTTTCCTTTATGTTTGTGCAAAGAAGGCTCATAAAAGCACCCATTTTGTTTGTCATGATGAAAAATAGATCTGAAGGACACGTCAGTGTTGATTTTGATAGAAAGTTACTGTTTGCAGAACAGATTGTTTGACATCAACCTAATAAAATGTTAACAGGAAGAGATTACTGGTCATTCTGGCACGAATACTGGGTCAAAAGGACAGAACAAGCACTTCAAACAGGTTTCCTGTCGTATATTGTCTCTTTGTTTTTAATTTAAATGTCAAATAGAGTTGTGCCTCATATTTAAAGGAGACATGTTATGACTTTTTTCTTAACTTGTAATAGTTCTATGGTCGATATAAAAAATGTTCATGAAGTTCGTTGCACTAAATTTCTGTCACATAAAGCGATTTCAACCGTTTTATTCTCGACATTTTCAGTACCTTCCAGAATGAGCTGTTTCAGAGATCTGTCACTTTAAGAAAACAAGCTGGAGCTGGCCACGCCCACCTACCCCCCGCTTAGGCTGCTATAAGCTGAGAAGCTCTGATATCTGGGAGGGCTCGTTGACAAATGGTTTTCTTCCCCCATTTGAAAAAAAAAATCCCCATTTGTGACGTCACAAACAGCTTATTTTAGGCATATAATTCCAAAAACCAAACACTGGTCACGTTTACATGGACACAAGTAATCGGATTAAAAGCCTGATCGGAATAAAAATGCTCCATGTAAACGCGCCATTGGGAATACTCTGACCCAATCACGCTCATTCAGGTCAGCATTTCCTTCCGATTTAGATGGGTGGGTTATGCCGATTGTTATTTCGATCGCTGTGCATGTAAGCACTTCTTCCGAATGTGTGTCTGTTACGTCATGCGTAGATGTACCTTACGTGTGTTTACGGAAGCTAGATGAAAAAAAGGCGACATCAACCTAGTAAAATGTAAAGTTTTAATGGTTTGGCTTGTTGATGTAAAGCTGTGACCAGAAAAAATAAAAACACGTTCTGAAGGACATCGTACCTCTCAATTTGAAATGCATGCAGCCATGTTTGTTTACAACGGAAGTCAGCTACTTCTTCAGCCATTTCCAGTATGTTAGATAGCTCTGCGCTTGTCAAAATGATATTCCAAATGTGTGATGAATGCAAACACTTGTTATTATCTGATACAATTTTTCAGGGCCCATTAACACAGTCAGCTTCTAATCTGAACTATGATCAGATTATAGACATTTTGCACATGTAAACATACCTACAGACAGAAAACAGATGGATGGGTTTTTTCACATTTGGAGTGTTTATAGAGGCCCAAATAGTGGATATGTCTAGCCTAGTGAACTAGACCAATTCTTGCTTTGCAGATTTTGGTCTAGGCACGCTTCATTGGAACCCTCGCAGCCCAAACCACTGCTGTGTCTATCCAATCACAACTCGCTATAGTTTTGGTTGGGCCAATCACAGCGCTCTATATCATGGGCCAATCACAGAGCGGCCGCGAACCCAAGCAACATGGCGGCGACTCGGAAAACACGTTCGTTTGAAACGGCTTTGTCATCAACATTGGATTATTTAGACTCCAACGTGCGTAAGTCTGTCTGATATACTTAGCGGCTTTTTATTTTTATCAAACAAAGTAGTACAATGTCCCAGTACACCTGATATTCACATGTTTTTATACAAAAACGACAGAAATCATTGAAGCTAGACGCCATTAAAGCCTCCCGCTTTTCCGTCGTCGTGATTACGTCATGTTGTTCGTCACTCTGATTGGTCCTAGCGCTATCCAATTGCGTGCTGACATTTTGAAAGACAACCGTAGATCCCGCCTCACGACTGAGAGCCGTCAATGGTTCGTGGCCAGACTATATATTCACATATATAGGATGGCTTGCCAGGCTACGATATGTCCCCTTTAAAAGGTGTGGTTCACTGAAAAACTATTGTTTTAATGTTTTTTCGGATAATAATGGGTCACTCTGAGTTTTTCTTGCAGGCTGAACATGAAAACAGTCTCCTACACCTATCTCCTGCATTAGCTTCTGATAGAAAATAGACGGTGAAAATCCTCACAGATCTACGTCACACTGTCACTTAACATTCATGGACTCACCCATCTTGACTCACGACAGGGAAGGCTGTTGTTGGTTTAGCGTCCAGGAAACAGCGGCGGACATCTCGGCTAGTTTAAGCTAACCGTTAGCATTAGCTCTTCCAGGCTTGTGTTATTTGTGGAGATAAAACATAAACGTTGCAAGTCAGTGGTAGAGTCATGTTGCTGTTATCCAATCAAGGGGTGAGATGTCCAAATATGTTAGTATTTATTGCATTTAAAACATGAATATAAGATCACACAGCTGAATGACACACGGGTTAGATAAATGAATTATAGAAAACAATGTGAATCTGGAGATTTTTCCATCTGAAATCAGGTATCCAATACACTAGGACAGCCTTAAAGGTGAATGTCCCACTAATACACGGCCAGAAGGCCGCTAATGGCAAGTTGCTTTGTTACTCCAGTCACACCGGTCCCACTGAAGCAGTCAGTCCTGAGCCATGCATCAAAATGATTAATTTCACCCAAATGAGCACAAGCTAACCTTGACTAAGAACATGTGCCGCCACAGCAGCTGGTTTGAAATCCTAATGCATTCAAGAAGTTCAAGAAAACTTAATGATAAAAGTTAATGAGCTCAGAAGGCCTCAACTCTTCACATGATGCAAGACCGCCGCTTTAAAATTACACACGGCTTTTTCAGGGGTAAAATTACAAACATCCACGCATTATAAATCTGATTAAACGCTGCAGATGATTTATTTTTCTCGCCCAAGCATCGACTCCTGCTGCCAAAGTCCCGACGCAGGGATGGAAGTTTTCAGGCAGGCAGGGAGGATGATTGAGAACATTAACTCAGATCTGAGGAGAGGCTTTAACCAGATCAAACTCTGATGCAGCCCAGAATGCCGAGAACAATGAGCATGATGGTGAAATCCATGGAAATCTGAACGGAATCTGGAGTTGGGAGAGTTATCCTGGAGTGTGCAGCGCTGGGATCCTGTGGGTGTGATGAGGAAATAAAAAAAAGGACGGCCTGGTTTACAGTGCCACAAAAAAACTGAAATTTAGATTTTTAAACTGACTTCTGCTGCAACAGTTATTATTTTGGGAGAGTTTTTTTCTTGTTAGTAAAAAAAAAAAAGAAATTTTTAACATCAAAATAATTTTTGCAACAATCAGAAAATCATCATCACAGTTATTGATAACTTGTAGTTTTCAGTTATAGTTGAAATTTTATTCCTCCTATTTATTTGGTGTCGTGAGATGAAGGTTTAAAGAAATTCTCCATAAGATTTTTGTAAATTTCTGAGGTTTTCAAAAGTAAAAGCACTGGTCAAATGACTTAAAGAATTACAGTTTCATCAACAATAAATGATTTAGGAGAACAGCAGCAGGAACCAAAGTAAACACAGAAATCTCAAGAGACCCTGCAGCATCATGGAGTCAATATCTACTAGCATGCACAGCCTAAATGCATGCATCATCACAGGTGTGCATTCGGTTTTTTTCACCAAATTTTCTTTATTTCACCACACGTTTTGCACAATTAAGGGAACAATTGCATAACTTAAAGATAGTGCATTAAAAAAAATGTGCAAACCTTGCTAAGGTAAGTTTGCTGTCCTCTCCATCCCTGCTGCCCTGGTCTCACCCTATAGGGCCTCTTGACTCCTGCATTAAAGCTCTCAGCCATGCAGGACCATATGTGCAACAAAAAAAGAGAAGAAGAAGCAGATTTAAGGAAGACCAGCTGAGAGAAATTCCTTCTCGCTTTAATTGCTTTAGAAACGCTCCTCACAAAGAGACACTGGCCAGATTTACCTCCAGTTTAAGTTCTTATTTCCATCAGTTCACAAGTTAATCCGATTTTTTTCCTTCTTTGGGATTAAATACAGCAAAAATGAGAACAGTTTGGAAAAGGAAAACTAGGGAATATTTGTTTTTTAATGCATTTTTATGTTTTCCTAAAATGGAAAAAATGGGATAGGGTTATTGCCACTTGTTGCACAAACTAGATTAAAAAAAATGTTGGAAAAAAAGGAGATGTTGAAGAAAACTTTTAGAATTCTATTTTTTAATTTTAATTTCCAGGAGTCCAAAGTTTTGGAGTTGTATTTTAACCCCTCACCACCACCACACCTTCTCCCTCTCAGAGAAATATTCAACAAAATATTCAAGCTTTTACATTAAAAGGCTACTTTCACTGCCCTTAATTCCAGCCTAAACGGTTTTTCCTCGCAAGAAGAAATCTTTTCTAAAAACCTCGGAGAAGAAGAAGAGAGGGGCATTATTGTTTTAATCCTCTTACCAGCAGTCATTTTAAGACTTTTTTTTTTTTTTGGAGGGTGAAATGGCGTCTTGTCTACCCAATCCTAACCTAAATCCCTCAGGGCCGGGGAGCTGCTGGAGGCAGAGCAGAGCGGCCCAGCCCGCATCTCTCCATCTCAACTGCGTTCCCACGGAAAAAAAAAACTACGAGGCTGCAGAAGCAAAAGGAGGAAAAAAAATCAAATGAAAGCGGAATTAACCCGAGAGCCGCTGCGCAACTTCACTGTAAAGGCCAGCGCGCAGCCGGATATTTGCATATGATTTAATTAACACCTGTAGGGATCTGTGGGCGTTTTGCTGCAAGCACTTTGAGTTTAAAACCAATAAAATTGAGTAAATAAATAGAATGCGTTGTTTAAAGTTTTGTTTTGTGACATTTGACCTCTTGAAAAAAAATGAAGGCACTAATCAATAAAAGCACAATTAAACAATCTAATTCTAGCTGTTAGAATAAAATTAGTTTACATATGTTGCTTTAGCTGTGATATTCAAAACATTTTAATTTAGAAACTTTAATTTGAAATATCTCACATTTGATGACATTAAGGCTATGACGTCATCAAGTCACGGGAAGTAAAGTTTATTAAAATAATATTTAAAACATAAATGTATATTTTTGCATAACGCGAGTGTAAATGTACTCTTTAAAAAAATGAATAAACACCTCGGATGCAGAAATGATCCAAACATGAGGAGAACCAACGGGGGGAGGATGGGGAGGGAGGGGGAGGACAGCGACGTGATTGGCGCAGAGTCGGAGCGTCTGAGCGTCCCCGGTGACCCCCCCACCTGGAGCGATTTAAGGACCGATAGATGGCAGCTCCTCACACACCCACAGTGACGAGAACCGGAACACGGAGCGGACACGGCGGAATATTGTCTACATTATAATAAAAATAAGCGCACGAGCGCCTACGGACTTTGGAGAAGAAACAATCTGAGCTGCAAATATTTTGATTTGGAGACATTTACAGAAGAAAAAGGGGTAAGTTATAAATCAAAGTTTTAATGTTTTCCTTTCTTTTATTTTTCAAATTCAGGTCATTTAAAACGACACTTTACTATTTGAGCGCTTTTTCAAATCAGAAACGACAATAAAAAAAAAGTTTTAGAAAATAGCTGACAAAATATATTTAATTCTCACAGTTTTAAACACAAATATTTTTTAACGATCGTTTATGAAACGGGGGCTTTTCTTGTTTTTGTTACCATAATTGATCCCTATTAATTTCCCGACCCTTTTGATCCCTTTAATAACGGAGCTCCGGCCCCGGGGGCAGTCTAGTAAACGCTGCAGAACTCATAAATCCACGGCAATGAGCATAATTAGGCTTAAACCGCAGCCCGAGGCTCCGGGACATTGTCCTGGAAGAAAAGCTTTATGTTAAACGTTTATAAACCCAAATGAAAGAAAAAATACGATTATTCCAACCAAGTGTTATTTAAAAAAATGCGCAAAAGCCTCAGACATAAAGCACAGATGAATTTTGTTATAACATTAGTCACACGTTATTCCTGACTGTGACGCGCGCGCGCGCGCGGTGGCCCACCTTTCACGTGTCAGGCCTGATGATAAATTAATAGCCTCGTATAGTTGGAAGCTATTTGCAGGCACATTAAAGGGACCGAGCCCAACTGGGGATCCCGCGTGCACATTTCACTGACGGCCTGTCACGCTTCTCCGTCAGCCTCCGGGCGACTCAGCTGACCTGGGACCCGCCGCAGATTGAGATAAACGCAGTCCGGTTCTGGTCGGGAGCGGAGAAAATATTTTTCCTTGGAGCTGCTTGTGTCAGAGATGAGCCTGCCGAGGTCCGAATGAACGGTTCATAAAAGCCCTTCGATTCAGAGTGATGAGACAAAAACATAAAAATATATGTGAAAGGCCTATTATTATTATTATTATTATTATTATTATTATTATTATTATATTTTCTAAATCAATATAGCTATTCTAGTTTTAATTAAAACGTTTTTTATTTTAACTGAAACATTTTTAGGGTGATTTAAAAAATCATATTTAAAAGTAAGGAACCTCATAAATACTCATGTATAAAAATCTGACTTTTGCCCCTAAATTCTTATTAAATAGTAATTTTATGTGAATGTGTTTTTCATTAAATGCTAAAAGCCCCTAAAATTCATATAATTTTTCATATAATCATTTTCTGATTAACTAGGCCTTTTCTTTATGATCAAATAATTCTTTTGTAAAATGTTTTAATTTTGTTTCCATTCAAATTTGCTTCAGATGTAAATATTTTTATTCAATAATAAAAAACAGAAAAATCACAGGAATTAAAAAGTGCAAGTTTTTAATTTAATTTCTTCTTTATTAATTAAAAAAAAGTTCAGATCGAGCAGCGGCTTGTCCTGTGAGCAGCAGCGGCCCATCATGCAGCACTACGGGGTGAACGGCTACTCTCTCCATGCCATGAACTCGCTGAGCGCCATGTACAACCTCCACCAGCAGGCGGCGCAGCAGGCCCAGCACGCGCCTGACTACAGGCCCTCCGTGCACGCGCTCACACTTGCAGAAAGACTGGCTGGTAAGTTGCTCGTTCCTTCTTTAAAGATCCGTCATCATCTGTCACCCAGCAGCTGCTTTCTTCAACTGTGTCTTTGACCTTTGACCTGTCCCTTGAATTTTATTTTTTTTATTTATTTAACCAGATGAGTCGATTGAGAACTCATTCTCTGAATTAAACTGGTCGTGTTTCTTCTTTCTCAACGGTTGTACATTTCAAGACATTATCCTCGAGGCCCGGTATGGTTCCCAGCACCGAAAGCAGCGGCGCAGCCGGACAGCCTTCACAGCTCAGCAGCTGGAGGCTCTGGAGAAAACCTTCCAGAAGACCCACTACCCTGACGTGGTGATGCGAGAACGCCTGGCCATGTGCACCAACCTGCCTGAAGCTCGCGTGCAGGTAAAGAAACTGCTTTTCCTGCTGCACCCTGAGATGCTTATGTGAGAGAAAGTTGCTGATGTGGTGTTGCTGAAATGTTGCCATCCGTCTCTCAGGTCTGGTTCAAGAACCGTCGAGCCAAGTTCCGTAAGAAGCAGCGCAGCCTCCAGAAGGAGCAGCTCCAGAAGCAGAAAGAAGCATCCGGAGCTACCGAGGGATCTTCAGAGGACTCTAAAACGGACCTCACAACCAGCACCACCGCCACTACGCTGGTTCCCGAGGCCCGCACTACTCCTCCTCCTCCCTCCTCCTCTTCCTCTTGTCAGTCTGAGCCGGAGCGAGTGGCTGCTCCACGACCACAGCCTGCCGAGATGAGCGTGGAAGTAAACGTCACCTCACCAGAGCCGTCGGACAGCGAGTCGGTGGTGGAGGATAACGCTGACAGGGAGGAGGATGAAATGAGTGTAGAGTCGAGGGTGAAACTCAGGGAGGAGGCACCAGGGGAGGGAGCAACACACGGAGGGGGCAGCTCTCCAACCTGCAAACTACTCAGCCCCTCATCAGGTACAAAAATCTGATATTTAAATAAAATGGCACGTAAGATCGATTTGTGTGTGGAAAATACTGAAGTCCATGTTTATCTTTTTGTCTGTCAGACTCTCCTTTAAGCTCTCCCCCCCTGCCGTCCTCCAGCAGCGTAACCAGCGGTTTGGCTCAGAGCAACTCCTATGCCTCGTCTCCTCTCAGCCTCTTCCGGCTGCAGGAGCAGTTTCGGCAGCACATGGCAGCGACCAACAACCTGGTGCACTACCCGTCCTTTGACATGAGCACGCCGTCTTCCCTGCCCTACCTGGGCATGAACGTCAACATGCCCTCCCCTCTGGGCTCGCTGCCCTGCCAGTCCTACTACCAGACCTTGTCACAGGCGCAGCAGGTGTGGAGCAGCCCGCTACTGCAGGCGGCTCCAGGCGGCCTCCCGGGAAGCCTCAACAGCAAGACCACCAGCATAGAGAACCTCCGTCTGAGGGCCAAGCAGCACGCAGCCTCGCTGGGCCTGGACACACTTCCCAACTGAAGATCCAGGCTGCACAGCATCCATGTCTGACCATCAGTGACTTCCTCTCAAGCGTCATTATGACCTCTATGAATCCACACAGAATATTGACACAACTCCACAAACAAATTACATTTTTTAAATCAATTTGATCCTGAAACATTTTCCCTCTCAAATTGCTTTCATGTTTAGTCTCCGCCCACATTTGGCTCATATGATTCAAATGAAGTTCGGATCAACTCCAATTTAAAAGCAGATGATAAAAATTTGTAAACAAATTTTCTTTTGAAACACACAAACTGAGCTTGAGGATGGACTTTGGAGGACCTACCTCAACATGGATCATCAACACCTGCATCCCTTTTGCCTCATCATCATCAGTAACGTCATGGCCTCGTACCTCATTGATGAAAACACAAAGAGTCGCTGGTTGGATGGAACAAACTAAGGAAATCCTCCAGTCACTGCAGCACCAGTCAGCGCTCACCATGACGACATCAGGGCCGCGCCGTCCAGCAAACATCTGAGACACCGAAGCATCTTTCACACGTGACCTATGCATGCACCTCTTGGAATTTTACAGCAACACAACAGCTGTCGGGACAGCCCATGTCACAAAGAAAGGTCCCATCGCCAATCAGTCTACCTGCAGCTTGGATTGCAAGAATCCATGGAGTATTGTAAATATCCCTCACCTCCATCCGACTTATTACCGAGCAAACTCACTGTCACCTTGCGTGTGAGATGACCTCATCTGTTTTTCAACTGTAGCTTCAAGCAAAAGAACCGAACAGAGAAGAGAAAGATAAATAAATACGAGCCCAGCTGAGGTGTTCAGACTGAAGCCGACAGAGGAAGAGAACCTGTATGTATTATATCACTGTAGAATAAAGACGTGTATTCCTCAATTGTTTAAAATATGAGTAATTTATCTGTTCAGTGCAAGAGAATAAATCAAGAATGACTTATCTTCACTTGTGTCTTTGCTTTGATGTTTAACCAAATTTTGTTTATTTTGCAAAAGTTTGCTGCAAAACCGTCAGAAAAAGATCTGATGCGGTAGCTCAGAGTCCAGCTCGCCCTTCCTCTGCCAGTCAGGAGGACATTAAGCAGTTCTGATCTGAGACCCTTTGTGGGGAAACATTCTCTTTCAGGTTTGTATGTTTGACTGAAGACACCTTGATGATCCATAAATAATTTAGACACAGGGGGTCCACCGTCCTCACCGGTGAGATTTACTCACCACAGAGGGGAGAGAAGCTGCCACTTGTTCACCCGCAGCAGAAGAACTAATCCTACATGAAATGACTGAAGCAAAGTGTCAGGCTCTAAAGAGTCCCCCATCCACCCACCCGCTCTCCCCCTCGTCCTCCCCCACCCTGTCAGCTGAGGTTTGGCTGCACCGAAACAGAATGCCTCGCCATAAGAAGATTACCTTTGGTTGGGATATCGATGGATTAAGTAAGAATAGAATGAGATAAAATAGGACTGAAAAGGTTTCTGAAGTCAGCAAAGTTCAGACACCTGGTTTTTCCCCTTCATCCTGCTCCATGACAGCTTTAGGAAAGGAGGGGAAAGACAAAAGGAAAGGATGATTAGAAAAATGAATAATTAGGAGAACGCACTTTGGTTATATATATTTTAGATTTGTGGTCAATGTGAACAGCTGTGTGTTCGTAAAGCTCTGTGAGTTAATGGGAACGGTGTGTTTCTGTGTGTGTGTGTGTGAGTGTGTGTGTCTATGGCAGCTAAGCCGCTGAAGGTTTCCAAGAGCTCTTTGATGTGTATCTGGGCAATGCACTATTAGAGGGATTTTCCTAGTTGACAGCTCAGAGAATGTGTGGAGGAATTGCGATGCCAGCAGGCTAAAAGAATGCTGGAAACAGGATTAGGATCATATTCTGGCAGCTCCTGTCACTTCATCAATGGGCTAAGGTTTCCTCAGTGACAGCCCTCCTTCTCTGCCCGGTTAAAACCTTTAGTGGGACCATAAAAAAGGGGTGAGAGAGGGGAAAAAACAATGATTGAATGGTGTGCTATGATTTCTCTGCTGCTTTGGGGGCTTTGTGTGGGGAGGTCTGAGGGGGACTGGGCTGATTTGCAGGGAGGGGTCGGTCGCGGGAATAAGGAGGGTAAAAAAAAGGACCTTTAGGAGGCGGGGTAGGGGTGAGCTTTTTTTTTTTTAAGTTGAACATCCAAATCCGTGTGGAGGATTTTTAAACTGATGCCAGCAGACAGGGACAACAGTTAGGGGACGACGGCAGCAGCAGGTGGGAAGGAAAGCGGTTTCTCCAGGACACACTTGGACGAGCGAGTCAAGCATCGTTCACCGAGTGGCAGAACAAATACTTCATGACACAGGAGGGTCTCGCCCACGCTTGTACTAATTAAGGTAAAAATTAGAATAATAAATGTTTTTGAGACCAAAACATAAACTTATCTTGACAGAACATCCTTAATGAGATGTTCTACTAACTATCATTTATACATGACTCTGCTGTAGGATCATTGCTGTGTGGTGAATAATGAAGGTGCTAATTATCAGTTACATTTATTCATAATGATGAATTAAACTGATTGTTTTCAAAGGGAATTGCTCTTTTGAAATAAAAACATTATGAAGTGTGAACGTAAAGTTTTGTAAATCATTTAACTCCTGCATTCAGCCAAAAGTTGCTCAAAAAACAACAAATCAACTGAAGAAAAAGTGGAAACAAGTTTCTAGTTTTTGGAAAACTAAATGTACTTTTTAAATTTGCTGCTAGAAACACTTTGGATATTTGGCTCAGCTCGTGTGACGGTTGTTTGCAGAGTGGAATGAGAATAAATAAGGTTTTTAGACCAGTTGGGCAAAAATAAATGATTCTCTGTTACTTTCTAAACAAAAGCTAAAACAAAAATCCTAATCTATTTAAACAACAGTGTTTATAACAATCCAAGTAAACTTACCAAGTCCTCAGTCTCCCTCCTCTAAATGTTTCAAACAGGAGATCACTGAGCTGCCGCACAGGAAGGCCAACAGTAGAGGTGGAGGAGCCAGGTGTGCTCCTTATAAAGACTCCAGCAATGTGATTGGCTAGTTTGAAGTCCTCTAGTTTCAGTCTGGGTTGGAGCACCTGATGAGAGGAGGAGGAGGAGGAGGAGATGATAAACACTGTGTTATAGATTTCTCTTGCATGAAGTATCATCTCCTTGCATTTGCAAATGTGAACTTTGGTGGCAGTTTGTCAGGGTTTAACTGACTCAACACACCACTGTGCATCATGCTCAATCATTAGTTCTAGTATGGAGGTTATTTTGT
The DNA here is from genome assembly GCA_006937985.1 of Aphyosemion australe. Taxonomy (NCBI): domain Eukaryota; kingdom Metazoa; phylum Chordata; class Actinopteri; order Cyprinodontiformes; family Nothobranchiidae; genus Aphyosemion; species Aphyosemion australe. The sequence continues at coordinate 5,322,539 of SSNS01000004.1, read as the reverse complement.
CTCTTTTTAAATCTATCAAAAATGATTCATGAAGAGACAAAATAACCTCCTTATTTTAGTTGCTTTTTTACAATCTTCTGAGTCTCAAAACCCTTCATCTTCAGTTTGAATTGAGAAAGCTCCTCCTATAAGGGGTGAGGTGGCTTAAAGGTGTGGAACACTGAAAAAAGATTTTTTAATGATTATTTCTGATATAATCGGTCTGTGAGTTTTTCATGCAGGCTGAACATGAAAATGGGCTATATGCATGCTCCACTTCCGCATTCCACATTAGACCGCGCTCCTCCTTCTAGTTGTTAGAGTCGTCGGCAAAGCTGAGTGAAATGGCCGAGAGTTTGGCGTTCACCCGGTGCTTGCTGGAGTTACAATCAATGGTGTAAGGCAAACTGTCTCTTTGTTTAGCTCTACACCACAGAGCAAGATGGAAAAGGGATTTAAATTCTACGTTTCCTCTTAGTCCTCTTCAATGTCACCTTGTACACACACACATACTATTTACAGTTAAAAAAACAATGAAAAACATCATAACAGAACTATATGTAATCATTTGCAAGACCGCTAGCGTTCGCAGGGACCGGAAGTAGGCGTGCCGTCTGAGATCTTTCCAGACATATGTCAGGCGGCTCCGTGTATAGAGCCCATAGTCTCCTACACCTATCTCCTGCATTAGCGTCTGATAGAATATAGATGTTGAAACTCTAGGATTTGAACATCCTGACAGATCTACGTCACACTGTCACTTAACATTCATGGACTCACCCATCTTGACTCACGACAGGGAAGGCTGTTGATGGTTTAGCGTCCAGGAAACAGCACAGAACATCTCGGCTAGTAGAAGCTAACTGTTAGCATTAGCAACTCCGCCACATAGAGAAACTCCTCCAGGCTTGTGTTATTTGTGGAGATGAAACATCCACGTTGTAAGTCAGTGGTAGAGTCACGTTGCTGTTATCCAATCAGAGGCAAGATGTCTAAATATCACGAAATAAGACTCCAAATCCTGTCGTCTGCTGCCACTCTCTGCTACAGAAGACTTATCTGTGCCGATGAAGAAATTCTGGGCTTTTTTTGCCCCGAGTACAGCTTGCAAGGCATTCATTCCTACCAGAGACCACTGCAAATGTATTGATTAAACGAGTTTGCCACACCTTACAATTTTTATTTGTAAAGTGACTGCCTTTGAAGTAAATACGTTATTTCTAAAAAAGGACCTTCCTGATGAAACAAAGTGTGAGAAAAAAAATGTTTAAACCACAATATTCTTCTTTTATATTTTATAGTACTAAATGGTGTGCTAACATTTTCAGTAACAGAACACCATGATGAGCCACGTTTTAAAGTAAATTATTTTCTTCCATATTACATCAAATACAAAAAATGTTTTGATGCAATCCAGTTTTCCTTTTCCTCGTTCCTTTCAAACCTCATATGTGATTTTTCCATACTTGATCCAATATCAATTTGAGGGGAATGAAAATCACACACACACACAAACACACACACACACACCCCTACTAAATCCTGCTAAAGATTTTTTTAGTTGCAGCACAACTTTGGGGCAGGACTTTCATGCACTCACTCATCTTCACACGACTCATAAACGACTTTTCTCTGTGCTTTGAGACTAATTAAAGGTTGTTCTCCAGAACGATTAAGCCTGTGGTCTCTGCAATGCCTCTTGGCACCGAGCAGCGCTGCTGAAACACCTTCCGTCAGAGTGTAACTCCACACTTTGCTCACCCCTGTGAAACAATACTTTCACAATCCCACAGGAGTTTGATTGTTGGCGACAACTTATATAATGCCAAGAATTACAGACTAGCATGCAAATGCTAAATCCTCGTCTCTTTCTCCTGAGAAGAGGATGAGACGGACTGTATCTGCAGGCTTCACTGTGGCTCCCCAGCTTTGTGCTGGAGACGCTCTCCCACCACCCTACCCCCTCCCGACTTGGGTGATAATCCTGACACGCACTGTCTGCATTTTTCACTGTACGTGTTTAAGCGCATTTGCAGAGCATTTATCTCTCCAATGTAAACCAATTTGGCTATAAGGGCCTTGGGCCAAGCAAGGCGCCGAAGGGAAGAAAGGAAAACCCAAACCCAGCAGATGTGCAAAGAAGGCAGGACGTGAGAGTTGGCAAGGACGTGGGGGGTTGGTGGACAACTGAATGCAGCAAGAAAAAAAAAAGAAAGAAAAAGAGGAAAGCAGAAGCATATTGGGGGAGAAAAGAATGTACCTGGTCCGAAGGGTAAGCTTTTGAAACTCTGGATAGGGGCCTTTAAAGCCGATAGAACGTGGATCACTGAATTGTTGAGTCACAGAATCTGAGAAAATCATACGGAGCTTCAGTTAATCCCGTCATAGTGAAATTAGTCGGTACACTCTGGGGATCCCAGCCCCATCTGAGGAAATTTGGAGCCTGCTGCATTGACAGGGCTGCTGTTTGATACCGCCTATACACCTGTATCAGCTCTCTGTTAATCTGCCTACCCCTCCTCCCACCACTCCCTCCTCCACAGCACGTTGACTCTGCTGGTTGTAATGGTCGATGAAATGGACCAAAGAGGTAAAAGCTACCAATCTGGCTGCTTCTTGATGTCATCTGGCTCTGCTTGCAGAGTGAACTTGTCACTTTGATCATCTGTGTGGCAGGAGTCCTGCTGCGTCTGACATTACCCGCTGCAATTCCACAGAGACATAAAGACTATTGGGCTCTTTGGTCCCTGAAATGGGACATTGAGACAGAATCATCCTAGTTTAGTTGTGGCGATATCAAGGTGTTTTGTTTGCTCGCACGCAGGCGGGGTCTGAATGTTTTTGGATGGCTTTTAAAGTACCTGATCTTACAGCCTAAGGTTCCTGTAAATGAGGTGTTTGCTGCTCTTATCAATGAGACGTTACATGGGAGGAACACTTTACCCTCTTGGGATTGCTGGATGCATCTGCTGTTTGATTACAACAGGCTCAGTTTCACAATGAGCTCTCAGAAGATAACTTTTTAACTTTCTCACTCTTTTTGTCTTTAAAAATTTAATATTTATCCATTATACACGGCCTGTCTAAAAAAAATGTCACCACCTGGATTTAACTAAGCAAAGAGGTATACGAGCCTCCTATTGGATAATTACTGCATCTTTCAGCTGCAACAAGTTATTTAACCCCAACTGGTGCAATGAGTTGCTTCTCATTTCTTAAACAATCATGTGGAAAGACACATCTGGTGGTTGTGGAAAAGATGTTAGTCTGTTTGAGAAGGGTCAGATCATTGGCATGCATCAAGCAGAGAAAACATCTAAGGAGATTGCAGAAACGACTAAAATTGGGTTCAGAACTGTCCAACGCATTATTAAAAACTGGTGTGTTGAGTCCAGATGGACCCTGTTCCAGAGTGATGGGTGCATCAGGGTAAGAAGAGAGGCAGATGAAGTGATGCACTCATCATGCCTAGTGCCTACTGTACAAGCCTGTGGAGGCGGGGCTATGATCTGGGGTTGCTGCAGTTGGTCAGGTCTAGGTTCAGCAACAGGATGTGCTCCAAGAATGAGGTCAGCTGACTACCTGAATATACTGAATGACCAGGTTATTCCATCAATGGATTTGTTCTTCCCTGATGGCACGGGCATATTCCAAGATGACAATGCCAGGATTCATCGGGCTCAAATAGTGAAAGAGTGGTTCAGGGAGCATGAGACATCATTTTCACACATGGATTGGCCACCAGAGTCCAGACCTGAACCCCATTGAGAATCTTTGGGATGTGCTGGAGAAGGCTTTGTGCAGCGGTCAGACTCCACCATCATCAATGCAAGATCTTGGTGAAAAACTAATGCAACACTGGATGGAAATAAATCTGGTGACATTGCAGCTTATCAAAACAATGCCACAGCGAATGTGTGCCGTAATCAAAGCTAAAGGTGGTCTAACGAAATATGATACAAGTGTGTGACATTTTATTTGGCCAGGCAGTGTATTACCCGCTTCATCTTCACTAGGATCACGGTGAGCTGGTGTATAACCCCATTAGGTGTGAAGCGAGGGACACCCTAGACAGGTCACCAGTCCATCATAGGGATACAAAAGACAACCAGTCACACACTCACTGGGTCAACCTGACCCACATGTTTTTGTTATATGAGGGAACTGTAGCACCTGGAGAAAACCAACTCAGTCCATGCAGAAAGGCCACACAGACAGGATTTGAACCAGCAACCTTCTTGCTGCGAGGCAACTGCGCCACCATGCAGCCCAGGTTAAATATTCCTAAGATTAGTCTGGTTCTGCATCATGTATCAAAACAAACCTCTTGTTTTAACACATTACATGGTTTTGACTGACATTAAAAAATTACCTAAACATGCAATCCCAATCAAAACTTGAAAAATGGCCAAAGATCACATTTTGCCTGGTTGGATCTTAACAAGGATCCAAGTATAGCTTCAACATGCTGCAAGACGAACAGTGAGTGAGAAACATTGTCTGAGAATGCAACATACTTTAAACAATGCTTCAACTGAAACAGACTGTTTTATAGCTGATAAAAAAAGACGTGAAAATAATTTAATAGCGAAAAAATAAATAACCAGGAAGTATACACAGGGGAACATGAGGGACAACAGCAGGATCTGACAGTGGTGCACAAACCCAGGAACTTTAATATAAAGGAAGGTGATTCTAAAATTAGGACAGGTGAGCTGAATACTGATGAACAGGTGTGCATGACCACTGACTAGAGAGCTGAGACATTTAGACACAAGGGAAACTAAATCACAAGAAAATAATGCAAGTATAACTCAAAAAATAAAAATGCTGCAAAAGTTAAACTAATCTATTTGACTCATTCTATTCAAAGCCAGATATTTCAGCCTTTATCTGTTATAATTGTGATGATTATGGCTACAGCTGATGAAAACCCCACATTCAAAATCTCAGAGAATTAGAATATTGTGAAAAGGTTCAATATTCTAGACTCAAAGTGTCACACTCTAATCAGCTAATGAATCCAGAACACCTGCAAAGGTTCCTGAGCCTTTAGATGGTCTCTCAGCCTAAGTTAAATTAGTGAAATAAACAGACTTTTGCAGCATGCACTAATTTTTCCAGTTTACCTGTCTAAAAGGGAGCACAAGAGAACATAGGCTGGCAACCACAAATAGGTAAAATTAATAACTAAATAAAGGGACACAACAAAATAAACTAACATCAGATAAACCAACAAAGAAATAGTCCACATAAAAAACACACATATTACAGAAATTACAGTTTCTGGATAAGGGAAGCATGCTGGCTGGAACTTGCAGCCAGAAGGTTCTGGGTTTGAATGGGATAATCAATGTTAAAGTCCAGATTTCACATATGCACTTAATATATTCCACAACCATTCAAGTTTTACCTTATCACTGTAATGAAATGTTTGAGTCTGTAGCAGACCCAAACACAGTGGAGCAGCAACAGGAGGCAGACTAGCAGGTAAAAGAACTGTTTAATATGAATAATGGGCATTGGGCAGGTACGATGACACAACAGGTAGACAAGACGAGGATCTGACAAAGACAAGCGCAAAACAGAGGGCTTAAATACACAAGGGTAATCAGGACCAGGTGGGTAGGATAACAAGGAGCAGGTGAGTCCAATAAACACTTAACGAGGGGAGATGGGACAACACGTCAGAGGGAGGAGCAGATCCTGGAAATAACTTAGTTTGATGGCATTACTCTTTAATTAACACTAACACTAATGTAATGTCAATTTTTTGCAACTTTACCTTTTCTTTCTTTCAGATTCCTTCATACACACGTCATTGTTAAAGAAGTGGTTTTAAGGTGGTATTTTTCTTTTAACCAAACCAAATTAGATATTTTGGCCCAAATACTTTTCTGCCTTAATATGTTTTTTAAAGAATTTCACAGCATAAATAAAAATGATGGTATATTAAATAAAATGCAGAATTCCCAAACCGCTGACATAAATAGTGGGACACTCTAAGATGATGCATGTGTGTGAGTGTGCCATTAATTCTGTCTCAGATCCTGAGGGATTTATGAACAATGTCAAGTTCCCTCTGCAGACCTGAGTCTCTTCACTGCCTCTTAAAGCTTAACGCACCCTGACTGAGAGGCACAGCGAGAGCCACACTCTCTCTCTATGTGCTGCAGATAATGCTAAGAACAACCTCTCAATTCCAGCTCTCCTCCTCACCCAACGTGCCCTCCGTCCTCCGCTGCACTGCATACGGCCATTTCCATCCAAAACACAGGAGCGGGTAAAGGGAAAGCGCTGACATCGTCTCTAATGGTTTCCCATTCCAGGAGAGTTTCCAAACGTATGTAAATTTATGTAAACCCAACAGAAACACATATTTACAATAGCACAGGGTAATCACAATATGACGACATGGTGCGCTGGCCTTGTAGATGGAAGCGCCATGTCTCATTAGTCTCCTTTATCTCTTTTCTGCAGAAAAAAGTGATTCTGGGTAAAGAATAAAAATGATCTGTGCTGATTTTGGATGCAGACATAAAACCAGAGGTTTTCTGCCCTCACAGCTAATGTTAAACCTTAAAAACAGAAAATCTGCACATGAAATTATTCCAGTTAATTCAACTGTTTTACTTAAAAGGCAAGAAAACGTCAGAGCTGATCTCAGAGAAGTTCAAAAGGATGAATTGCTGCAAAACCAGAGGAAAAAATGTAAATATGGAGGAATGACACCAGCTGTTGCTCGGTTACTTTTTGTTTTATTCTGCTTTGTTGTGAATTTTATTATTTAATTAAAGATAAAAATACAAAGAGACGTCATTACAGTTCACAAATAAAACACTGTTGTGATTTTAGTTCCATAGTTGCCATGAATGTAATAGAATCAAGCTTCTGTCAGTGCTTAGGGTTAGATTAGCAAACACAATGTTGGTGTAACAAAGAAACATAAAAAGTGCAAATCATAGATCACTTTCACCTTAACCATGTTCACTGGCAGGCTCTTATTTTGAAATAATTTATAAATTTGAGCTTAATAAAACAAAATAAATGTTAAAATTTGTTAAAATCTGCAAAATTTTTAAAAATTTATTATATATATTTTTCTTTTTTCAACCTTTATTTTTATCAGGTAAAATGTTTGAGAAGATGTTCTCATTTACAAAAACGACCTGGCCGAGATGTCTCGGATAGTTAAATCTTGTGACTTTGAAAAGTCTAAACGAAAAGTATAAAACAACACTTAAAGTATTAAACATTAGTAAAAAAAATCCAGCTTAATTTAATCAAGTATTATTAGTAATAACTACGTTCCTATTGGTTCCAAAGTGGGTAACGCTTCACGATTTGAGTGCAAATTATTGTGTTTTCTAGGCAAGACAAAACTTCCTGACCCAGAAGGCCCTTCAGCGAGGACGTGCTGCCCCAAGCATGAGGAACGTTATCGTTCTACTTCCTGTTCTTTTTGACGAGATGTTCCACCTCCTTCATGAAGCGCAGACACACCTCATCCTGCCATGGCAGGGCCACACACTGCACAGCCACGGGCAGACCCTTGGCTCCGGTCACAGCCTACACACACACACGCACGCACGCACGCACACACACACACACACACACACACACACACATTAAATAACAGTCTCTGTCTCCACCTGCTGACCAGAAGTGGAACTGCTGTCTCAGTGTTTGGTTCAGAAACAGGTAAGTGTGTCCTCAGGTATTCTACTGCTCCATAAAAAAAGATAAAACACTGTCTAATTATTTAATGTTGGAAGCAGCTGTTGCAGCAATTATTTAAATAAATAAAATAAATTCAAATAAATCATTAGAAACTGTTGCTTCATGCTCCTAATCACTTGATCCAGGCATGAATGAATATAACAACTACTGTACTTCACCTTTTTGAACAACTTATCCATTTTGTCCTGAAAAATGCCCTTATAGTGTTTAAGTTCCTCCTCGTCATCTGCTGTCACCGTGGAAACGGGAACCACACCGGCAGGGAAGTTGAGGAGGTTGTAAAGAGCTGTGTAACTGAGAACAGCTGAAGGGAAAGAAAACATTTATTTTAATAAACTGAGCTTTGTAATTAATAATAAAGATGTCCACATCAACACAAAGACAGCATTTTTTTTCATTATTAATCAACATAACTGAATTATTAGAGCAGCGAGGGATCTGATCTTTTGATTTATTGTTCAGGCAATCCTAAATTCATCTTATGTCTGATAACTTTTTACTCAAAACAAACAATGAACTAAAAGTCGACTTTCCCTTTGACATTTTAGACTGAATGCATGTTTTGAGGAGGTTCTCTGATCCGATGCTGCTATCAGAGAGATGTCTGAGAGCAGGACTCAGGTTTGGGGATGTTGTGCGAATGCAAATGAATCAGCATGAAAAATAATCAATAAAATCTATGCTGCAAGTCAAAGGAATGGACAAACGCTGTGGTGCTTAATGTGTCCTACTTGAAATTTGGCCACAGTAAGAAAAGTTGAAGGCTGGTCCGATCATAGGGCACAGCACCACATCTATGTTGGATCTCCTCCAGTGTGCTATCGTCTCAGAAATGTAGTCCTAACACACACACACACACACACACACGCACACACACACAAAATAAACAGGACACAATTTAATGTCATATTTAAGCAAACATCAGAAGCTCACAGCCTACAGCACCTCTACAGCAGCGTGCTGCTTCCATAGATCTGGGATGGATCTAAAAACCAAACAAATCACAGCAGGAATGAGTGAACTGTAGTCCAGCAGTTATGATGAGAGAGAATACAGCAAACGTTTCTCACTTAAGTCCAGAGACAGCCTCCAGGATGACAGGGACACGAGGAGACTGCAAAAAAAGTGTGGAATAAAAAACAAAAACACTTTCAAATCAGCGGTATACTGGAGAATCCTCATATTTTAATCTGTTTTCATTCATGTCAGAGGGAGAGAACTCACAAAGGGCTTGAGAAGAAACGTGATGATTCTCTTCAACCACTTTGGGATTGTGTACAAATTAACCTGATCCTGAAGACAAGGGTCGATGGGTCCGCCCTTCCTGAAACACAATCAGAACAGTTCCTCGTCAGGTCTGTAAGCCGATGTACATAAAATGAACATCAACCCTTAAACGTATAAACCATTAACCGTCTGAAGCTAAACAAGTGGAGCTGCTAGAGTCCCTGGAATGTAGCCATATAATCTCCTACTGAGAAATTCTGCCTTATTATCAGTTTAATGGTTAACCATCTTATAAATCCAATATGGCTGACTCAGTTCATATGTTCACATAACAGAACAAACTGAAATAAATTGTCACAACTTACATTTTTTGGACCATGCTGACAGCTCCGTCTGCAAATATACCCTTCATAATGAGTTCAGTCACGATCTTGTTTACTCTCAGAGGTTCATAAGGCACCAGCTGCAAGCACAGAGGGTCATGTTAGTAGAACCTAACATCATGTAACTCGCACATTTCTTATGAATCCAGTGTGTGTGTGCGCGTGCGTGTGTGTGCGTGCGTTTGAGGTGGACATACAGTGTGTCCTGCCTGTTCCAGCAGAGCTTTGACCTCTCTGATGCCACGAGCCATGCTCGGCGCGGGCTGCGAGTATCCATCACTCTCCAGGTAACCGATCCTCAGAGGCTTGGAGCTCTGGTAGAGCTACAAAAAAATCAAATAAAATTCAGAGAAAGCATGCATTTAGAATGATTAGAAATAATAATATTTAGTATTTTATTGCTGAAGTTTCCATGAGTTTCATAAGATTAATTCAGCAGTACATATTCTATAAAGTCTTGTTTTGCTGTGATTCAATGAGTCAAAGAGAACTAACTAACTAACTAGTTAGATCAGTTAGTTTCTAATCCAACAAAAGTTAGTTCTGTTTAATCATGATGAGAACTCAGTTACCTATTAAAAGAGGACTGACTGGTTAAAGATTCCCTAGTGTGGTTAAAAACTGTGGAATCATGTTGTGACCTTTGACCCAGCTCTCACCCTGGATTCTCATGTCAGTTCTCTTGTTCGCTCTTCCTTCTTCCATCTCAGGAACATTGCTAAGCTGAGTCCCATTTTGTCCCGCTCTGAACTTGAGATTGTTGTCCACACCTTCATCTCCTCACAATTAGACTAGTGCAACTGGCTTTTCACTTGTCTGAGCAAAACCTTCCTGAACCGTTTACAGGTGGTTCAGAATGCCTGTGCTCGGCTGCTGACCATGTCCTCCAAACACACCCACGTCACCCCGCTCCTCTTCCAGCTTCACTGGCTGCCGGTTAACTTCAGGGTTCATTTCAAGATCCTAGTTCTGGTTTTTAGGGCCTTACATGGACAAGCACCATCATACATTGGTGATCTTCTCAGTCCCTACACCTCCAGCAGGTCCCTGAGGTCCAGTGATCAAAGCCTACTGGTTGTGCAGCGCACCAAGCTAAAGACCAAAGGTGNNNGAAATTTGGAGCCTGCTGCATTGACAGGGCTGCTGTTTGATACCGCCTATACACCTGTATCAGCTCTCTGTTAATCTGCCTACCCCTCCTCCCACCACTCCCTCCTCCACAGCACGTTGACTCTGCTGGTTGTAATGGTCGATGAAATGGACCAAAGAGGTAAAAGCTACCAATCTGGCTGCTTCTTGATGTCATCTGGCTCTGCTTGCAGAGTGAACTTGTCACTTTGATCATCTGTGTGGCAGGAGTCCTGCTGCGTCTGACATTACCCGCTGCAATTCCACAGAGACATAAAGACTATTGGGCTCTTTGGTCCCTGAAATGGGACATTGAGACAGAATCATCCTAGTTTAGTTGTGGCGATATCAAGGTGTTTTGTTTGCTCGCACGCAGGCGGGGTCTGAATGTTTTTGGATGGCTTTTAAAGTACCTGATCTTACAGCCTAAGGTTCCTGTAAATGAGGTGTTTGCTGCTCTTATCAATGAGACGTTACATGGGAGGAACACTTTGCCCTCTTGGGATTGCTGGATGCATCTGCTGTTTGATTACAACAGGCTCAGTTTCACAATGAGCTCTCAGAAGATAACTTTTTTTAACTTTCTCACTCTTTTTGTCTTTAAAAATTTAATATTTATCCATTATACACGGCCTGTCTAAAAAAAATGTCACCACCTGGATTTAACTAAGCAAATAGGTACGAGTCTCTTATTGGATAATTACTGCATCTTTCAGCTGCAACAAGTTATTTAACCCCAACTGGTGCAATGAGTTGCTTCTCATTTCTTAAACAATCATGTGGAAAGACACATCTGGTGGTCGTGGAAAAGATGTTAGTCTGTTTGAGAAGGGTCACATCATTGGCATGCATCAAGCAGAGAAAACATCTAAGGAGATTGCAGAAACGACTAAAACTGGGTTCAGAACTGTCCAACGCATTATTAAAAACTGGTGTGATGAGTCCAGATGGACCCTGTTCCAGAGTGATGGGTCTATCAGGGTAAGAAGAGAGCCAGATGAAGTGATGCACCCATCATGCCTAGTGCCTACTGTACAAGCCTGTGGGGGCAGGGCTATGATCTGGGGTTGCTGCAGCTGGTCAGGTCTAGGTTCAGCAACAGGATGTGCTCCAAGCATGAGGTCAGCTGACTACCTGAATATACTGAATGACCAGGTTATTCCATCAATGGATTTGTTCTTCCCTGATGGCACGGCCATATTCCAAGATGACAATGCCAGGATTCATCGGGCTCAAATAGTGAAAGAGTGGTTCAGGGAGCATGAGACATCATTTTCACACATGGATTGGCCACCACAGAGTCCAGACCTTAACCCCATTGAGAATCTTTGGGATGTGCTGGAGAAGGCTTTGTGCAGTGGTCTGACTTTACCATCATCAATGCAAGATCTTGGTGAAAAACTAATGCAACACTGGATGGAAATAAATCTGGTGACATTGCAGAAGCTTAATGAAACAATGCCACAGCGAATGTGTGCCGTAATCAAAGCTAAAGGAGGTCTAACGAAATATGATAAGAGTGTGTGACGTTTTATTTGGCCAGGCAGTGTATTACCCGCTTCATCTTCACTAGGATCACGGTGAGCTGGTGTATAACCCCATCGGGTGTGAAGCGAGGGACACCCTAGACAGGTCACCAGTCCATCATAGGGATACAAAAGACAACCAGTCACACACTCACTGGAACAATTTAGAGACTCCAGTCAACCTGACCCACATGTTTTTGTTATATGAGGGAACTGTAGCACCTGGAGAAAACCCACTCAGTCCATGCAGAAAGGCCACACAGGCAGGATTTGAACCAGCAACCTTCTTGCTGCGAGGCAACTGTGCCACCATGCAGCCCAGGTTATATATTCCTAAGATTAAATTCTGGTTCTGCATCATGTATTAAAACAAACCTCTTGTTTTAACACATTACATGGTTTTGACTGACATTAAAAAATTACCTAAACATGCAATCCCAATCAAAACTTGAAAAATGGCCAAAAATCACATTTTGCCTGGTTGGATCTTAACAAGGATCCAAGTATAGCTTCAACATGCTGCAAGACGAACAGTGAGTGAGAAACATTGTCTGAGAATGCAACATACTTTAAACAATGCTTCAACTGAAACAGACTGTTTTATAGCTGATAAAAAAAAGACGTGAAAATAATTTAATAGCGAAAAAATAAATAACCAGGTATACACAGGGGAACATGAGGGACAACAGCAGGATCTGACAGTGGTGCACAAACCCAGGGAACTTTAATAGAGGAAGGTGATTCTAAAATTAGGACAGGTGAGCTGAATACTGATGAACAGGTGTGCATGACCACTGACTAGAGAGCTGAGACATTTAGACACAAGGGAAAATAAATCACAAGAAAAATAATGCAAGTGAAACTCAAAAAATAAAAATGCTGCAAAAGTTAAACTAATCTATTTGACTCATTCTATTCAAAGCCAGATATTTCAGCCTTTATTTGTTATAATTGTGATGATTATGGCTTACAGTTGATGAAAACACCACATTCTAAATCTCAGACAATTAGAATATTGTGAAAAGGTTCAATATTCTAGACTCAAAGTGTCACACTCTAATCAGCTAATGAATCCAGAACACCTGCAAAGGTCCCTGAGCCTTTAGATGGTCTCTCAGTCTAAGTTAAATTAGTGAAATAAACAGACTTTTGCACCATGCTCTAATTTTTCCAGTTTACCTGCCTAAAAGGGAGCACAAGAGAACATAGGCTGGCAACCACAAATAGGTAAAATGAATAACTAAATAAAGGGGCACAACAAAATAAACTAACATCAGATAAACCAACAAAGAAATAGTCCACATTAAAAACACACATATTACAGAAATTAAAGTTTCTGGATAAGGGAAGCATGCTGGCTGGAACTTGCAGCCAGAAGGTTCTGGGTTTGAATGGGATAATCAATGTTAAAGTCCAGATTTCACATATGCACTTAATATATTCCACAACCATACATGTTTTACCTTATCACTGTAATGAAATGTTTGAGTCTGTAGCAGACCCAAACGCAGTGGAGCAGCAACAGGAGGCAGACTAGCAGGTAAAAGAACTGTTTAAGATGAATAATGGGCAGGTACGATGACACAACAGGTAGACAAGACAAGGATCTGACAAAGACAAGGGCAAAACAGAGGGCTTAAATACACAAGGGTAATCAGGAACCAGGTGGGTAGGATAACAAGGAGCAGGTGAGTCCAATAAACACTTAACGAGGGGAGATAGGACAACACGTCAGAGGGAGGAGCAGATCCTGGAAATAACTTAGTTTGAAGGCATTACTCTTTAATTAACACTAACACTAATGTAATGTCAATTTTTTGCAACTTTACCTTTTCTTTCTTTCAGATTCCTTCATACACACGTCATTGTTAAAGAAGTGGTTTTAAGGTGGTATTTTTCTTTTAACCAAACCAAATTAGATATTTTGGCCCAAATACTTTTTTGCCTTAATATGTTTTTTAAAGAATTTCACAGCATAAATAAAAATGATGGTATATTAAATAAAATGCAGAATTCCCAAACCGCTGACATAAATAGTGGGACACTCTAAGATGATGCATGTGTGTGAGTGTGCCATTAATTCTGTCTCAGATCCTGAGGGATTTATGAACAATGTCAAGTTCCCTCTGCAGACCTGAGTCTCTTCACTGCCTCTTAAAGCTTAACGCACCCTGACTGAGAGGCACAGCGAGAGCCACACTCTCTCTCTATGTGCTGCAGATAATGCTAAGAACAACCTCTCAATTCCAGCTCTCCTCCTCACCCAACGTGCCCTCCGTCCTCCGCTGCACTGCATACGGCCATTTCCATCCAAAACACAGGAGCGGGTAAAGGGAAAGCGCTGACATCGTCTCTAATGGTTTCCCATTCCAGGAGAGTTTCCAAACGTATGTAAATTTATGTAAACCCAACAGAAACACATATTTACAATAGCACAGGGTAATCACAATATGACGACATGGTGCGCTGGCCTTGTAGATGGAAGCGCCATGTCTCATTAGTCTCCTTTATCTCTTTTCTGCAGAAAAAAGTGATTCTGGGTAAAGAATAAAAATGATCTGTGCTGATTTTGGATGCAGACATAAAACCAGAGGTTTTCTGCCCTCACAGCTAATGTTAAACCTTAAAAACAGAAAATCTGCACATGAAATTATTCCAGTTAATTCAACTGTTTTACTTAAAAGGCAAGAAAACGTCAGAGCTGATCTCAGAGAAGTTCAAAAGGATGAATTGCTGCAAAACCAGAGGAAAAAATGTAAATATGGAGGAATNCCGTAGATGGGGTTACTGCAGTCATAACTGAGGATGAGGCAAGAAGAGACAAATACAGACGGTTAGTGAGTAAACCGGGTTTCTGTAAACACTGCAGCTGATTATTACCTCAACAGTGCTTGAGGCAGGTTGGTCTTCACAAAAGGAATAGCTCCCTGTTTCTTCAGAACTTTAACGATCACGCTGTCGTCCTGGGCGGGCTTCTCCAGATTAACGACCACACCACAAGTGCAGTCATGATCCTTTAGTTTAATGTTCAAACAGAAAAAGAAAAGGGAAAACAAAGAGCATTAGATAACATCTGCAGAGGTGACCTTTACTGAGACCACCATTCATTTCTGTCTGCAGAGTCTGTTTTGGTGGAAATATCTACAAATACCTTATAAGCAATGTTGTCCTTGATGCTGATGGGAACTCCGTACAGGAGGCCCTCCTTCTTGGAGCTGAGGCTCTTCAGCTGATCGAAACTCTCAAGCAGAATCTCTGTGCAGCAGTTCAGCTTTTTGTGCACATTTAAAGTCTGTTTGAAAGGAAAATATAGATGAGACGAGCTAAGACTCATACTCTGAGGCTTTTGTGAAGCGTGAAATTATTTTTGCCAAATACATTTACAAAAAGAGTTTTGATCCCCCCTTATGTGAACACTGGAAATGTAATTACTAATTTGTAGTAGGAAAATAACAGAAAACACTGAGGTAGCTGCTGATTATTAGTCCCTGAAGCCTGATCTTTGTGTTGGTTTGTTAATAGAGGGCTGTCTGTCTACTGGACCTTCTCCATGTAGGAGTAGAACACCTCCTCAGGGCTCAGCGACTCCTCCTGCAGCCGCTTCGTCAGCTCAGACAGAGACAGGGACAGGATGAGATCAGAGTCCGTCGATGGATGCTAGAAGATCAAAAACAAATGAGTGGTGTGCAACAATTCGATCTCTTGCACACACACACACACACACACACACACACACACACACAAACCCTTGTTTTGAGTTTTTTTACGTTATATACAATGAAAGTTGCTTTTTTTAAAGTGTTGTAAAGCTTGTCTATGATAAACTAATGTTATTAACTAATAACAGAAAAAAACAGAGTAAGTTGACAGGAGGATGCTCCTCCTGTCGCATAGTCGTCGTCCCCCCCACCACCACCCCCAATGTGCATATTTAAACTGTGCTGAATATGCTTGACATACTAAGGACATTAGTGAATCACTGCAGGTATTTATTGTGCTTTTAGTTAAACAACTAGCTCATCAGTGCCTGAAGCAAAAATATTTAAACACAAATCTGAAGTTTGAAGGAAAGTGAAAGTTGTTTTAATTTTCTGTGCAAGGTCGTAACTGAGTCAGCCAACTAAATGCATGTTGCATAATAAGAGTCCAAAGCTCGGATGTGCATGTGTTGAACGTGTGTTGCTGTTAGTTGTGATGGAATGAAAGGCTCTCACCGACTGCCTGTAGCGGAGCACCACCTGCTCTGCCCGGTGCAGGCTCTCCGTCCTCCGGGTCCTGGCTCTCTGGATCTTCTCCTTCGCCGCTCGGCGGGCGCTCACCGACCGAACCAGAACCAGCAGAGCGCCCAGTCCACAGGCTGCGGTCGTCAGCAGAGCCGCTGTCCGCTTGTCCACACTCACAGTCTGCAGAAACTCTTCCATCGTGTTCTTGAGTTTCTTTAGCTAAGGAAGGTCGGCTAAAGCTAGCGCGGAGAGTTGAATGAATACATGGGGGTGTGTACTCTAGGCTTTAATGTCAGCCTGTCTGTGGGCGCGGTTAGGTTGTTATTACTAGAATACTAGAGGTCGGAGGTCCTGTGCTGCTCCTGGGTTTAGCAGATTGGCTCCAAGTGAAGCTAGAAGTGTTTATGGCTTTTATTTGTGCTAAAGCAAGGTGAGTGCGATAGGGGGCGCCAGAGAGCTGTCTGCAGCTTTAGTCTGACTCATAATAAAAACTGCTGGTATTGGACTTTAGTAGAATACGTATTTATTCTAACTATCACTTATAATATTTCTGCTTTCAGAATCATAATTTATCATCATTACACAGTATTAAATGAACTTTGTCTAAGAGCTGCTCCTGACCCTCTGAACTGTTAAACCTTCAATGAGAAACTGAAGCACTGAAACAGCTGGTCTGATGAGTCTCAGGGTCAGGGTTTGAATTCGAAAGCATGGACCCATCCTGACTTTGAGATGATTTGAGTTTTGTGACATGATGCATTATCCTGCTGGAAGTAGTAGCCATCAGCAGATGGGTCCACTCATACTTGCCAACCCTCCCGAATTTTCCGGGAGACTCCCGAATTTCAGCGCCCCCTCCCGAAAATCTCCCACCACCACTATTCTCCCGAATTTCTCCCGATTTCCACCCGGACAACAATGCAAATTTCTGCCTAACCGCTGCTGCTGTCTGTGTTCCAGCGGCAGCGCGCATGCTGCTCATCAAACCATCTTCAGCAGCTTCCAGCACAAACGTAGCACTAACCATTCGTGGGTGGGAAGCTAACTTCACTCAGCTCTGCTCTTGCTGCAGGAGCGCGCAGCGCTCAGCCGCTCGTTAAGGAAGTAAATGATTAGAAATAAGAGCGCCGAGGCTAAATTAAAATATATTTGCGTTATTAACACGTTTCTTATCAGTGAAAAAGCCACGACTTTGGGTAGATAAATGAAATAATTGACGGTTTAACACTGTTAAGACGAATGTTTTAAAGTCAATTACGTTCTCTGCTGCCTGGTTCCTAATAACGGATCACATTCCTGCTTTTTAAACCAACAGCATAATAGTTTAAGTCCATCTAAATGTTTATGAGCGTTGATACTCAAGAGCAGAACTAAGTTATTTAAACTCTGTGGACTCATGAAACTCACAACACTACAGGTATGTGGAAAAACATTGCTGCATTTTAACAGGTGGATTTGGCCAAAATATACATTTAAAGACACTAAGTTGGAAGTCTGATAACTCGCATAGGCTAAAAAACAATTTTCTTGTATTTTTATTTAAATAAAGTGTAAAATAGACTGTATGTTCCCTGTCCATTATGTTAAGGAAAGAAAATCATAAAATTTTTTTGTGAAAATCTACTGAATGATGCACCGATCAAAGGAGGTGAAACAATCGATATATATGCTATATGGGTCCCATTTACAACTTAGTGTGAACAGGGCATCAATAAATTATCTACAGTATAGTGATTATCAATAAAGTAAATAAATTATATAGCAGTCAGGATTATTGTTTTACTGGACAAAATCTGGGGCAGCTAAGATTGTGTCCCAGCTCCTGTAGCCCTAATGTTATGTTTTATAATTATTATGTCAAATAAAAAAACTTTATTATTTTTTTTACTTGTGAGTGTATATGTATAACCCCCCCCCCGGGCCCTTTTGAATGTCTCCCTAATTCTGAGGTCTCAAGGTTGGCAAGTATGGGTCCACTGTGGTCATAAAAGGGGATGGGAATGGTCAGTAATACTCAAGTAGGCTGTGGTATTGAAACCAGACTCCGGTGAGGCCCAAAGTGGGACAAAAACATCTCCTCCACAACATAACACCACCAGCGTAGCCTGGAGTGCTGATTCTTTCTTGATCATGACGAGTTCACTGGACTCCCAACAACCTCCACAATCACCTGATCTCAAACCAGAACTGTTGGGACAGAACATGTAT
>SSNS01000004.1:5286747-5304099 GCA_006937985.1 Aphyosemion australe | reverse complement strand
ACAGATCATTTGCTGCTGTGGCCCCCAGACTCTGGAACTCTCTCCCCCTGAGCCTGAGACCAGTGGACTCAGTGGTCTCCTTTAAAAACCAGCTGAAAACTCACCTGTTCAGGCTTTGGTGTGACCTCCTGCTGATTCTTCATCACTACCTCCTCTTCATTCTGCTCTTTCTACCATTTCTGCCTATCCTGGGATCCATTGATTACCCCCCAGCCAGCACACACAGGTGGGCCCCATATGGAATCTATTTGGGAAGCCGTATGGGTCCCACCAGGGTCTGTCCGCAGTTTCCATGGTGGCCCCACGGGGGTTTGTTTGAGTCAAACCCTCTGAAAATCCATGTGGGGCCCGTTAAAATTTATGTGGGCAAAAATCTTTCTGGGCAAACCCCCATGGGGCCACCGTGGAAACTGCATACAAACCCTGGTGGAACTCATATGGCTTGCCCATATAGATTCCATATGGGGCCCACCTATGTGTGCTGGCTGGTTTCTTATTCATTTTCTTTACATTTTTAATCACAATTTTTACTTGTCCCATTTTTTATATTTTTTTTATTTTAAAATTTGTTTCCTTTTTAATTTTTTGTTATTGTGAAGTGCCTCGTGATTTTTATCTTAAGAGGTGCTATATAAAAGATTGTTTCTTCTTCTTCAACACTTTTTAACCCAACAAACTCATAACTGAGCCCTTGTGACGTCTTTAAACCTGTGGGTTGTGTCTCTCTTCTCACTGCAAACATATTAAAATGTTCTGTAGCGTTTAGAATTCACAACAATCTTTCTAATCCGTCATTTTGAAGAAATATGTTGAAAACACAGCTCGATATCCTGAAATGACTCCTAGGAGAACCTGTTTTTTAGCCTAGTGAACTAGACCAATTCTTGCTTTGCAGAGTATATATATATATATATGTATATAGTATATATTCACATATATAGGATGGCTTGCCAGGCTACCTGTTTTTGGCACTGGAGGAGACTCGTGTTTTGCCAGGTTAATCATTTCAAATAAAATGGCATGAATGGGAAAACTTGGTGGAATACTTAAATAATAAACTGAGCAGAGAACACACCTGGACATTAAAAGGTATCGGTGGCACAGTGGGGTCCAAGGAGAACATGTGATCACAGAGAAGAGCCTGCATACACAGAGCCAGGCTGTCCACGTCCTTGGCCATGGGTCCGGTGGCTGAAAGCACTATTAAACAAAAACACACAAATCCTCCACATGAAGTGTGTCATATGTAACTATGCACTATTGCACAGGCCATTATCAACACGTTTATGTCTCCTTACCAGACTTTTGGCCTCGATAAATGGGAATTAGCCCCTGTGAACTGAGCATGACACAAAGAAAAGGTTAACTCGAGTCGCTGCAATAAAGACTCATAAAAGTGTCTGAAGCACCTGAGTCGACCCGCCGTCGGCTTGAAGCCACAAATCCCACAGAATGAGGCGGGAATACGGATACTCCCCCCTATGTCGCTACCTATGCCAAGTATGGAGCCCCCTGCCCCGATTAGAGCCCCCTCTCCACCGGATGAGCCTCCAGAGGTCTTCTGGGGATTACAGGGATTAAGGGTCTGCCCGTAGATGGGGTTACTGCAGTCATAACTGAGGATGAGGCAAGAAGAGACAAATACAGACGGTTAGTGAGTAAACCGGGTTTCTGTAAACACTGCAGCTGATTATTACCTCAACAGTGCTTGAGGCAGGTTGGTCTTCACAAAAGGAATAGCTCCCTGTTTCTTCAGAACTTTAACGATCACGCTGTCGTCCTGGGCGGGCTTCTCCAGATTAACGACCACACCACAAGTGCAGTCATGATCCTTTAGTTTAATGTTCAAACAGAAAAAGAAAAGGGAAAACAAAGAGCATTAGATAACATCTGCAGAGGTGACCTTTACTGAGACCACCATTCATTTCTGTCTGCAGAGTCTGTTTTGGTGGAAATATCTACAAATACCTTATAAGCAATGTTGTCCTTGATGCTGATGGGAACTCCGTACAGGAGGCCCTCCTTCTTGGAGCTGAGGCTCTTCAGCTGATCGAAACTCTCAAGCAGAATCTCTGTGCAGCAGTTCAGCTTTTTGTGCACATTTAAAGTCTGTTTGAAAGGAAAATATAGATGAGACGAGCTAAGACTCATACTCTGAGGCTTTTGTGAAGCGTGAAATTATTTTTGCCAAATACATTTACAAAAAGAGTTTTGATCCCCCCTTATGTGAACACTGGAAATGTAATTACTAATTTGTAGTAGGAAAATAACAGAAAACACTGAGGTAGCTGCTGATTATTAGTCCCTGAAGCCTGATCTTTGTGTTGGTTTGTTAATAGAGGGCTGTCTGTCTACTGGACCTTCTCCATGTAGGAGTAGAACACCTCCTCAGGGCTCAGCGACTCCTCCTGCAGCCGCTTCGTCAGCTCAGACAGAGACAGGGACAGGATGAGAGCAGAGTCCGTCGATGGATGCTAGAAGATCAAAAACAAATGAGTGGNGTGATTCTTGAAATTGGAACAACCCAGTCATTTGATTGGTCAAAGGTTGGAACACTGAAAGTCCGATTCTCGAAGTTGGAACAATGCGGCAGTTTGATTGGTCAAATGTTGGAACGGAATTGGAACATAGGAACCGAGATGAGACGAAAACGAGCCAGTTAGGGTTATGTTGTCGAAAAAAAATTGGGAACGCTTCACGATTGTGCGTGTCATCCTTGCGCCAGGGGCCATGCTAATCTTCTCTGTATCGTTCCAATTTTAGTGTATGTGTTAGCGAACTAACACGAAAGCTGCTTCTTCCGGAACACTATATATACCCCTATGACTGCACCGCCCTCTCATCTATGGTGCTGTCATTTCGTTTTCTTTAAAACCGAATGGTGCAAGTAATTTCATTTTTATTTAAAACCATGTTTTGAATGGTTTTGACACGAAACAAGTGCTGCTACTGGACTTTATACACCATTTCTTTAGTTGTTTGCTCGGACTCATGTTTGGTTTGAGTTTTGGAAAAACCCAGGTGAATGACGGGAGATTTGGGCAGACCAAGCGTAGCGCTGATTAAAACGTTGAGAATAAAATGTTTTTCAGTGAGTAACGCTACGAAAACAGGGATGACTGCATCACTGCACATTTAATAAATAATAAAGCCTCATTCGTTGTCTGTAGGGAGTCTGTATGGCACTGATTGTTTTGTGGTAGGGCTGTGCTGTCACGTGACCAACTTCTCAGCGCCCTGCTTAATCCAGACGATTTGTCTGGTCCTACAGTGTGAAACCTGCCCGTTTTACTATATTGGTTAAATAGCAGCATAGCAGCTCCTTCCCCTCTTTTAATTACCTGAACAATATAAATACGTGGATTGTCGTAGGTGGAAAAAAGGAAAAAATACTTTAAAAACTGTAACTGCGTTGACCAACCACCAGATGTCGGTGTTAGACTGCTATTATTTAAATCCTGGAAAAGCCTCATAAACACACTGCCTCTGAAACCAGAGAAAATGACACAAACCTTTTAGTTTATTTAATTTCAAACACAAATCGTACACGCATACATGTACAATGGGTGGAATAATTGTCCAATCGACCAGACCAACATATAACATTAAAAAAATGAACATAAACAGTGTAAGCACCATGTATGCACAGCTGACAAATCTAAAAGAATTGTGACGTTCGATATGAACCCAAATCACGGAGTAATGTTTCTAACACTTTGTTGAATCTATGACAGGAAGAACTTGTCCATCAGTATGTGAATAATCATCCAAAATAGACTTCAAATCAAGTTTGATTTATTTGTTTGCTTTGCCATGTGGTCTAAGTTATAACATCTAAAGTTTTGCCTAAAAGTACCAATGCTTGAATAAAATTTTTAAAAACATTTTTAAATACACATAACTTAGTTTATTGTTTGTTTATATATTTTGCTGAGAGGAAATGTGCTGGTAGATTATTGGACTCATAACAATAGTTCAAAAACTGCACAAGATTTCTATAAAAAGAAAATTGAAACAAAACACACATTTTCCAGAGTAGCATGTTCAACTTCTTCACATGAGCGGACAAAAGTACACATTTTTAGGGTATAACATTGCAGATCCACATAAGCATGAATTTTAAACCAAGTTCTCCTGATAGTACAGCTGTTGAAGTGTGCTATGAGCAAATGGTCCGGCAATAGGAGGAAATTCTGTTCTCACTCTGGTCTCACACCTAACCTATACTTCTGGTCGGAAACCCAGAAATTAGCTTTTTGTTGTGCACGGGGTCCATTGGTCTGTGGTATCCAGCCATCAGTTGTTGAATAGAATAGAATAGAATAGACTTTATTGATCCCACAGTGGGGAAAAATTACTTGTCACAGCAGCACCATCACTCAAAGGGTAATTAGAAGAAATTTAAATACATGTATATACACATAGGCAGTAATCTAGTATTGTAATCTTAGATCACTAAAAAACCACAAATAAAAGATGGAAACAAACTTGGTACCAACACTATGCAGCATACTGTAAGAGACACAGACAACAATTTGAATCCGGTATTGCACAAGTATAGAACACATACTGAATATTGCATTGGTGTTATTGTGTACCAGGATGATACCAGTACAGCTTAAACTGAGGAGTTATACACTCTTACAGCAGAGGGGATGAAAGATCTGTGATAGCGCTCAGTTTTACATCTGGGATGTCTAAGTCTACCTCTGGAGGAGCTGTCCATGATCTCCACAGTGGAGTGCAGTGGGTGGGAGGGGTTTCTTAAGATGGAGGTAATCTTCCCCAGCATCCTCCTTTCACACATCTCCTCAACAGAATCCAGCGGGCAGCCCAGAACCGAGCTAGCTTTGGTAGCTAGCTTGTTCAGTCTCTTTCTGTCTCGGTCAAAGCTGCCTACACCCCAATAGACCACAGCAGAATGAATAACAGAGCCAACAACAGAGTGATAAAAGGATTTTGCAGCTGGGATTTAACTCCGAAGGACCTCAGCCTCCTCATGAGATGGAGGCGGCTTTGGCCCTTCTTATACAGAGCATCTGTGTTGTGGGACCAGTTCAGTTTATTGTTGAGGTGAACACCCAGGTACTTAAAGGTGTCCGCCACCTCAATGTCTGCTCCCTGGATGTTTACTGGTGAGTGAGGAGGAGTGTTTCTCTGGAATTCAATCACCATTTCATTTGTTTTACTGGTGTTCAAGCGAAGGTGTTTATGCTCACACCAGTCCACAAAGTCCATGATGACTGACCTGTACTCCTGGTCGTCCCCCTCAGACACACAGCCGACGATGGCCGAGTCATCAGAGAACTTCTGGAGGTGACAGCTGCTGGTGTTGTAGGTGAGGTCCGAGGTGTAGAAGGTGAAGAGAAAGGGTGAGAGCACTGTACCCTGTGGAGCTCCAGTACTGCACACAACCACCTCAGATATACAGTTGTGCAGCCCCACGTACTGTGGCCTGTTGGGGAGGTAGTTGATGATCTATGCGGTCAGATGTTCGTCCACTCCTGCACCCCTCATCTTCTGCAGCAGTAGACACGGCTGGATGGTGTTGAAGGCACTGGAGCAGTCNCACACACACACACACACACAAACCCTTGTTTTGAGTTTTTTTACGTTATATACAATGAAAGTTGCTTTTTTTAAAGTGTTGTAAAGCTTGTCTATGATAAACTAATGTTATTAACTAATAACAGAAAAAAACAGAGTAAGTTGACAGGAGGATGCTCCTCCTGTCGCATAGTCGTCGTCCCCCCCACCACCACCCCCAATGTGCATATTTAAACTGTGCTGAATATGCTTGACATACTAAGGACATTAGTGAATCACTGCAGGTATTTATTGTGCTTTTAGTTAAACAACTAGCTCATCAGTGCCTGAAGCAAAAATATTTAAACACAAATCTGAAGTTTGAAGGAAAGTGAAAGTTGTTTTAATTTTCTGTGCAAGGTCGTAACTGAGTCAGCCAACTAAATGCATGTTGCATAATAAGAGTCCAAAGCTCGGATGTGCATGTGTTGAACGTGTGTTGCTGTTAGTTGTGATGGAATGAAAGGCTCTCACCGACTGCCTGTAGCGGAGCACCACCTGCTCTGCCCGGTGCAGGCTCTCCGTCCTCCGGGTCCTGGCTCTCTGGATCTTCTCCTTCGCCGCTCGGCGGGCGCTCACCGACCGAACCAGAACCAGCAGAGCGCCCAGTCCACAGGCTGCGGTCGTCAGCAGAGCCGCTGTCCGCTTGTCCACACTCACAGTCTGCAGAAACTCTTCCATCGTGTTCTTGAGTTTCTTTAGCTAAGGAAGGTCGGCTAAAGCTAGCGCGGAGAGTTGAATGAATACATGGGGGTGTGTACTCTAGGCTTTAATGTCAGCCTGTCTGTGGGCGCGGTTAGGTTGTTATTACTAGAATACTAGAGGTCGGAGGTCCTGTGCTGCTCCTGGGTTTAGCAGATTGGCTCCAAGTGAAGCTAGAAGTGTTTATGGCTTTTATTTGTGCTAAAGCAAGGTGAGTGCGATAGGGGGCGCCAGAGAGCTGTCTGCAGCTTTAGTCTGACTCATAATAAAAACTGCTGGTATTGGACTTTAGTAGAATACGTATTTATTCTAACTATCACTTATAATATTTCTGCTTTCAGAATCATAATTTATCATCATTACACAGTATTAAATGAACTTTGTCTAAGAGCTGCTCCTGACCCTCTGAACTGTTAAACCTTCAATGAGAAACTGAAGCACTGAAACAGCTGGTCTGATGAGTCTCAGGGTCAGGGTTTGAATTCGAAAGCATGGACCCATCCTGACTTTGAGATGATTTGAGTTTTGTGACATGATGCATTATCCTGCTGGAAGTAGTAGCCATCAGCAGATGGGTCCACTCATACTTGCCAACCCTCCCGAATTTTCCGGGAGACTCCCGAATTTCAGCGCCCCCTCCCGAAAATCTCCCACCACCACTATTCTCCCGAATTTCTCCCGATTTCCACCCGGACAACAATGCAAATTTCTGCCTAACCGCTGCTGCTGTCTGTGTTCCAGCGGCAGCGCGCATGCTGCTCATCAAACCATCTTCAGCAGCTTCCAGCACAAACGTAGCACTAACCATTCGTGGGTGGGAAGCTAACTTCACTCAGCTCTGCTCTTGCTGCAGGAGCGCGCAGCGCTCAGCCGCTCGTTAAGGAAGTAAATGATTAGAAATAAGAGCGCCGAGGCTAANGAAGAACATGATCCTCACAGTGCGTTTTTGCATCTCGAGGTGATTCAGAGCCCAGTGCTGCAGGTAGATGAGGACGTCCTCCACCCCCATGTTTGGTTTATATGCATATAAGTATCTGGTTATCTGGCTTGACAGCACACTTTCATTTGACATTCACATTAATTCATTACTCTCTAAAGTCAAGTCAATAATTGGGTTTCTATACTGCAACGGGTCATCCTTTACTCATTCTGCAAAGCAAACCTTGGTCAAAATGACAATCCTTCCCATCTTAGATTACGGTGACATCATTTATAGGACTGCTTCCAAAAACCTTCTTCATAAACTCAATGTCATTTATCACTCAGCAATCCGTTTCGTCACTGGTGCCCCTTTCACTACTCATCATTGTGATCTGTACTCACTCGTTAATTGGCCATCACTCCATTCCCGCAGGTTGTTACATTGGTATCAATTTATATACAAAACAATCATCGGTAGAACACCGTCATATCTTCACTCATTACTCATCACTTCCAACAACCAGTGCATTTTACGTTCCAGTAACCTAATCTCTATGGTTATTCCCAAAGCTCGCACCTCCTTTGGCTGCTCCTCATTCCAGTTTGCTGCTCCCAATGACTGGAATGAACTGAAAAAATCACTAAAGCTCACTACCTACGTTCCATTATCTACCTTCAATAATTCATTGCATTCAATAGTTTCTGATCAATGTGCATGCTTCTGAGTACTTAAAGATTGTTTTAAGTCTGTTTTGATGGCTTGTACATATTATATATGACAACAGTCCTTTGTTTTAATGTCTAGCTGTTTTATCTTGTCTTTATCTGCATTTTTTTTTATTTTTTTTATCTCATCTGTTTTTTATTTTATCTGTTTGTGTAAAGCTAACTATGTGTCTGTTGCTGCTGCCTCTTGGCCAGATCGTCGTTGTAAATGAGAATGAGTTCTCAATCGACTCATCTGGTTAAATAAAGGTTAAATAAAATAAATAAAATTGAAGTGGGTCTATTTCTGGGGTCACCACTGAACGTAAATGGGTGAGGATGAGTCTCTCCATCTCAGGCTCTCCAAGGCTCAGGTTGAACATGTGCGTGAAAACTTCACACAGCTGGTCAGCACAGTCTTTGAAACAAAGATAATGAAAACTTGGAATATTTGAAATGTTTAATTGAGGGCAGGGTGGGCCATGGTGTGGGGGTGGTGGTCTGACTCTGCAGAGAAAATTAACACGCTGGGCACAAAGCAGAAAAAAATACTTTTCTTTAACATGTATGCTGATCCCAGTCTAGACTGTAATGTTCTGCAGCACACACAATGATAATGTAGCTGCTGGCAACAACCAAATCCACGTGTGAAAGTAAACATATGAACAGTAAATTAGGAATTCAATTTTACTTTCTTAGGTTTAAGTAGCCTATATATATACTTATTTACAAATGATTAGGCCCTACTTATGAACACAATCTGAATCACGTGAAGTTTCAACAGCAGACACCAGGAGAAAGTTTGTATTACGTAAATATGATGTAAAATTAACATTTAGCGCAGAATAAACCAACTGCTTTATTTCTGTCAGAAAATGTTTAATAATATTTAAACGTTGGCTTCCGCCATTGATATAATCTTTTAATTTGTCAAAGCACGAATGGTATTAGGTAACTAAATGTACCGCTCAGACCAGTCATTTCCTAGCCTGGCAAGCCATCCTAACTCTGCAAAGCAAGAATTTGGTCTAGTTCACTAGGCTAGTCATTTCCAATGAACTGAATTATGAGCTCCAAGTTTAGTCTAAATTGTGGTGATAAACAGCATAAAATCGTCTAAATTTATCACAAGAGAACATTTGTTTTGTTGTCAAATTTAAAGTGGGACAAAAACATCTCCTCCACAACATAACACCACCAGCATGTAGCATGGAGTGCTGATTCTTTCTTGATCATGACGAGTTCACTGGACTCCCAACAACCTCCACAATCACCTGATCTCAAACCAGAACTGTTGGGACAGAACATGCATTTACTAGAATACAGCAAATAGAGAACTGAATTGGTAAAAGATAAATTCACATTTTCACCACGCTAGGCCATTAGACAATACTGCAATCTCCCGTAACAGAACAAAACAGCTTTTTAAACATTCGAAAAACAATATAATTAAAAAGTAAAAACGGTACGTTTTAGTTGCAAGCTCGGAGTGCAGGAGTTCAAGAGTTGAAACAATCCATCTCCCTGATTGGATGCTCAAAACCTGCGATTCTCGAAATTGGAACAACCCAGTCATTTGATTGGTCAAAGGTTGGAACACTGAAAGTCCAATTCTCGAAGTTGGAACAATGCGGCAGTTTGATTGGTCAAGGGTTGGAACGGAATTGGAACATAGGAACCGAGATGAGACGAAAACGAACCAGTTAGGGTTATGTTGTCGAAAAAAAATTGGGAACGCTTCACGATTGTGCGTGTCATCCTTGCGCCAGGGGCCATGCTAATCTTCTCTGTATCGTTCCAATTTTAGTGTATGTGTTAGCGAACTAACACGAAAGCTGCTTCTTCCGGAACACTATATATACCCCTATGACTGCACCGCCCTCTCATCTATGGTGCTGTCATTTCGTTTTCTTTAAAACCGAATGGTGCAAGTAATTTCATTTTTATTTAAAACCATGTTTTGAATGGTTTTGACACGAAACAAGTGCTGCTACTGGACTTTATACACCATTTCTTTAGTTGTTTGCTCGGACTCATGTTTGGTTTGAGTTTTGGAAAAACCCAGGTGAATGACGGGAGATTTGGGCAGACCAAGCGTAGCGCTGATTAAAACGTTGAGAATAAAATGTTTTTCAGTGAGTAACGCTACGAAAACAGGGATGACTGCATCACTGCACATTTAATAAATAATAAAGCCTCATTCGTTGTCTGTAGGGAGTCTGTATGGCACTGATTGTTTTGTGGTAGGGCTGTGCTGTTTTCTGTCACGTGACCAACTTCTCAGCGCCCTGCTTAATCCAGACGATTTGTCTGGTCCTACATTGTGAAACCTGCCCGTTTTACTATATTGGTTAAATAGCAGCATAGCAGCTCCTTCCCCTCTTTTAATTACCTGAACAATATAAATACGTGGATTGTCGTAGGTGGAAAAAAGGAAAAATACTTTAAAAACTGTAACTGCGTTGACCAACCACCAGATGTCGGTGTTAGACTGCTATTATTTAAATCCTGGAAAAGCCTCATAAACACACACTGCCTTTGAAACCAGAGAAAATGACACCACCTTTTAGTTTATTTAATTTCAAACACAAATCGCACATGCATACATGTACAATGGGTGGAATAATTGTCCAATCGAACAGACCAACATATAACATTAAAAAAATGAACATAAACAGTGTAAGCACCATGTATGCACAGCTGACAAATCTAAAGTAATTGTGACGTTCGATATGAACCCAAATCACGGAGTAATGTTTCTAACACTTTGTTGAATCTTTGAAAGGAAGAACTGAGGAAGTTTTGAATGGAAAATGGAAAAACTCTCCAGAGCCCTCAAAAACAGAAACTACTCCACAGCACACATTTTGACTAACAAAGAAAAGGGACAGGTGTGTTAAGGCTGAATTCCACTCTTACGTCTGCAAATAGCTGTTTACCCTGTAAAACTACCAAGTTCTCCTAAATACCAGCATTTTCCCTTACACTTTAGTCAAAATAGCTGTTGTAAAAAATAGGCCAATCAGGTTTATAGAAGTTTTAACAGAAGTTGCTTGTTCATCAGTATGTGAATAATCATTCCAAATAGACTTCAAATCAAGTTTGATTTATTTGTTTGCTTTGCCATGTGGTCTAAGTTATAACATCTAAAGTTTTGCCTAAAAGTACCAATGCTTGAATCTAATCTTTAAAAACATTTTTAAATACACATAACTTAGTTTATTGTTTGTTTATATCTTTTGCTGAGAGGAAATGTGCTGGTAGATTATTGGACTCATAACAATAGTTCAAAAACTGCACAAGATTTCTATAAAAAGAAAATTGAAACAAAACACTCATTTTCCAGAGTAGCGTGTTCAACTTCTTCACATGAGCAGACAAAAGTACACATTTTTAGGGTATAACATTGCAGATCCACATAAGCATGAATTTTAAACCAAGTTCTCCTGATAGTACAGCTGTTGAAGTGTGCTATGAGCAAATGGTCCGGCAATAGGAGGAAATTCTGTTCTCACTCTGGTCTCACACCTAACCTATACTTCTGGTCGGAACCCAGAAATTAGCTTTTTTTTTTGTGCACGGGGTCCATTGGTCTGTGTGGTATCCAGCCATCAGTTGTTGAATAGAATAGAATAGAATAGACTTTATTGATCCCACAGTGGGGAAATTCACTTGTCACAGCAGCACCATCACTCAAAGGGTAATTAGAAGAAATTTAAATACATGTATATACACATAGGCAGTAATCTAGTATCATTGATATTTATTTATTCTTTATATAATCATTTAATTTGTCAAAGCACAAATGGTATTAAGTAACTAAATGTACCGCTCAGACCAGTCATTTCCAATAAACTGAATTATGAGCTCCAAGTTTAGTCTAAATTGTGGTGATAAACAGCTTAAAATCGTCTAAATTTATCACAAGAGAACATTTTTTGTTGTCAAATTTAACTCGAGTTTAGTTCGGTTTTGAAACTTGTGTAGGAAAAATACGTTCACGCCATTACACAACTAATGTGCTGAACATTCAGTATTTACTCTCTGATTGTCCTCCATGTTTGATCGCTATGAAACAGGTGTCAAGATCAGCGGTGGTTCTGCAGCCGTACCATTCTCCTCTGTAGGTAGATGGTGCTGGTCCTCATACGCCCCCTGCCGGCCAAAAACTAACCTTATGCCAGTGACAGGGTTATGTTGTTGTCGAAAAAAAATTAGGAACGCTTCACGATTGTGCGTGTCATCCTTGCGCCAGGGGCCATGCTAATCTTCTCTGTATCGTTCCAATTTTAGTGTATGTGTTAGCGAGCTAACACAAAAGTTGCTACTTCCGGAACACAATATATAACCCTATGACTGCACCGCCCTCTGATCTATGGTGCCAGTCATTCTTTTTATTTAAAACCATGTTTTGAATGGTATTGACACCACGAAACAAGAGCTATTGCTGGACTTTATACACAATTTCTTTAGTTGTTTGCTCGGATTTGTGTTCTGTTAGTCTGGCAAGCCATCCTCTATATGTGACTATATAAAAACTTTGCAAGGCAAGAATTTGGTCTAGTTCACTAGCTATGCGCTTTATTTAACCAATATAGTAAAACAGGCAGGTTTCACAATGTAGGACCAGACAAATTGTCTGTTTGGATTAAGCAGGGCGCTGAGAAGCTGGTCACATGACAGAAAACAGCACGGCCCTACCACAAAACAATCAAACAGTGCCATACAGACTCCCTACAGACAACGAACGAGGCTTTATTGTTTATTAAATGTGCAGTGATACAGTCATCCCTGTTTTCGTGGCGTTACTCATTGAAAAACATTTTATTCTCAACGGTTTTTAATTATGTTTATATTTTAATTATCATGCCATACTGTTTGTCTGATTCTGTGAAAAAGCTTGATAAAATGTGTTTTTTAGCTGGGTAAGCACCTTCTTCTGTAGAAATGAATGCACTGAGGGCGAATGGAGACCCAACTAAGATGGCGGCCGGCCACTACGGCAGCGCCAGTCCACGAGGCGTCTACGTATATATGTCTGTGGTCAGGACCAGCACCATCTGCCTATATGGCGATTACTCGCCATACTGCCTACAGAGAATGGTACGGCTGCAGAAACGGAGACCGCCGCTGATCTTGACACGTTTCATAGCGATCAAACATGGATGACAGAGTAAATACTGAACGTTAAGCACATTATTTGTGGAATGGCGTGAACGTATTTTTCCTATCCAAGTTTCAAAACCAAACTAAACTCTTGAGCTAAATTTGACAACAAAAAATTTTTTTCGTGTGGTAAATTTAGATGGTTTGATGCTGTTTATCACATTTGTGCTAAATTTGGAGCTTATAATTTGGTTTATTGGAAATGACTGGTCTGAACAGCACATTTAGTTACTTAATACCATTCGTGCTTTGACAAATTAAACATAAATGATTATATCAATGGCAGAAGTCAATGTTTTAATATTATGAAACATATTCAGAAAGAAATAAAGCAGTTGGTTTATTCTGTGCTAAATGTTAATGCTTGAATCTAATTTTAAAAAACCTTTTAACATACACATAGCATAGTATATTGTTTGTTTATATGTTTTGTTGAGAGGAAATGTGCTGGTAGATTATTGGACTCATAAGAATAGTTTAAAAACTGCACATTTTTATGAAAAGAAAATTGAAACAAAACACACATTTTCCAAGCCACTTTAATGAAATGTTGACTCAAGAGTAGCATGTTCAACTTTTTTACATGAGCAGACAAAAGTACACATTTTTATGTTATAACACATTGCAGATCCACATAAGCATGACTTTTAAACCAAGTTCTCCTGATAGTACAGCTGTTGAAGAGTGCCATGAGCAAATGGTCCAGCAACAGGGGGAAATTCATTTGACAGAATGAAACAGTTTGTGAGCCACCTGTAGGAAGACAAGACAGGAAATGAACTAAAATTAAGTAAACCAAACTTTCTATGATAATCTGGTTAAAGTAAACAGACGTGAAAAAGTTCTTTAGGGATGATATTTGGTATTATAAAATACAACCCAAAGTCATGACTTGTCATAGGCCTTTTTAACCAAATACATGTATCCTTGTTTTTATCTTTCTTCTAATTACCCTTTGAGTGTTGGTGCTGCTGTGACAAGTGAATTTCCCCACTGTGGGAGTCTATTCTATTCTATTCTATTCTACTCTATAACATGTATAATTTAGGTTAGTTACACTCATGTTCTCATGCATCTTTGCTTTTATATGTCATTTGTGTTCTTTTTCTCATGCAGTAAATGGTAAAAATCATTCTTACACAGTGATCCCGCGCATGCAAAAAGTCAAACAGCTCCTCGGTGCAATCCTCCTCTGTTGAAGACCGAGAGCCAACTCTTGTCTCACACTCCTCCAGACGCTCATGAGTGTGAACACAGTGTTCAGCTGCCTCACACTTCTGTCTTATCGTTTCAAGAGGATCCTGCAACAAAAATAAACATTAGCACAATCCTGGAAACATCAGCTAAATGGTATGCTAATAAGATGTGAATTAAGACTACTGGTTCTATATGCAAGAGGACAAATAATGACATAATTATGATTTCCTGTACAGGAAACGTTTTCAGTGAACAACAAACACATCGACAATGTGCTGAAATCAAAAAACACAAACTTCTGTTGAAGGACTTACCACCATATCCTCTTCCTCCTCCTCTTCCTCCTCCTGAAACACGACATAACCAAATAAATGACATTATATTTCTAACAATCACCAGACAATATTTAACATTTTCTTTCATATTTATGCAGCTTATCTTAACTTTAGCAAATATCACAAAGGGCTTAGCATCATTCTATAAGGTGCTAACAACTGATAACGTTGGCTAATGCTAAATGCAGATGTAGCCTAGCTAGCCGTGCATAGTTAGCATATTTACTGATCAATATAATTAAGTCGCTCTAAATGTGTATTAAATACTGACCTCTTCGGGCTCTCCGTTCGCAATCATCTTGTCTTCAAAAACCATAATGTTGCTGGTTTTATTTGCTTTTTCTGTCAAATATTCCTTTAGCAGTTGCTAAAGGACATCGAGCAGGTCACACAAGCAAAATCGGAAACACGTTATTGGCCGGCGAAAACAAACTACGTTGGTTCCGGTTATTAGACTTTCACAATAAAACTTTCGTATCGTCTCAGTCGCAGACATATATATGCAGACGCCTCGTGAGCCATAGCTGCCGTAGTGGCCGGCCGCCATCTTGGATGGGTCTCAACACGCCCTCAGTGCATTAATTTCTACTGAGAAAGGTGCTTATCCAACTAAAAAACACATTTTATCAAGCTTTTTCACAAAAACCAGACAAATGGTATGGCATGATAATTAAAATATAAATATAATTAAACAAAATAAATTAAAATAAATTAAAAAAAAAATTTCATCAGGTAGGCTAAAAAGTCAATAGTAATCCCACGTGATCTGTTTTCAATAGTACGCCGTAGACTGCACAAAAACGGGCATAATTGCTCACTATGCATTGACTTTGAAGAGTGAGGAGACCAATCCAATATGGCGGCAACGTTGTTACACTCTCCGGCGCCTAATGAGGCGTCTACATATTCATGTCTATGGTCTCAGTTCCAAAAGAACAGTTTTTTTAATCACACTAAACCTTATTTATGTAAGTGTTAAATATCGGAGTCAAAACATAGGCTAACCTAGCAAACTGCAGCGTTACAAACTTTAATTTATTTGACTTTATGAATGAGGAGCTGAATTGACACCGGTTGCTACAAGCTAAAACTACACTGCTTCTGGTAACCATAGAAGTGAACATTTTAGTCTTCTTATCTCAATGGGTTAAAAAAATTCCCAATCTTTTTTTGTTCCTCTTTGGATTATTAATATTAAGAATGAGAAAATGAAACTACATGTATAAAGTTACAGTAGTTACTTAGTAGGAAGTAGTTTTTAAAATGAGTTTTTTTTCTGCCACTGTGTACGGTGGCCCTGAAGTGCAAACCACACCAACAAATCACTAAACACAACAACAAATTGAGAAACACAAACAAATTCAGAAACACAACAGCAAAATTGAGAATCACAAAAACAAATTACGAATCACAAACACAATAGTGAAATTGCAAAAACAAATTACAAATCACAACACAAAAGTGAAATCGCAAAAACAAATTACGAATCACAAACACAAAAGTGAAATCGCAAAAACAAATTACGAATCACAAACACAAAAGTGAAATCGCAAAAACAAAATCCGAATCACAAAAGCAAATTGAGAAGTACAATTACGTTAACAAAACCGGAAAGGGTAGGTACCAGTCAGCAACAGGAGACCATCACTGATTGGACGACTGAGCTGAGTCTTTGGAACCGGAAGTGACTCTGCCTGTAGCGCATTTCGTTTGAAGAACGATGGGATGTTTTGTCCTAACTGTGGGAAAAAGCTCGTTGAGGAGTCACCGAACTTTTGCAGCGGCAAGAGGCTTTATGACGCATCTATCATTAGAGACACTTCACTCCCATCGAGTAAGTTAATTAGCATAATAAAAGGTTCAAGTTACTTATGGATGTATTAGCCTAGCTTTAGCTGTTTCCAGACCATAGCAGAGCAGAGGGTTGTTCCATGAAGCAAGCTCAGAACATCGAGGCTCATTTGAAAATGCATGCAGCTGTCATAATGACAGTAGTGAAGGTTTGGGGGCTGTTCTAGTGTTAACGAGAATATTACAGCAGGGTTGCTATAACATTTATGGAAAACTAATATGCATTACCCGGTACTTTGTTTTGACATCCATGTAGCATGTTTTAAATGGGACCAAAATGTAATGGGAGATCTTTTTTTTCAAACACTATAAAATGTCTAAGAACAAAGCTAAATTGATTCTTAAATATTATTACCAGGTCTCAGTTTTGGATGGACTTGTTTGGAGACCTATGAGACTCTGGAAACTTCAATGGAAGCCACGAACACCAATACTTGCTGAGATTCTGCTTCTGCTGGATTCTACAGAAAGACCTGGATGAATGCAAAGACCTCTGGAACAAACACAGGATCCAGCCAAGCAGAGTTACATTGTGTCCAGGGGGGTTCCAAACAAACTCTATCTCTTGGCTTACAGGTATTTGAGTTCTTCACAAAATGAATTAAGCTTTTGCAATTTAACAAAATGCAAAGTGTTATATTATTGCTTAAGTTGGTTAATATATATTCATAATTTTACACATAGGTATGATACAGCAATTTATAACCTGTCACTGCATGCGTTGATTTATACATTTCCAAATTGTCAGCAAAAAAAGTCTGATATTTCAAATTCTAATTGTAAAAAAACCTTCACTATTCTATTTTCATTTTGCAGATATGGTCACAGCAGCGACGAGAGGCTTTATGACGCATCTATCATCAGAGACACTTCACTCCCATCGAGTAAG